>JAQGDQ010000174.1:0-445294 GCA_030141605.1 Tubiluchus corallicola
GTTAATTTCGAATAATTTTTTAGTTAACGAATTACGTTTACGCATTCTGATTAGTTCATACGGCGCAGGTGGAAAGTCCCAAAGACCGTCATTTTTAACACACCACAAGCAATTACATTAGCCCATCTTATAAGTGCAACTCTGCAAATCAGGACCATATTAAGGACATTATAAATCTACCGTATTGATTAGAAACATTATTTCGTAGATTTTTATAACGTAAATACTGCGTTTTAGAAATTTCAGAAATCGAAATTTTAATCAAAAAGACTAAAATTTTTTCAAACGCTTTTTGACATAAAAGTCATTTTAGCGACACAAAAATAGCAAATGTTTTACACAGCAAAGTCAATAACACAAAGTGTGAAGCCTTTCTTATAGAACGAGATTACATAATTACCCGTGGTGTGCAAAAACAAGATGTCTGTAAAATGATATTTTAATTTTCGGAAGAAGTGTACAATTCCCTAGACAATTTAAAAACACTAATCCTATTGCTAACCCTAAGCCAACCCTAATAACCCCAACTCTACCCTAATCCGCTTCACCAACTGATTTTTGTGTGTGGAATTAATTGTAAACTTTGACCTGATTTTTAATCAAAGCAGAAATTGTATAAATTGTATATCAATAAATAAATATGTAGACTAATTCGTAAGTTATTTATCATCTATTTCCACGCCAGGAGACGAACGAAGCCATAACGATTAAAGGAGTGACACTCTTCAAAACCCTCCTGTTGTTTGCCACCACTTTGCCACTCACTCCAGCTCCACCATCTTTCGCAATGCTCTCTATTACCACAATCCTTCTTCATGTTGTAATGCAGTAAAATCCGCTTATAACGAGTTTTAAGGGACCGTGAAAATTCGCACGCTATAACCGAGTTCGTTATAGCCGAAGTAAATTGTCCGAGTGCATTACAACCAAAAGGTTGAACTACAAAACAGCATAAAATGACAAAATATAAAAACTTATAAAAGAATAATCAAGGTAGAACCGTACAGCAACAAGCATTATTACACTGTTACAAGATACATGAACGAAATAAATTAAAATTAGTCAAAATTTAAGTTTGGAAATTAAATAAGCCATTTGAGATAAAACTGTTCTTGTATCTCTCTGTTCTTGTATCTCTCTGTTCTGTATCGAGGTAAGGGTGGTAGCGAGTGCTATATCTACGACCATTAGGCTGTGGTGAAAATAACTTTTTTATCCAATCTTTTTACAACTTTTCCTAATTTGGAGGTTTGATGAGATACTTATTGTTGTTGTTGGCATCCTTCTGTCTCGGAAGACAATGGAGTGTGCGCCAAGAGATTCAGTTATTGATCACATTGATGGAATTGCAGCGTCGACTGTGGCTGAGCAGTCCGATCCTTGAACGTCTCCAGGGCGCACGCCTGGGCAAGGTGTATGGAGATCCTGAGTTGTCCAGAGAACAGGAACCCCCTCTCTTTCTCCCTGGTGTAGTCCAAAGGAAAGCTGAGCGATACGTTTGGCACCAGGTTGACTGCAGGAGCTGCCGGAGTCGTGAGCATGCTGCATGAGATACTAACATGGGTAAATTTTCAGCTTTATTAAGCTTTGGGAACACGTGTCTCCAGTCATCTTAAGATTGCTGAATTTTGCTCATTTGTGTAGTAATTTGACAAAGTTTAAAAACTATTATATCCACTCCACTCACCTAGTCATTGGCAGGGCCCATTTCAGCCTAGGCAAGGCCCGGGGAAGTGGGGCTTGTGAGGCCCCATTGGGGGGGGGGGGGGTGTCAAAGCACTGGGGGGCGGGCGCTACCATGGTTGGCGCCCAGAACATTTTTGAACTGCTACAACGCCGGAGAAGCATTTTCGAAGAGAAACTATGGAGTTATACAGTTGTTAAAGGAAAGAAAAATTGAAAGAAAAACTGCTTTATTCTCAAGACCAGTCCTTAATACTTGTCAATACTGGCAAACGGCGTGCGTGCAGCGAGAGAGAGAGAGAGAGAGAGAGAGAGAGAGAGAGAGAGAGAGAGAGAGGGAGAGAGAGAGAGAGAGAGAGAGAGAGAGAGAGAGAGAGAGAGAGAGAGAGAGAGAGAGAGAGAGAGAGAGAGAGAGAGAGAGAGAGAGAGAGAGAGAAGAAAGGAAGGGGAGAGAGAGAGAGAGAGAGAGGAGAGAGAGAAGGAGAAGAGAGGAGAGAGAGAGAGGAGAGAGAGAGGGAGAGAGAGAGAGAGAGAGAGAGAGAGAGAGAGAGAGAGAGAGAGAGAGAGAGAGAGAGAGAGAGAGAGAGGCGGTAGGCTCACATAAAGCAAAAAATGTTACCTTGGAGTGAGGCCCCCCTAGAGGGTGAGGCCCCAGGGAAGTATCCCCACTTCCCCCCTTGAAATAGGCCCTGGTCATGGGCATCTGACAACAGAATGTGGATCTTTTTACAGTTTATTAGGATTGGTAAGAACAATCTTTTACAAGAATTTTAAACAAATGTTGAAGATTAACCAAAACTAGCACATTTACATCGTGTGTCAGTCGAAGTAGCTGTTTGTCCGTTTCTCAACTTCACACTGAATTTTAAGTTTTAACTCAACAGTTTCTGTTCCACGCACAAATGCCTGTAAGCCTCAGAAAAGGACATTTTAACCGAAAATGTTTTTAATTAATTATCCTTTACCGCCTTGTGACAGTCATTCCGGCGGCACAAAAATATTAGCATTTTTATAGGTGTAAAATGTAATTTTTGTGGTTGTGAAGGTCTTCGCTAATATAAAGGACTACCCGAAGCAATTGTTTGTGGTGTGTTAAAAAGTAGCGCCCTTTCAAAATTGACATTTCAAGAGTTCATTCATTTCCACATTGCATCTTACAATTATCATTAAAATACAGATAATTATCCATTAAGTAAATATAAATATAAATATAAATATAAATATAAATATAAATATAAATATAAATATAAATATAAATATAAATATAAATATAAATATAAATATAAATATAAATATAAATATAAATATAAATATAAATATAAATATAAATATAAATATAAATATAAATATAAATATAAATATAAATATAAATATAAATATAAATATAAATAAATGCACTATTATCGAGAAATTACAAAATGCATTTTAATTTTCTTTCGATGCAAACATGTTGTAGAACTAATTAGAAAACGCTAGTGTAAATTTTTAAATATTTAATTCCTTAGTAACTTATTGTTTTTAATTATTACTTGCTACTTTATTTGCAAGTAACTACTTTCAATTTTTAGTGAATTTGTGAACATCTGGGTATTTCGTCTAGAACTGGCAAAAAATTGGAAAATTCTCCTCAATCCAGCATTAATGACCACATTTGTGCCTCTGGCCACAAAGCTGATTTTAATAATTTCAGCATTGTGTCCAGAGCTACAACTAACTGGGACTTATTAATAAAACAAAGTTTATCTATGTACCCTAATAAGGCTTCTCTTAATGTACGAAGCAGTTCAATTCCTTTAACTTTATTTTCAAACACTTAGCTATTTGTTACTGTATCAATTTCTTTTCTTCAGGTCTGTTTAATCACTACCTATTTGGTTTTGTAAATACATAATTAGTGCTTAAGTTACTGTATCAATTTCTTTTCTTCAGGTCTGCTTAATCATTACCTATTTGGCTTTTGTAAATACATAATTAGTGCTTAAGTTACTGTATCAATTTCTTTTCTTCAGGTCTGCTTAATCATTACCTATTTGGCTTTTGTAAATACATAATTAGTGCTTAAGTTACTGTATCAATTTCTTTACTGGTCTGTTTATTCATTACCTATTTGGCTTTTGTAAATACATAATTAGTGCTTAAGTTACTGTATCAATTTCTTTACTGGTCTGCTTAATCATTACCTATTTGGCTTTTGTAAATACATAATTAGTGCATAATTTACTGTATCAATTTCTTTACTGGTCTGCTTAATCATTACCTATTTGGCTTTTGTAAATACATAATTAGTGCTTAAGTTACTGTATCAATTTCTTTACTGGTCTGTTTAATCATTACCTATTTGGCTTTTGTAAATACATAATTAGTGCTTAAGTTACTGTATCAATTTCTTTACTGGTCTGCTTAATCATTACCTATTTGGCTTTTGTAAATACATAATTAGTGCTTAAGTTACTGTATCAATTTCTTTACTGGTCTGCTTATTCATTACCTATTTGGCTTTTGTAAATACATAATTAGTGCTTAAGTTACTGTATCAATTTCTTTACTGGTCTGTTTAATCATTACCTATTTGGCTTTTGTAAATACATAATTAGTGCTTAAGTTACTGTATCAATTTCTTTACTGGTCTGTTTAATCATTACATATTTGGCTTCTGTTAACTACTTAACTAGTGCACAATAGGCTCTGCCTATACAAACTGGTTGTATATTTTTCTAGTTATACGTAAATTCGCGGGGGTGTGTTCAACAGAGGCAGTTGCACATAATTACTTCCTCGACGAAGTTTAACGGGAAGAAAAGGGAATTTTAAATAATCCCATCCAGAGTATTGCATCCCACAGAAAAAAACTTTCTATACTTAGCATTACGCTTACCTGTTTGAAACATTTATGTGACTAGAAAAGAAAATTCTTAGCTATTTAAAACTTTCACACCACCAGGTAAAACGTCATTGCACCGCCATCCCAGTGTGCACCACTGGTTCACCCAAAACACGTTACTGACTTACTCTAGTAATTTAAAGTTTTTCTTAGTTAGTGAAGAGTGTGCTACGAATATTCTGATAATTTTTTCAAACTTTATAGGCTGCAGCGCAGTGCCTGAGGGACCTCCAGAGATTAAGCGAAATTAATTTAGCTTTAAGAGATTTAGCGAATGGCAAAATGCACGTGACAGTGGATTGTGTTTGTGTGGTAATAATTCTCTCACGTAAGTCATATATTTATATTTTATACATCAAATATTTTGAAAATATAAATGTGTTTGCTTTCAAGATTTTAAAGAATAGTTTATGTTGACATGTAATTTAAGATTGGGTCCAGTTTTGCTTTAAAATAACAATTTTCTAAGGGGGCTGATTTTAACACACCACAGCCAATTACGCCCGGGCATTCTATAAGAGAAACTGGGCGACTAGAACAGTACGTATTAAAATTTGGTTGAAACCCAAATATTTTTGTGCCGCTGGAAAGATTTTTATGTCGCACGGCGGGTTGAATTTAATCAACTTAACGTATTTCTTAACTTTTAATTTTTAAAACTGTTAGACCGAGTTTTTTACGTTATAAAAATGTTTTCGGCCACAAAAATATTTTGACTATTGATACAGTATTAATCAGCAGCGTTTCTTGCGCTTTAACTTTATTAGTAAGCCTTTTCAGCGATTGATGATGATCGTAAAAAGGTCAAAGGTTAAGTGTACCAGATAACACATTTGTTTACACTTGACAACGCATCGTCCGTGCTATTGTAATTAAGAAAAGGAACGAATGCTAGCTATACCTAGTTCATTTTTCCCTGTTCTCAAGCATGATCCCCCAGGGTGCGTCACTCACTAACCAAAAACCAATTTTTAATCTTATTGACGAGATACAGTAATTTACAATTTTACTTAGTCAGTAATACGTGTGCTTACGAATACTCTGATTACTTTTTCAAACTACATGCAATGCTATCTAAATTTGTATGAAATGAGCTACCATCAAAATGGCTGTATCTAAGAGTCATCGCGGGAGTTCAAATGTTTTATACGGAGTTACTGCCGATGCAAGCCCTGTATGCAAAAAGGGCGTGGAGGGTTTCCTTGTGCTTTAATGTGTTACACCTGGACTATCTCCTAGACGAAATTATTACATTCAGGTTTAAACAAAGTTTACCATTTACAACATTGTCATCGCATGTTGGCACTGCTGCATTGTAACTACATTTAAAAAATAATAACTTTTTATGTTGTTTGGTTTTGTTATCATAATGCTATTTTTACATATATACTATCAATTATTATATACTATATGGTATATTATATTCTATCCACATTCTGACATAATAAAATGCATATTCGAAATTAAAGTAAGACCGGATGATTGTCTAGACTCGATCTCATTTTAATTTACTGTCCAAAATATACATTTTCTTGCCTATAAAATTTAGCAATTGTTTCTTATGTTTGAATAAATCAGCTTAGGAAGTTAAGTAACGGTAACCGAACACAGTTATTGCTTACGTCAGAAACTAACCACAGTTTGTGCAATGGCAGGCATCTTCTCTTGCACGTCAAGCACATTTGCGTAAGTGTTACTGCTTAAATGTGTGATGTCATGTGACGTCAGAAACTAACACTGCAGTTCATGATCATGGTTATCACGGTACCGCCTTTTATTTGTCGGCCACGTGAATGTGACGAAAAAGCGCCGCTGCCAATCTTATTAGATTCACTGAGACGCGCGCAGCTTTGAAAGTTTAACGAAATTTGAGTGTCCGAGGTAATTATTATTTAATCTAAGCTTTGACTTAAAATAAGCTATTGTAGTTTTCAATATTTTAGAGCATTCTTTATTCTGAACTCATGTTTACACAATCGTCAAGTTTTCCACTAATTGAAAATAGTTACATTTTGTACAGAGTTACTGCCGACGCAAGCCTTGAATACAAAAAGATATGAAGCAGGTAAGTGGCATTGCAGTAAAATTAAACTATTGTTTTTAATTCTGGTTTAATTTCTTTGTTTTAGATGCCTTGACAATGAACAGTTTGTTCAAAACCAAACAAACTTCATTTGATGTAATTACAACTATTTTCCAAATATGGATAAATCAATGATAACAACAATAGGTAAACAAGATTTTACGATTGGTTTCTGATTAGTTTATTTTCATAATCAATAATCAATCAATGTTTACATCAAAATATCTACATCCATCAGAAATCCGACATTTATTACGATCGATTAAAATTACAAAAAAATGCGACGCTGCAGCACGGTCAAATGTTGGCACATTACAAAGTAGCAACAATTTTCGTTACCATGGCAACGCTGGCGTATTGGACTGACGTCAGTGTACACGGCGCGAGTTTTCTTGTTTTTGTAAACACCCACAGGTATTTAACAGGCAGGTAAATGTTTCTTTGATAAATTTGTAAAAAATCTACAATATCAAACAAAAAATAAACAATTAGGGACTAATAAATCAATAAAAACGAAAATGGCAATGAGCAAACAAACAAATAAACAAACAAACAAACAATAAGAAAACACAGAAGTTACACAGAGTCACCGAAGTTACAAATACCCAGACAGGAAGAAGTAAAACCGCATATATAATACATTAACTTCAGGAAAACGAACAAACCTTTGCCAAGGTGTGAATGTTTAACTGACCTTTGACCTTGACCCTTTAGCAATGACCTTTAGCAAAGCAGATAACAACTATTCATAAACATTGACATGATGAAAGGATATCTATGACCTGCCAGCTCAGTCACTACCTTCAACAAGAGCTCATGAACACTGACATGTTAAAAGCATATCTATGACCTGCGAGCTCAGCCACTGATTTTAGCACCAGCTCACGAACACTGACATAATAAAAGCATATCTGTGACCTGCGAGCTCAGTCACTACCTTCAACAACAGCCCATGAGCATTGACATACTAAAAGCATATCTATGACCTGCGAGCTCAGCCACTGATTTTAACACCAGCTCACGAACACTGACATAATAAAAGCATATCTGTGACCTGCGAGCTCAGTCACTATCTTCAACAACAGCCCATGAGCATTGACATACTAAAAGCATATCTATGATGTGAAAGCTCAGCCACGATCTTTAAGAACGGTTCATAAACGTTGATATAACAAAGGCACAGCTCTGTGATCTACTAGCTCAGTCACTACCTTCAACAACAGTCCATGAACACTGGCATAATAAAAGAATATCTATGACCCGCAAGCTCAGCCACTGACTTTGGCAACAGCTGATTAGTACTGACATAACAAAAACATATCTATGACTTTCAAACAAAGCGACTGAGCTCACAGACAAAAATACAGAAAAATTACACATATTTGTGACAACCTATATATATAAAGAGTAACTACATCAAAAAACATAGATAATTTAAGACAATTTTCTTTCTTCTACTTGAGTAACACCTAACATGAAGGAATTATAACCCGCCCCATTTGAGCCTCATGAATATCCCCGCCCACTTCAACACACGGCCTAAAAAAACTTACACGAAAGCAGTAAAAATTTCATTATTGTTATGTATGTACAAGTATACAAGCACAACAGTTTTATTACACAATAAATGATGATAATCAAGTTTATTACGAAATAAAATTCAGACAGTTCATTACGTATTATGAAATTCGCCTTCTGGTAAGCTAGAGTTTATGATTTTTTTTAATATTAGCAGGTTGGCCATATCAATTAAGCCTAGTTCACTGGAAAAATTGTCATTCATGAAATGATGCGCTAATTTTGTTCTATAATTTTTTTGGTTAGTATCTTCGACTGTAGTAGCTGGATGGTGGCGGGGGCGGAAATCTTCGTTGATTAACCTGCAAAATTATAACAAAAGGATAAAAACAAAACATTGTTTTGGGAGAAACATCAATTATTTGTTCACAAGCTGAGCTAAATGAAAAGCCTAAGGCATGAGTTCGTGTCTCAGTTAAGGTGCAAAACCTTTTTTAGACTTTCTAATTTAATATTATTTCCATATTTTGAGAAATAAATTTCTGCTTTTTATTTTTGAAAATTTAAAAAGATAAATTTTGATTGCATTCAGAAAGTCTCTCGGTGGCTGAATGATATCGAATACGCCAAACAACAGTTCCACCAAAGCTCTTTGGTTCAAATCAAGGTTCAGTCAAAACCATTTTAAGTTTTTCTTTTTTTGGTTAAAATTCCATTCTATCCCAACATTAAGACCCAAAACGATTTAGAATACTCTCAGAACATTAATAGTTGGCGGTTTATTCTATATCCAAAAATTCAGTAGATGGTTGTAAGATGACTGTATCTGTTAAATTCTTATTTCTGCGTATACTTCTTTAATTTTAGTGTAATTGGTCATTGGGGTGTTTGGGGTTCTCATGCTGGTCGTTGGGAGGGCACTTTTCTGCTGGGTTTTTTTCTTCTATCTGCTATTTCAAGGTGTGCCATATTATCCATATAATAACACTGACGATGAAAGCGTGGAAGAAATGTAAATGCTTAGACTGTCTTCTAGCAACAGATGAAGATATATCGGTCTAGAAGCAAAATTAAGAATCTTTGCTGCACTTGTGGAAACTGTGTTTCTCCATAATTAAGAATTATGGACAATCAAAGCACAACACGAATCAGAAATTGATGTATTTCAAAGAAGAAACTACAGGCACATCCTAGGAATAAAATGGCCAAAGAAAATATCAAACCAGGAGATCTGTATAATAAAGTCAAGGCAGAGGAATGGTCACTCGACAATTAAATTCAAAATGAGAGGATTAAGATGGATAGGATGTGTTATACGACTACCAGATGACAGTCCATTAAAATTAACTTTCAAAGAAGCACTGCAGAAAGAAAAGAAACCACAAGGAGGACAGCTGCTGACTTACATCAATTTCATCCAATAGGATCTTATTAACACACCATTTGATATCAAAAATACAGAGACATGGGAGGTTGCGGGTTATGGGGCAGCATGGAGTAGAGTGATCAGGAGGGTCAAGTCAAACGACGTGTGACTCCAGAGACATGGGAGGCTGTGGGTGACAGGGAGCACGGAGTAGAGTGATTAGGAGGGTCAAGTCAAACAACGTGTGACTCCAGAGACATGGGAGGTTGCGGGTGACAGGGAGCATGGAGTAGACTGATCAGGAGGGTCTAGTCAAATGACGTGTGACTCCAGAGACATGGGAGGTTGCGGGTGACAGGGAGCATGGAGTAGACTGATCAGGAGGGTCAAGTCAAACGATGTGTGACTCCAGAGACATGGGAAGTTGCGGGTGACAGGGGGCATGGAGTAGAGTGATCAGGAGGGTCATGTGAAACGACGCGTGACTCCAGAGACATGGGAGGTTGCAGGTGACAGGGAGCATGGAGTAGAGTGATCAGGAGGGTCTAGTCAAATGACGTGTGACTCCAGAGACATGGGAGGTTGCGGGTGAAAGGGAGCATGGAGTAGAGTGATCAGGAGGGTCAAGTCAAACGACGTGTGACTCCATAGACATGGGAGGTTGCGGGTGACAGGGAGCATGGAGTAGAGTGATCAGGAGGGTCAAGTCAAACGACGTGTGACTCCATAGACATGGGAGGTTACGGGTGACAGGGAGCATAGAGTAGAGTGATCAGGAGGGTCTAGTCAAACGACGTGTGACTCCAGAGACATGGGAGGTTGCGGGTGACAGCGAGCATAGAGTAGAGTGATCAGGAGGGTCAAGTCAAACGACGTGTGACTCCAGAGACATGGGAGGTTACGGGTGACAGGGAGCATGGAGTAGAGTGATCAGGAAGGTCAAGTCAAACGATGTGTGACTCCAGAGACATGGGAGGCTGTGGGTGACAGGGAGCATGGAGTAGAGTGATCAGGAGGGTCAAGTCAAACGATGTGTGACTCCAAAGACATGGGAGGTTACGGGTGACAGGGAGCATGGAGTAGAGTGATCAGGAGGGTCAAGTCAAACGATGTGTGACTCTAGGGATGATGACGAAACCCACTATGGATTTTGAAACATGTCTTTTGTAACAAAGAACAAAACGTTACCATCCACGAATTTGTCCTTTATTTGTTGTCGTTTTGATAATTTAAACAATGCAAATCGTTTAATTAAAGTTAATCAAGTGTCTACTCTTATTGTTGGGCCATAAGAGGCAGTCTCGGCTCTTCAAGTAAAAACACAAGCAAAATTATTCTAACAGAAGAAAACTGTCACGATATAATAAACTCTGGTTCCTACACAAATATTTACATAACATCTCTAAAGGCATTTATAAATAATAATATTCCATTTATTTTCTGCAAGCAATTAAAAAGTCAAACAATGAATTTAAAACAAATACAGACAAGTGATAAATTTGGACATCAATCACTGAATAAACTGCCTATAAGACTGTATAAGCTGATGTTAAAACAGCCCAAACTGTCAGCTCTTGTAAAAGTAAACTAAAAGCTACTCTACTTAAACATTGTATTCATACAAGCTAAGAGTGATAAAATTATATATAATAGTTAGTATCGAAAGCCGAAACTGCAATGAACCGAAATTCTTAGCATAAGTATTGGGTAACTTTGCATAAATACTTTCTTCTGCAAAAACTACTGAGTGCTTTTATCTAAATCAAAGTTCTCAATGTCAATCTGTTGTGTATTTTGTACATTTTGTAAATTTCTTTTCTATTTGTGATCATGTATATTTTCAATTTGTTCTTAATGTTTTTTCTATTTTGTATTATATTATGTACATTTTGTAAATTTCTTTTCTATTTGTGATCATGTATATTTTCAATTTGATCTTAATGTATTTTCCATTTTGGATTATATTTTGTACATTTTGTAAATTTCTTTTCTATTTGTGATCATGTATATTTTCAATTTGTTCTTAATGTTTTTGCATTTTGTATTATATTGTGTACATTTTGTAAATTTCTTTTCTATTTGTGATCATGTATATTTTCAATTTGTTCTTAATGTATTTTCCATTTTGGATTATATTGTGTACATTTTGTAAATTTCTTTTCTATTTGTAATCATGTATATTTTCAATTTGTTCTTAATGTTTTTTCTATTTTGTATTATATTATGTACATTTTGTAAATTTCTTTTCTATTTGTGATCATGTATATTTTCAATTTGATCTTAATGTATTTTCCATTTTGGATTATATTGTGTACATTTTGTAAATTTCTTTTCTATTTGTGATCATGTATATTTTCAATTTGTTCTTAATGTTTTTGCATTTTGTATTATATTGTGTACATTTTGTAAATTTCTTTTCTATTTGTGATCATGTATATTTTCAATTTGTTCTTAATGTATTTTCCATTTTGGATTATATTGTGTACATTTTGTAAATTTCTTTTCTATTTGTAATCATGTATATTTTCGATTTGTTCTTAATGTTTTTGCATTTTGGATTATATTGTGTACATTTTGTAAATTTCTTTTCTATTTGTAATCATGTATATTTTCAATTTGTTCTTAATGTATTTTCCACTTTGGATTATATTGTGTACATTTTGTAAATTTCTTTTCTATTTGTAATCATGTATATTTTCAATTTGTTCTTAATGTATTTTCCATTTTGGATTATATTGTGTACATTTTGTAAATTTCTTTTCTATTTGTAATCATGTATATTTTCGATCTGTTCTTAATGTTTTTGCATTTTGTATTGTATTGTGTACATTTTGTAAATTTTCCAATTAATTTCTATATAGTTTTAATCTAATTTAAAGTGAATGATTATTGCTTTTACTAGTTTTTCTAAACTGGTTACGTACAAGTTTTAATGTAATTATGATTTTAAGTAACCTAGTTTTAATGAAAACATGATTTTAATTTTATGTTTACACTGTATGTAACATTTTAGCAATATAGAATACTAATAAATAATAAATAATTTTTGGTCTGCAAAACTGCTTCATTACTGTAAAATTTCACCCAGTCAAACACCTGCAAAAGTCGAGTACCGGAACACAACCGGGTAGAAAATGATTTCCCCGCTACCCCGGTGCCCTAATAATAGTATCGGTATAAGTAGATGCATTGTAAGGCTCGGTTCACACCTCTCCCATGGTGGGCAAGTGAATAGAAGGGGTCAGTCTAAACGCTATGATATTGCAGGCTGGTATTGTTCAGCAGTTAACATTTGTGGGATACACGAACACAAGTCACTTAGCTCTACCGTGCTGGGCGTTCATGCCACGGTAAAGTGAACATGCTTAGCGGAGGGGGTGAATTGAAAATACACCAAATTTGTCTCTCCCTGGGGGAGGGGGGGGGTGAGATGGCTTACATCCTACAATTAAGTAACGGCTGTTACGCACAATGGCACTGGAATGAATGTGCGGTTTTGTCTGTCCACATGTGGTCAGTCTGCACCGGTGAACGCTGCCAACTTGGTCAGAAAAACGGAAAATTACTTTTATAAAGAAACTAAAAGAGCGGGCAGTTTTTTTCTGCAAAAAATCGACATTAACTAACACCCGGTCTTTGGTATGCTCGCGACATTATAAGCAGGGCTCGAGGACCCTACAGGCTAGTATAGGGGCAGCTTAAGGACCATGAAGCTTGGGGGTGGGGTGAGACATACTATGCATTCATAGGGAGGTCAGGAAGCCCGAAAATCTAATTTTCAAGTGGCTCCTCATTTGATATAAAGGATCCCTGTTTGAGGCGCTCTATTTGAGGTAAGGGCCCCCTTTGAAGCCCTTTATTTGAGAGAAGAGTCCCTCTTTGAAGCCCTTTATTTGAGATAAGGACCCCTTCTTTGAAGCCCTTTATTTGAAGTCTGGGGCCATCAGCTACGCAAATGTTGCTGAAATATATCACAAGTAAAAAATATTCGAATCGAGTGCCAGCAAAAGAGGGTGGCTCCCTCTAAGGTGTCTCATAATTTCATTAGTTTAAGGGCCCCTAAAGGTCATAAACCAACATTATAAGCACGTATAAGTATTGTACGAATTTGCTGTTTTTTAAGCTAAAATGTATTATTTTTCGTTAAAATCAACCAATGTCAATTTTTTAATAGAAGTGTATGTTTTCAGCATGGTTTACCGGAAACTGATTATGCTAGTTTTGGTTCCCAAAGTCCACTGCAAAAATTTTATGATTTAACCGAGACTGAGCGACTAAGATGTAGTATGAAAAGTGCCCGTATTTGGCCGAAACCAGAAATTTGTGATGAATCACCAAACCGTCTCCATTGGGAACTAATTTTAAAGAAATTACATAAGCGACAACACCCTTGAAAAACTCTGCTCTGTAAGATAAAGTGTTCTGAGAAACCTTCCCTTGGATGCTGCATGATTTGTCTACTATTGTGAGTTAGAAATCTATGACACACCGTTTTACTTCAAGGTAAGAATGGTGTGTCGTAGATTTCTAACTCACAAAAATAGACAAATCATGCAGCATTGAAGGGAAGGTTTATCTTGCAGAGCAGAGTCAACTGAAACTACACTTCTTGTCTATAGCCACATTAGTAAGCATTTACTTTTAAATGCCCTTACCTGATATCTGCTAGAAAACTCGTCGTTGCCACGGCGACGCTGAGGTCCATCTCGATCTCTGTCGCTATAGCTATCTGCTGGTCGTCTGTAATTTGTGGAGAGGTTGCCACGACGACTGTCGTCGTATCCGCCCCGCCAATGTTCGCGATTATTATAATCTAGAAAAAAAAATATTTTTGCTTATAAATAGCCTATACTGTCACAGTTCAAGCTTGATCCATTCACAGTAAGCATGTGACAACTTACAACAAACTGCGTGAGTGGCAGTACTTTCTCTCCTTGGGCTCACGCGTATCTGAAGCGGTGTAATATTGAGTGAAAATAGGGGGTGCTGCAGTTCCACAGTATTGCGTGCGTGCAAAAATTTATATTGTATTATTCTATTATTATGGGCCTTAATTATTATAAATAATTACTAAAATGTTTTATAAGCAAGTTTGCGGTACATGTAGTAAGGACATAATTATATTTGACCGTGTTGTACATATTCTCTTATATCATGATACATTGCAGAATTATCGGCCTGAAAATAGTAGAGGCCTTGCATATATATATATATCGTGAGGGTCCTTATTGTACAAATAAATAAAAACTTATTATCATCAACAATTCAGTCATATTTTTCAATAAAAACAAATAGTGTTAATCGCTCGTCTTACAGTGATTATTGATCATTGAACGATTTCAGTAAAATAATTTCCTACGGTTTTCATTTGTCTAAGATGGCGGAACGCTATAGTCTACGACAATACGTGACATTTAAATCCCTGACACATTACTGACGTTTCTCTTCGATTTTGTGGGGAAACAAAATTGCAGATAAGTCGCAGTCGTTCAATAGGTTACTTCCTGTGAGCATTATGATCTTGAAAACATTTTCAGCTTTCTTACATTGTATTTTCATTTGAAATGCTTTACAGCATGTATGCCTCTAAACGCCCCATTAGTGAACTAAAATTTGAAAATTTCCTATTCTAGAGTTTCCACAATGTTTTAACTTAGAATGTTTCGTATGTAAAAATTCGAAAACTAGCGTCTTCACGACTCTGATAATGTTATACCTGACAAGACTACTAACTTTAGCTTGCCTTGCACTTTACGTACGCGCGGTAGAGTTCTTACATCCACATTACATGATACCAGCTGGGCCAAAATTCTGAAAATCAAATATTTGCAGCAGAATATCTTTTTAACGCAGACAAAAAAGTCTAAAAAATCTGCATTGAAAGAGCAGAAACGCCATCTCAGCTAGCACAATGTGAAGGCCCCTGACCGCCTGCTTTCAAATAATACAGCTAAAACTCGCCAGCAACTATTGAAAATTTTAGGGAAGTGGTTCGTTCTGCGATTTTCGTAACATTTAGTCTTTATCGTTGGTCAAATAGAACGAAATGTTTTGAATTTCGGGCGATTCTGAGACTGTCTCACAATTGAACCAGATTTCATGTGTTTTTTGTAAAACTGTTTCAAAAGAACTGGAATGAATGGAAGAAACGATAGGAAACTGATCATCACAAGGTCTCCCAAAAGTCACTATACACTTTAGATTTTTATCAAACACTGTAAAATGTTTGGAAGTTGGCACAGATGTATTAAAACCTTGAGAGCAATTCACTTAGTCAAATTAGACAAAAATCTGAAAAGAATTACTGCACGAGTATAGGCTTTGCTATTTTCGCTACCTTCTTCAAGGACCTCAAGAGCCTCAGAACCCAATTCAATTATGGTAAGTCGGGCATCTTGCTTTGAAAAAAATCTCTTACAGCCCACGAGTGGGGAGAAAGAGCTGTACCTTGTGCAGTGAGTGAGTACTAGTGAGAGAAGAGTGTGGTCCATATGGTGTTCTAAATTTTGGCTGAACTTCAGTTAGTGATCAAAGAACCTGATGTCAGACTGATTTTGCACTTCATTTCTAACGTTACTGTCGTTGCCATAGCAACAGTTCCAGTAAAAAAATATATCGGAGGCCCCTTTTGATTTATGTAAGAGCTTACTGAGACTGTAGAAAATTCAAAAAGAAAATTTGCATCAAAATTGTATAGTGACTTATGGAACACCCCATAGCCTTGGTTCAATTCCTTCTGTAAATACAATGTACTATAATATATAGGCGTCGATGAAATTACTGAAGCAGAGCAGAACTAATAGCTCACGGAATGCAAAAAAAACGAAAATGCGTCAAAGCTAAACTGTTTACCAGACTCAAATCTATTGTTTTGACAATCCCCCGCCCATAATTCCTTTTGTTTAATTTAAGTTTGCTTTAAAATATTGCTCCAAAGTGGAGTCATAGTAATTTTCCCCTTTGCAGCTTACAAGCAGAACGTATCGCAGGATGTTTTTGAAGTGATTTTCAACAATGAACATCACTGATTTCATTTTTTACGTGAGTATGAACTCAAACTGTTATGCAGGTTAAATACTTTCTTTTTAGAAACGTTTACTGTAATAGAAGTGTACAGAAACCGGAATCAATATCCCAGAAAGAAACTAGAAGCTAGTGTTACTGTACCAATTATTCTTCCAAAACTTATGCCTGGTGGTCTGCGTAAAGCACGTAATTCGCGTAGTTAGATGAAATTCAATTTGTAATGGCAAATTGAAAAGATGACCTAAATAATACGCCCATACATGCTCATTGGGGCATTGCAGTGGAAGTGTTTGGCGAAAACTTCAGCTTCACAAAGCCAAAACCAGCACAAGTCTCTCTATATACAGTATATCATGAATAAATTCAGCTAAAATATTTTCTCACTGCTTGTGAAAAGTATCGCAAAAATGAACAATAATTTAAAGTAATTACTCTGTAAACAAATAAAACTAAAAACATTGTACACGCAAAAAGAATTTTATTTAAAACAAAATGTAATACAAAAAAATTTCCGAATGAATGCACTAAGTGATTCTATTACAAATCTATATAAGTACTACAGTATAATAATTACTATTGTCTATTTGTATAAAATCGTTTTTACAATCGTCATGAGTTCGTCATTTGGCCTTTTCTAACTATAGACGTGATCAAATGGGCACATGATCTTAATGCTGTTAATATTTTAATTACACATTTTATAGGAACGCGAGAAAACCTAACGCTTTACAGCTTGTAAAAGCGATACTCGCTTAAAATAGTTCATTAACACAACTGGCAGATGGCGACACTAACTTGTCTCAACGAAATATTCTGCCGAAATAAAAAATAAAAGTGCGTCAGCTTGTCAGAAAAAGAGACAGGTATAGGTAGACACTAATTTAAAAACAAAGATGAAAGTGTAGATAGACACAGGCGTTGATATCAACTGCTTCATTTTTTGCTATGAATTAGCACAGGTAAAGGCTTCTAATACCTGTTTCCAAGTTTTTCATTTGTTCTGCAGCAGGTCCGTAATCTATTGCAGTTGTCACCTGTTTGTTCCTTACGTAGTATTTTCATTATACGCAACCGTTTCGTTTCAATGAAATTCGATTATTTGCAATATGACAAGATTTCGTGGATGCGACACGATTTTTTGCAGCATTCGTCGTATGCACCACGCTTTTCCCGCCTGGCGGCACCACCTGTACCAAAATAAACATTTGCAGCAGACTTTGTCAAGAATGGCGACGTTCCTTTGTCACTATGACTAGCGAATTTGTGATGACCGTGACGAACTTTATGTAGATGAGATCCACTGCTGCTAAATACCTGTGGCACCTGACGACCAAAAGCAGTGTTGTAGTACGAGCCCTTGCAAACGAGATTGAACATCATCGGCAGTCTCCTACCACAAAAACGTCTACAATGCACTTGAGGTAGTCCTAAACATATCACAGTCATCACAACAACAGCTTTCTCTAGGTGCAAACAAGAGATCTGCATATCTTTCGAAAATCGAAATGCCCTAAATGGTGTCGTGTTGACGATACAGTATGGGCCTATAAGCACTTGCTGCTGTACCTCCACGTAAGCAAGCGAGCACACCCCAACAAAAACTGTTGGAATGGCGGCAAAGAACGAACTGTTACGCCGTCATGAATGAAACTGAGACCAAGCTACTGAACTGTTTGTGTATTTACAAAACTAGTACGCGCGACCATGCGCTACTTCTTTGCATGTTGAATAACCTATTCAGGTGAACTGGTTCCACAACATTCCGGCGTCGACGGCCTCAGCAGGCTCAGCTTGGTTCTTATATGCTGTAGTCGATCAGGTCGTCAGATCATGACCACGTGCAAAGAGAAGGGCACCAGATTATCAGCAATTTTCCTTGAAGTTAAAAATCTTTTGATTTCCGCATGTGGGGCGTGTTGATCTGAACTTTCTTGTTCCGCATTTTTGTCGGGGGTCATTCGATGTAAGTGCTGTCAAGCTGAGGTCGCAGATTTTTTCACTAATAACACCTTTTTCTGTTTTTTCATAGTTCACAGAGCTAAATGCCTAAACGCCCAGTCCTCAAATGACCTCAACTTAATTATTGCAAACAATCAACTGCATTGATATGATATCGCTCGAACTGGATTTTTTTTACTGGGTAGTCGGACCTGCAGATTTCCAATACAAGCATTGTGAAATGTTCTCATAGCAACTCTTAGCAGTAAGAACTTGAAAACGAAATGAAATGAAATGTGAGGAGACGGGATTTGAACGTACTAGTCTAATGCCATAATCACTAGACTATTCACTTCACTGAAGATCTCGCCAGGCTCGTTTCCATTTTTTTAAATTAATTTCGTTTCAAAAAAGAAAATATTTTTGGTATGATGCGTTTACTACTGGAAAACTGTCAGTAAGTAATAAGAAAAATATTTATTCAGATGAATGGTATGATAGTTGTGCTATAGTAATATGATTGCGGATTTTGATGCGTGTTTTAGATAAATTCAACTCTCTATACCATTACAAATACACTATTTAAAATATTATCATTTGTTTATGGAATTTAATTACTCGTTGAAGATCTCACTAAGAAGTACCCTACATGCAACTTTAGAAATGCATGTGCTTCCTAGATGTCAAGTTAATAATAATTGTAAAAATAATAACACGCAGACAGACGTTGTGTAAACGAAACAAACAATTTCTTCGCTCCGGGCAATCTACATGTATAGATGGTAACTTACTCCTACAGTTCATGAGAAATACGATTTTTGAACAGCATGAAGCAACTATCACTATAAGGGTACCAACGATTTTTACACAGTGACTATTGATATATTGCGATCAAAGTTTACAAAAAAATTTATTATTCGTACTTCTAAAAACCCCCAAGAACAAGACCAGAAATCTTCGTTCTTTTTAACAAGAATCATCCGCCACAGAATTACTAGAAACCTCAAAAGCTACTGCAGACTACAGCCAAAACAAACAGACTTGTTCCATAAATGAATATCGTAATTACTGTTGAGTGTTTAAAAACTTGTCTGTGTCTTTGTTTGGGTCATTTAGTTTGTTTTATTTGTGAAAATGTTTGGATTAACAATGGCCCTGGTCGATCCAAATCTGTAATACATTACATTTAAATTATTATTACGTTTAATTTATGCTCGAATCTTTCCGGTACTCTCTCCTTCTGCTTGAGTTTTTTATTCGTGTTTAGAATCAGATACCCGCCCAGCAAGAGAACGAACACTTTGTCTACTTACAACTGAAATTAGTCCGGAACGCGAAGCATTGGTTTATTCGTTTGTTGTTGTCCAGCTGTTTGGATATGTCATTTAAATAGCCCTTTATTGTTGTCATGATCCGTTTTTTTGTGAAAATGTCATTTAGAGCGCTATTTATCATTGAAATGAAATCGGTTTTTCATAAAACTTTAGAACATGGAGAAACTCTATTGTAGCAACACAATGTAAGACCGGCTAATAACCTATTGTATTAACGAGACCCAGCATCACAGTTTTATAGAATTACTTTGCAAGTGAAGAACTTACAAAGAGAGGATTCCATACCTAGCTGTTCTGCTATACAATAAAAAAGGGTATTGCGTTTATATAACCCTCCTCTCTTTTATCTGAAATACATGTAGTAATAATATTAGCAGCAGCAGCAGCAGCAACAACAACAACAACAACAACAACAACAACCAACCAACCACCGCCGCCGCCACTGCTGCACTCGTTGCGCCCAGCGATAGTTGTAAACAACTAACATTTTCCATGTATTGAATAACAGGTTGGCAGAAATATAAACGAACTTGGAATGGCAGTTTTCTACACACACAAATACATCAGCTTCATTTACAAACTGTATTAGTTCAGTTATTTCAATTATCAACTCACGGTGCCTCACAACTCAAAAATCAAAACAGGATTTGTTTACGAACACAAAGTACTTCATTTCTCAGAAAAAATTACTGTTTCTGTAAATGCGAACAATTGCCGAAGTTCCAAAGGATAACCTTGAACTTGATAATGAAATCAAAGTGACGTAGACAGGCTATTTTGAAAACCAATTAATTTACGTACAAAAATAATGTGCCATAAGCTTTCTGCTTGGAAAGGAAACGAGCAAAAAACGTAAGTGCGCGAAAAATAAGGTGCTAAAGGAGTAATATTGAATTACTTATAACAATTATTTATATTATATGATAATTTTTATTATTAAATACATCTAGAGCATAATTATGAAGACTATAATATAAACCGATTATTTTGAATCTAAACTCTTATATTTGTTTTCACTGTGCTTTAAGCAATTGTTTTATTAATTTAGTTAATTAACACTTTGAATATCTGCTGGCTGTTTATTGGTTGGTCGGTCGAGGTGTTTTTTGCTTCTCCGTCTGATTGTTGGTACTTGGTTGATTCACTGATTGATTCTATGGCTGATTTGAAAATTGGTTAACTGGCTGGCTTATAATAATGTTGTCATGTGCTAAATATCTACTGTAGTCACAGTCAAGTCTAAATTTAAATTTTAATCTAAACTTTTCAAACTAAATAACTAAACTTGTCAAACTTTATCAATGTTCAAATATCGATGTTCGAACCCTAATACATCAAACAGTCAATTTTTGGCCTAGCGGGGCTTAACTGAAATTCAAACATGTTTCAAACATAGAGAGTGCTTTTCGATAGTTGCGCCATTAATGAAAAAGCAAAATAATATGATATAATAAAATTAACAAATTATAAGTTTGCGTTTTATAAAACAAAAAAATTAAAACACAAAATTGCCGATAACTGTTGATGCGTATAAACATCGTATCGTTGAAGGTACAGCTCTTGTAAATACGTGGGCACACAACTATAAATTTTATGGAGAAACTACAGAGTTCTTGGTTTACATAAACATTGTTGGGAATTTTGAAAAAACACGCAATTTATAAGCACACACTTACGTTTTGCTTTTTCTCGATGAGTATTAGAGTTCAACCTTGGATCACCAGGTGAAAAATCTACTTTTAGTCTCGAACTTGGAGCCATCTTTGGAAGAAAAGAACCCGTAGACATTCTTCTCAGACACAACAATAAATTTCCTCTTGGGCTTGATAAACTTGTAAATTTATTTACAAGAAGTTAACAAACGACTAAACGCATATCATACATAATGAATCGCAAAGCCCCGCGGCTGACGTATGACCATCACGTTTAAATTTTGCGAGAGGACAGTTTAAACTTCGTTCCGCGTATCCCGTGGTATCATGCGGGTGCTCTAAAGCTTTGTCCAAAATAGGCCCCGCCACGTGACCCACTCAGCTTAGATCTAGAATTAATTGCTCTTCGGCTGCTTTATAGATGGGAACCAATCAGGATGCATAGATCACTGTGGGGAGGCCCAGGATTATGGTTGCACTAAATAACATTAAATAAATAAAATTTCGTAAGTCTGGCAAAACTATCCCGAAAAGAAAACAAAAATAAAAACAAATGGTACGCACATTAATTAAACTACCAAGATACAAATAAAACGATGCGTTTATTTCCTGTTATATGTACCCAAATTCATCAACTTATCAATTATTTTTTGTTTAATATTTTGTTTAACTTTAACTAACATAGCAAGTACATTACAAAACAAAAACTATAAAACTTAACGAGCAACCCAGAACGTTGGTGAATTTACGTTTTTAATTAATTACTGTAAGTTTGCATTTCTACGGGGTATTGTTTAATTAAATTTAAATGGTAAAAAAGGAGACAAAACAATTAAACAATAAAAATTAATTTTATAGAATAATGTGGGATGTTCTATTGTCACATTAGACATTCATGGTAATGGTTGAATTTTTAAAAACCATTTACGTTAATTAGAAGAATCAATTAATTGTTATCAACAAGTTTTACCATATTTAACAAAAATGTGACTTGTCTATTAAAATTTATTTGGATGAATGAGTTCATTAGTTAAAAACATTTCTGTCCTGCATATCTACATTGCTGTCAGTTTTGTCGTCCGCAGAGCTACGATAATATTTCTATATCACAGTTGATTTATGTGGCCAACTCAAAATGATAGCTCGCTTTGCAATTTAATAGTCTCCCGTGATATTTAATGTGTATTAGCTATCATAATTTATTTCGTCTTCCGTTTTGATAAATATTTGATAAGAATCTTTCATTAGCATGCAGTTATCATTTGAGAGCCGATATAAAATAAAGTTAAACGGAGAGTGAGGAAGAATTTTCTTAGATTCAACTTTAAACACAGTTTCCGACTACAGAAGTAATTAATGAGTTTTTATTTGTTCAGAACGACTTGCACAATACAACAGTACTGTGGCATGTAAATAAAATCTGAATTTTATTTACTAACATCGCCATTTTGATGTTATGATTCAATATAACTTTTATCAAGCCAATTTTATTACAGGCAGATAAAAACAATTGTAGTTAAAAACAACACAACTTTATTAAAAATTTTACATTAAAAAGTTGAAAGTTAAAATCATGCCAGAAGTTTTGACTAACTGCTGCCGTCATCATCAGTGATAAATTTACAAACATACAACCAGTTTATATAGGCAGAGCACTAATATAGCTCTGCTTATGCACAAATATAAGCTCTGCCTATATAAACTGATTGTATGTTTGTAAGAATACCACTGATGATGACAGCAGCAGTTAGTCGAAACGTTTGGCATGATTTTAACTTTCAACTTTTTAATGTAAAAGTTTTTAATAAAATTGTGTTGTTTTTAACCACAAACTTTTACTAAACGTAAAAACGAAGTCATTTACCAAGATTGTTAGGCGAATTAACGAAAGCGTTAATAGCTGCTCTAAATTCTATAACTAAATGAGAATATAACATTACACAATATCTAAACGGTAGAATGAAATGGAAACTAAAGTATATTCAAAGAGTCTAGTAATTATTCAGAATTTGTGTGTTTTAAAACGTTAAATATAAGTATGTAGCAAATATTCTGCCACCAAATCTATACAGGTAATTGTAAAATATAAGAACGCATATGTTGGTCTGCAGCAAGAAATTCTTTCTCGCAAAAATAATTTAAGCGCAAACGCTTTGTAACGAGGTACACAATGCAAAGATTACATCGTGTCCAGCAAATTAAACTCATTAGCTGTATATTTTCATCAGCAAAACAGAATTTATAATAGACTTTGACGATTATCGCCTTCCGATGCAACTCAGCGCCCGATGGCGTTTATTTGCTCATGAGATTATTAATAAAATCAAAATAATCTATACCCACTTGGTAGCATTACAACGTATTATAAATTAGCGGCGATTAGCCCAACAAAACACAGCGATTCCCAAATCGGTTTGTTCCTTGCCAGTATTTCCCGATGTGGAGTAATTATTTCAATATAGAAGGTCAAAGGATCAGAAAGGGGCCGCCGACCCTCTCTCTCCGGGGGCTGGTATTTAGTCGCTTATTCACCTCTGTAAAGGGATACTCCTCTGGGTACACTTAACGCTGTTTATCAGGACAAAGAAGTTAGAAACTCGATTATGCCTTCTCTAGGGAAGCGAGAAACTATTGTCACGGCAGTCACTATGAAATTAAAAATTTAATAGTTTTGAAGAAATAAATGTTGTAGCTGTTACAATCAATTCTCTTGCAAACATTTTAGTGACCAGTAGGCTATGCAAAAAAGAAATACGGATAAAAATAACTCAAAAAAGAAATGCTGTTGTTACTTATAGTTAAACTGCCAAGTAAAATGCTTTTGAAAGACATCCTGTGTCATCTTAGGGAATTACATTGCATTTGTTTGTTTCAGATATTTAATTCCAGACGATGAAACTTGCTGTGCTTTCATTTTTACGCCGCAATATTACCACAAATAAAGCAGTCCTGGGCGATTGTATGATTCTATTGTGTAATTCCATTCAGTGAAGGTTTTATACGTGCAGAATGACCCACGCCAAATGCAATGCATACACTCCCTAACCATCTGGCCTACCCTGTGCACTGCCTCCCTTCCCGGTGTATAATAAATAAGACAAGGGGGAGGAGCCTTGACATGAAAAAGTGACAGACTGCTAGTTTGTGAAGCCTGGTATGCCTGCAAGCCCGTCAGCTTCTGCATGAAGCAAACAAGTTAAATTTAATCTGTCTAGAAAGGATGACGGTAACACGCAGACACGTAGTTTACAGGGAGTTTGAGTTATCTACTGAAAAATGATCGTATGATGATTAAAAATACGGAGAATGCTAGCTTTTATAAGCTAAAAACAATATTAGAGTTTTGGACTTGATCAAAATTTCAGCTTGGCCTTGGTTCATTCACTTGGCAAGTTATTCCTTTTTCTAGAAGGAAAAAACTCAGACGACTGTAGCCAAATACAAGATTTGTTCAGAACATTTAATGCCGTCTGGTTTGTATAGCTTCTATGTAAGAGTCCCTTGTTTTTTTCCGTAAACCAAATTATAGTTCCTAAATGTATAATCAGAATTGTGAAACGAACTAGCTTTTAGTTTAGTTAAGTGATTTATCAAATCTCTATACGTAAACCTCTTTTGGATTAATAAGTTTATGATAATAATCTTTAAGATGTATATAATATATATATATATATATATATATATATAAGTTACTTATAAAAGTAACTATATTATAAAAAGTAACAACTTTTCTTAAAAGCTTTAAGAATAAAATGTTAAAAACATCTTAAAACATTAAAAAGTTTTTACTTTTTATAATACTGTGAGTACTTGAAAAGTTGACTTAAATTATCTGTACTTACAATGATAACTATCAGTCCCAGAGTTAATGCCAAAGTGAACATCAGAAATGAAGATAAAATTAACTACAATCTCATTTGTATTAAATTAAATTAAGTTAAATTAAAATGCATGTGGCTAAAATACAGGAAAACAGCAGCATTGTCAAGCAAAAAGGTCAGCGCAAGATAAATTGAAAATGTTTGATTTAAATTATGTGACGACGAAATCAGCTACAGATTTTTAATATTATAAAATTGATATTGATATTGGTATTGAATTTATGATATTGATAAAAATTGCTTTAGTAACGCTGGATGCGTGTACTAAGATAGATACACTGAGCAAAGTTAAAATGGATATTAAGCACCGTAAGTTTTACTGTTACAATCTGCATTGTTAGAAAGAAAATAAACTTTTCGATTCCATCTATATGAGTATCTCGCAATATGATAAAAATATCAGGCCACCCAAGCGATTATATCTTATTTGCCTGGTCTAAGTATTTCCGTAAAGCAGGATTTACGCTTTGAGACGAGATTTATGAATTCATGCATATTATATACATGCACTTAAGTGAATAGCACAAGCTGGGATGTTTTAATGTGACATTTATCAAATTAGGGATTTGTTGCCATGACGACGCTGAGATTTAAAGTGTGATTAAATCTATAGTATTTTTCTATTTTCTGCGACTGTATATTGTAAAATCACGTGATTATGTCTTTGAGCGGACAACATTTCGAAAAATGCGTATTCATAAAATCCTGGAAAAAAGCGAACGAAAAGAATGAGCAAATTGATAAACGGTATAAACCTTCTTTATGTGAATGAAAACCAAGAAAACGTTATGCATCATAAATGCTTTTATAGGCCTATGCGTGCCATAATATTTATTATCTATAAATCCTTTGAATGTAAAGTTACTGCTACTAAATTTCCATTTTTAATCTATAATTTTCTATGATGGCGAATACGACAACGTCTTTTGTTGTAAGAAGTTTTAACGTTTAACAATACTGAAGTTGTTTAGTAGAAAAATATTTCAACATAAATTGTTGCCATTATAATTGCCAATATTAGTTATTTATTTATTAAAAATTTCGTTTATTAAAAGTTTATTTAAAAATGTCACTACTGGATGTGAAGTGATGTTACTGAAATGGCTAATTTTATTGTTTGGTAAATACGACTCTTAATTTTGGAGAAATTTTATTATTTCACTTCATCGAAAAGCCAAAAAAGATTTTGTCTAGAAAGACACGTATATTAGTTTGAAGACAATTACGGTGATATTTTTACTATAAGAAAACTGTATTGTAGAAGAAAGAACAAATTTCATATAGTTCATTGTACAAATAGAATAAAAACAGAATTGATTAAAATATGCGAACATTTTATTCCTACAAAAAATTTACTGCTTCATAGTTTTTTATAATTAAGAGCAAATTAGCCTTATAAATTTATAAATTTGCCATTTCAATGATATTGAGTTAACCACCAAACAGCTAAAGTTTACTACAGTGTAGATTACTGCACTGCTTAAAGGAAAACAGGATGATTTTTCATTTACTACCCCATTTTCAAATCCGATAAAAAGTATACATTTTAAAACAGTTAATACTGCAAAAGCGTTTCTAATAATTAAATAATAGATTAAAATCTTAACTAACGAGCCCCACTATTGATGACATCACAAACTAACATATTTTTTAACGACAAAAATATTCCACTAGCGTGTTGCACGTGCTTGCGAACCTGAAAATTGAAGTATACTGTTACTGTAATATATTCAGTGAGTTGTACTAATACTTGGCAAGTTTTAAGATAAATATTCACATTTCAAATTTACCGCTGTGCTCACGCATGGGCTGTCGAACGTGTGCAGTTCGTCAGAAACTAACACACCTGAACTGAGAGGTACAGCGCCTGTTTTTTGCAATGCGTTTTCAAAATGCAGGTGCTACTGTCAGTCTAACTAGCGAAAGGGGGAAATGCGTGTAACAGAGAAGAATTAGCCGCGCGAACGCGAAATTGCGTTTGTGGTAATAATTCCTTCAAGTAAGGCATTCTGGAAAAAATTGTGTTTTTCCTTTCAATATTTTAAGGAGTAGATTGTTTTGACCTACAGTTTAAAATCGGGTCCGGTTTCCCCTTAATGTTAAAAATAACTTTAGAACCTTATCAGAATAAATAAACCAGTTGATATATGTAAAATACAGTAACAGAAAGTTTAAATAAAGACTTCCCAAGCTCGTTTAAGTGAATACAGGGTGTAAAAAAAAGTTAAACTTTAGAGCAAAGAAATTTTTTTAAAAGTCCATAATCATGTCTCTGCCCAGTTGCAAGATTAAGAAGAGGATCTATGTTTGCTAAGGCATTTGTTTTTTCTTTTTATTCGTGTGCAAAGTTACTAATAAATACAGTATCACAAATGATTCTATTTTTTCTAACTTCTAACGTATAGGGTCAAATGGTGCAAACTAAACTGAGTTTAACGTAACTTGAAATAAAGTTTATAATTCGAACTGAAGACTGCATATACGCATTAAACCTCGAAAATTTTAAACAAAAAAATTTGAATCGAATTCCGTGTTCCTCCGCATTCTTTTTGTTTAAAGAACACTGCTATGTTTAGTCGACAATTGCGTCATTATTACTCACCACTTACAGACACCTAAATTAATTACCCAAGCATCAGATCGTCTTTAAGATCATCAGAATTTTCTCCAATAGTGACTAAACACGAGATCATATGGAAAATAATGTTTTGTGTACGGACTCTAATTGGCGCATTATTTCAGCCTGTCTACAACGTATAATTACGGTTCTTATCTCACTGCCTAAGGTTAATCTTGATCAGATTCTGGCTAGAAGCAAATGATAATAAAACAGTGGGACTGCCTACCTTCGAGCCAAATATCCATTGAACTTAATCTAGCGCTTGTACTTCACCAAAACGCACCATATTTATCACAGTTGGTGGCTGAATTGTGTATAAATTATTCCTTGTGGACTTGGATAGACTAACCATCTGGTATAATATTGAAGACTCGACATCATGATTGAAAGCTTCTGGTTGCGTATTGCTGTTTGAGCATTTAAAGCTATCTGCATAGACAAAGCCACGTGAAGTTTGATTTTTAAGTTTTAACTGTAGTTAGAGGAATTTAACAAAAATTACCTTTTAAAATTTCAGTTCATGTTTAATTACTGGAACTTAGCATAACTCAAGCATTTCTATAAGCTTTATATTATCCTTCTTGAAGCCTAGCAAAAACAACAAATTAAGCTCGCAATTACCGTTAAGCTCAGTTGATTTTTTTCACATTTGTCCTCGCTTATTTCCAAACAAATTATAATTTTTTATTATGAATTCATTAACTTTCTTCACTAATCTTAAAATTCAGAGTAGGACAACTTTTAAATACTAGAGCCTACAACTATTGGTATTAAAAGAATTTCCCATCTTTCATATTGGCGTTGGTACGGTACTTTTTCTCCTATAGAGTATAAATATACCAGAGGATAACGCTTTGTGAATGTTTTGTGGGAAAACTATAAGATAAACACTCATAAGTTGAGGATTTGTTTATCTTCCCAGACTACAACGGAACCGCCGCCAGACTACAGTGTGAGTTTAAGCCAGTCAGACTCATGTGCAATCGTACAATAGGTTTTTCTTCGTCAAACATTATTCGAGGAAAACTAACACGAAGAACAAACTGAACGCAAAGACGCTAATTAGTGATCGATTGAGAAAAATAAACACTGAAGTGTGTCTGTCGTCAGTGGCGCACTCCGATTTTCTGGGTACCAAATAGCATAAATATTTTAATAGAGCATTTATTATGTTACGTTATCACAATACGAATAATCATTACAAGGTCAACATTGGTCGAGAAGCCAAGAGTTATATATAATGCATGTGACCAATGGTACGTGTATAGATGACTTCACAACTATTGAGTAACTTGAGCTTATCTAAATTAAAACTTTTTTAATATGTAAATGCTGTACGATGATGTTACTTACGTTATAAACGAAAGGACTGTACGATGGTATTACTTACGTTATAAATGTAAGCACTGTACGATGATATTACTTACGTTATAAACGTAAGCATAGTACTATGATGTTAGTTATGTTACAAACGTAACTTCGTAAGCACTGTACAATGTTGTCAAGGTCTACCGTTATTGTCGGTCATACCGTAAACTCTTTTCAGACAACGAAATTATTTTGTAGTGCACTTACTCGGACCTAATAAATTCCATATTGTTATTTTCTAACTTGTATTCAGGCACAGTATTGAAAAAGTCACAAAATTTCACCGACGGTCAATACGACCCGTAGAATAAATTCCATTGAGAAGTAACAATAGTTTTATCAATAATACAGATAAATATGACTCGCAGTGCCTTATAAAATTCTGTCTAATAGATACAATCTCCCATTTATAAAAGGATAAAAATAATCTTTCAAAATAGACGACGACACGGCAAACATGATTTTATAATTTTATCAGTTTGTTTCAGCAAGATGTAGCAAGAGTGAAAAACTCAGGGCCGTTTAAAGTCAAGACCTTTGTAATCGTTGCAAAAAACAGTGACCCAAGTGACCAATTAACTTTGACACCTATTTGACACCTAGCACCTGACACGGAATTATGGGATACAGGTAGAAACAGCTACAACATAATGAAAACAAAGTGTGTAGTGCAGATAAATAAATTAACAAAACAATAAAAAAAGATTCAGCAATGAATTAATAGTGGATGAAATAAATAAGTAAACAAGCAAATAAATAAAAACTAAATATACAGCTTATTTTTTATTCTATTTTAACTCAATATGTGAAATTCGATATAAAACGAAATGGCATAAAATGCCGAAATCACAAGTCATAAAACTGAAAAAAAATTTAACTCCAGCGTCAATTTAAGTTTAACTAATCTAATTTATCGTGATACTTTGTAGGCCTCAAATCAAATCTATATGCAAACTTCTGTTCAGTTCGACACGGTGCAAATCCTCAACAGCAGCGCACCTATTTCGTAGATGTCTGTGGCGGGACAAGCACCTTGTTAATTATTCAAAATAGATCTGTGACAAGAGCTTCTGACCCACCAAAGTTTTCTAGCCGATTTCTGTATACATACTCCTTAAACGCGTAGAAGAGGTCGCATCTTCGAGTGCCGATTTATTTACCTACTAGTGTAGTGGTTCCCAAACTGCGGGTCATACCTTTTTCTGGGGTCACGGAGGGTCCAACTGTACGTACATTCAGCTCGCCGGAATGGGGTTGAATTTTTCAGTGTGAATTTCAACTTTATCCCACCGGACTAGGCTACATGTTTGAAAGAGTTTGGTGTTGTATACCCGTCTCCTATAAATAACCCCACTTAGATTTGCCTTAATAATGTGCATGATTATTCTGAGTTACGATTATGCATGTCAGTATGATTGGAATTGAAGAATTATCAATGACAAAATTTACAACCCCTGTAGCCAGAGTCACGTACCCACCAAATTCTGTTGTGATTAATCTTTTAAATTTCAAAATAATGTATCTGCGATATTAACAATTAGTACGTTTTCTGAAGGTTTATAATGGTGGGAGTCATGGTAGGTTTGGTACCACTGAAAGGGGTCACGTATTGGAAAAAATTGGGATACACTGTACTAGTGCAAAACACACCACACGCTGGCCACATGAAAATAAAAAATGCAAAAAACACTATAAGGTGTTATATTAAAATAATTATCACTAATCATGAGAAGGCTAAAATAAGTTAAGTCACAAATAATGGCAAAAATTGTGTTTATAATTAATATTATTTACTTGTTTGTTTATCACTACCATTTAACATATTTTTATAGTGTACTGCGAATCAAACGCGAAATATCAATGCCTTGGTTTTTAAAATACCAAATCTTATACTAAAAAATGTTGGTAGTAAGTATTATATCTGTGATAACTTAAAAATAACAAATTATAATTTTGTTTTGGTTTATTAATAATTATGTCAAACACTGCTTTTATTACTATATTAAACAAAGACCAACTTACGCAAAGTGCTCTACTTCCTACCATTATCTTCTTTATTTACAGGGAACAATTACTACTACAGACCGCACGTGCCTAAACGTGAGCAGAGGGATATGTGAAACCAGACAAAACCACCTGCGCCCCCTCCTAACTACTGGCATCCCACCGGGGTGTAACAAGGAAGAACCACAGCGGGAAGGGTGTAATAGATGGATTACGAATGTTTAATCATCAAGTGGGTCGACTAAGAACAAAAGTAACAACGTTCGTAAAGAGTTAAGTCCCTCTTACGTGGGACGAGCTCCAAGGCACTCAAATAATGGTAGGATACACAAAGAAAAACGTTTGGAGCATTTTTAGGCTACATTGATCTGAGTCCTTAGGGTGGAAAGTGCAGTATAAAGTGTAGGATAAAAGACAAAAAGCGATAACAAACGAATAAAAATATCACAATTTCCATAATGAAGGTCTGTCATAAATCTAAAAGACGCATCCCAGTAATACTTTTAAGTTCTTGAAACGAATCTGTAAACGCACCAAAAGTATCACGAAACTACGTTTGCTGTTATCGTTTCTGGTTGCCGTTGTTATTGTTGTGGTGGTACCATTGTCAGTTGTGGCCAAAACTAGTCTTGGTACTGGTACTGCAGCTGCTGCCTGGGTAAAAAGCCAAAAGTCACAAAATAATGACAAATTAAATGCGCAGTGTTGAAAGCTTCGGTGATCTTTTGTTTAATAATTCAGAGCTTCCTGTGGCCTCATAATTAATAGGTGAAAGGCCTCCTCAAGAACATCCCTGTCACATTGCATTGTGTGAGCCAGACTTATTTGTAATTGAATGTTTATAAGTTTTTTGTCATGGATGTAACAGGACGTATATTGGGCAAACTGCACGTAGATTGTTCGGCCAACTTTGACAATTCTTCATTGCGGGTGCTCAGGTTGTGGATGGTAAGGAAGTGAGATCATTGCTAATAAGTGTGAGGGGTACCAAGGAACGTCAAAGATGTACATTTTGTCATTGTATCGTTTCAGTTTTTAGCCTTGCATGACAAAACATTTTTTAAAGTTTCTTAGTATTTTAGGATAGTTTCCAAAAATATTAATGAAGTAGATTCTTTGCGTTTAATATCACTCACTTCTACAGACACGCACAAAGTTTACATGTTTCACTTGCAATCTGATATCTAGTAACTAGTTCAGTCTACAGCCAAAGAAAATGAGAGAAGCTGAACCATATTAAAATATGTGCCACCACTATTGGTCTGGCAGCTGGTATTTGGCCATTTGTCTATTTTGCTATATGCTTCAGCGCCTTACTGCCATAATGCCCTGACTAGTCTCATTTAATTAGTTGAAAGATGCAACTTTGACCTGTAGATTATACCTTTGATGCAAAAATCACAAAAATTAATTTTGAACCTTGGAAAGATTTTTTAAATTAAAATAATATTAATTTTAAGTCTGGGAAGATATTTTAATTAGTAAAATTCAACACTTTCAATGGTACTTTAGGAAGCCTTTAGGACATCCGAAACTGAAATCTTAAATTAAAAAAAAACAAAAATATTTATTAGCGTGTCGCTTTCAGACTAAAGAGTTTTCTCTGAGACTTCTCTCTGAGATTAAACTCGCAAGGGTGAGTTTTTTTATCATTTTACAGATACCGATTTATTGAAGACAAATTGAAAGAAATGTAAAAGTTAACATGGTTTTATGGGTATAAATTGTAAATTGTCGCTTATCTACCATTAGATTTGAAGTTATTTTGTGAATTGTTACAACTGGTTTTGTGAAAATTATTTACATTTTTTAAAGAAATTTTGACACAATATAACTTTAATGCAAAACATTTGAGATCGCTTCTTATAATGACTGTCTAAATTGAACGAATGAAATTTTCATTTTCTCTAAAACAGTTCAAAACTGGTATAGTCATGGCTGGATTACCCTATAGGCTGTGCCTAGGGCCACACAAGCCCGGGGCCCTCAAGCTTTGGTAACATTTGATATAAAATTTCTTTTTCACTATGGTTGTGTTGAAATATGTGCTTAATTTGATTTGCAATAAATAGTAAAATGGTGGTATGTCTTAATTAATATTTTCATTGACAAACAAAAAATAGCTATTCTAGTTTATTTAAGGAATTTGCAATAAGTTCACTTGGCAGTTGGCAGGTATGTAAATATCGCTAAAACGTATCACGAGTAAAAAATATTCAAGACTGGTGCGGGCGAGTCAGAGGGGGCTCGTAATTTCGTTATCCTAGGGTCCCAAAAGGTCACCACCCGATACTGGACATGATATAGAAAGTCACTGAATGAAACAGACATTTTAAAATTGTAGCAGAAATTGTAGTACGAAAAATAGCTTAAACACCACGTACAATCGTACAATATCTATATCATCCGCTCCAGAAACTCGTTTCAGATTCAAACTCATCATGATGAAAATGGACGTAAAACGAGATGGATTGCTATCATACGAGCTGTAGCCGCTCACATGAAGCCAGATCAAATGCACAGACTGATTGCTTATGAAGCCAAGTAGAGTAGGTAATCTTGAGATTATGGTATCAACAGAAACCCGAGACAAACCGCAGAAGATATATTAAACCGTGTCGAGAAAAAATATTTACCTGTTCTTGAACATTGACAAAAGCACTGGCAGTGCAACTGATCGTAATAACATTGACATAATGTTAATGAGGATGGCGACGGCAGCGATGTAACGATGATGACGGCGATAATGTTGCTGCTGCTAGTGATGATGATAATGATGGTGACGACGAAGACGATGGCGACGATGACGACAACGACGACGATGATGATGATGATGATGATGATGACGATGACGCACAAAACTAGCCAGCATTGTCTGCAACATTGCACTCCTACACTCTACAGATGATTATGAGGTGCTGAAGTATCTTGCTAAGTACAAGATTATCGATTTATTGATTAGTAATTCTCTTCTGACTTTATGGCGTCGCACCTGCCCGGAATCTAAATTATTCAGTTCAGTGAATGTTTAATTAATTATGACCGTATACAGTGTGTATTCCAGAGTGCAAACTGATCCTGGAATCACTACGAATTCAAGAGTGCTTGCGATAAACTATGGGATTTCTAAATAGTTCAGTGAAACAGCACAAATACAACACAGCGCTATGCTTACCATCTGTATAAGTCACTTATAGACCAAAACGATTTTAATTGCATCTCCCTATTACTAGCTGCATTTAAAAACCAATTAAGTAAGAAGTAGAAACGCAAAATTTTAATTAAATTAATTAAAACAATCAATTATTTGATTTTTAGTGGTTATTTTCATTTTAAATCTATTTTGTATAATTGTTTAGAATTGTATAGTAAGTTATTAATTTTCTTTATTGCATGGTTTTGGAGGTTACTAGTAAGTGTACACAATTATGTGCATCAGCATCCGGTATAATAGCTCGTTTACACCGGAATGCTCTAGAAACGGATGTATGATAAAAATGATACTTTTAGGCTGGCACATACGAGAAAGGGCACAAATGAAAAAACGGAGCTGTTCTATTTTAATTAAATATAAAACACAGTTAGGGTCAGGGTAGGAGTAGTATTAGAGTTAGGGTAGGGATAATTGCCCGTATTTCATTTTGCACTACAGAAATTATTTGTATCAAAATAACATACATGCGTTTTTCCAATTTTCTCATTTGTAACCGTTGTGAATGTGCCATTACAAATAAACCATTATTACCTGTGCTGTTATTGCCCGTGTCATTATTACCTGGGCCGTTATTACCTGTACAGCTAACTTGTGATATTGTCAGAATAATTCTAATTAAAGTTTCATAAGCAGTGACTGTCGTAAATGTGTTAGAGAGGTTTTGTTTATAAATACTAAGTATAAAATTTATAAATTTTTGATAAAAATTTTTATTACAAGACATAGCTGATAACAGAATTTATTTAAAAGGAAAAGTAATAAAAAATGTTTAAACAGGGATGCTTATACTGCTTGTTCATACAGAAATAACGTTTGGCAGAATCAATTATGTAGTTTAGAATAGAGAAATAACCGTCTATTGTTTACAAGAGAGAGAAATTTAGACTTAGATTTGCTTGTCACGATGGATATAAAAAACAAAAATGCTTTGCGAAGCTGATATATATCGACATAATTTTTTGCTCTCATTAACAATGCGCCAAAAATGCGTATAAGTTCATAGCATCTTAAACGGAAAAGAAAACTCTTTTGCTTAATTACTTACTTACCTACATAATATGCCTACCTACCTGCCCACCTACCTACATACTTACCTACCTACCTACCTACCCACCTACCTACCTACCTACCTACCTACCTACCTACCTACCTACCTACCTACCTACCTACCTACCTACCTACCTGCCTACATACATACATACATACATACATACATACATACATACATACATACATACTTACCTACCTACCTACCTACCTACCTACCTACCTACCTACCTACCTACCTACATACATACATACATACATACATACATACATACATACACACATACATACCTACCTGCCTACCTACCTACCTACCTACCTATCTACTTACCTACCTACCTGTCTACCTATCTGCCTGCCTGCCTGCCTGCCTATCTATCTACATATATAATTACCTATTAAAATTTTACCAACCTACTTGCTTCCTGCCTCACATCAGAATATGACTCTCGATAGTTTTTCTTTCAAGTTCTGTGAAATCAGTAATAACCGTGTCCCACTATTTGTCAACAATAATCATGATCATGTATAGCGTAACGACACACACGCGCACTGAATTATTTTCCGCCTGTAATATTAACCGAAGTGTGCTCTCCTACTTCACAGTGATATTACGCTAATCTTTTAGGATTACAGCGTAAATCATCACAACATGGGTGCCTGAATTAAGATATTAGGTTAATCGTGGCGTAAGATAGAGATTAGAATTATTGGCGAAAAGATTTGTTTGATAAAGAGCACGAATTATATAGGAGAAAGTCTTCGGGATCATTTAAATAGATGGATGTACCAGTATGAGACTTGGGGTGGGGGGACTGTTGACTGTTGATTTATAATTCTTAAAATCCAATTAGTCTGATTAACTTTCTTTAAAAGGCATACTTATACAAAGCACTTAATTGTTTTGGTCCTAGCAACCTCTAACGATAACGTTGTAGATTTTTGTGTTCTGATGTGTAAAAAGAAAATCATCTTTAGATATAGAATTTGCAAATCAAATCTCTTTACTTCGTTAGGAAATAAATTTTATTCGGAAGCGTCGAGAAATAACCCCCCCCCCTTTTGTACTGGCCTCAATACAGTTCAAGCTAACTAGGTCAATTAATAGAGAAAGATAGTTTAATTTAGTTTAGTTATACAGTGTTCTCTTTTAGCGAAATAAAGATATTTGATTTGCAAATTTTATATCTAAAGAGGATTTTCCTTTACACATCAGAATACAAAAAATCTACAATAGACAATTAGCGTTTACAATATGAATTACAATCTTATTTCAAATTATTGTTTTATTTATTTACGCACATTATATATTTACAGTACATGAATGTAGACGGCCAATGTAAAAATAAACGTAATAGTAAAAAAATAAAAGGAATAAAAGCACGTAAAATGTATAATACGAGTACGTATTTTTAAATTTTCTCAATTACATCCACATTTGCAGTGAAATACTTAAAAAAGCGCAGTTCCAACTGCTTTTGCTTTGCTAGCCTGATGTTATTGCTGTTAATGAGCTGGTAGCTAAGTAAAACACGGAAGTGTAAGTCAGATAACATTTAATTAAATATTCCTGATATATTACTTTATAATAAAATATCAATCATTTTTCAGCCAAACAACGCTCAAGTAAACGTTTAAGTTTTTTTTTTAGTTTTCATACTAAATATCTAAACTTCCGTATAGTTTTAAGTCTAATTTTATCGCAAATGATATGTTATTTCAAAATTGGTTTATTAATTAATACTGTTAACGTAACCAATGTCAGTATTCCTAGCTGTAGTTTTTGCTATATTCTCAAGAAGGTATACTCTGTCATAGTTAGACAACCCAAAAATTGCTTCAAAACATTTCACTTAATAAAAATTATTCAATATATAGAATTTTATAATATGTATGTAGAATAATATGTATGTATAATGTAGAATGTATAAGCAAGCCCCAAAAAAGAATTACTGCATACACAATTTGTGTATAAACACTATGTCTTGTATAGTATAACGTATAAATCTACGGTAACGTTCTTGAGTGTTTATCATCATTTTGTCTATGTTACTGTCACATTTTACTAATTACTGGAACATTTTCCATTATTATTGGAAAGGCTTATGACAACATTAGTGACACACAGACTTAGTTCCCATGCCAGCATGTACTAAGGACAGCATTAAACTTCGCAACTTTACGATATTAACCACCTGTCAAACAGGTAATATATGGTTAGCAGCACGTGTCAACCATTGACAAGACAATGTTAACATTAAGTGTATCGGGAAACACTTCACTCGCTAGTTTTACGTCATTTGACGTTGCATGATTGAAACCATTGTCTGCCCTCCACTGACACGTGACCTACCCTCGCTAACAACAATAAACTACAACATATGGTATGCGAATAGGGGATACTACTGCCGTATTGCCATCTTCCCCAGAGGCACACACGAGCCCATCCGACTGACGTGCCCACTGCCGTTAAAGCCCCTGGCTTGAATTTGCTAGCGCCTGTGCGAGACAGGAGGCCATAAAATTGAAATCATTAGATCGTTAAATTTTCAATCAGCCAACTGTAGTGGAACGTGGCGCTCAATTTAATTATCAACTCTGCGCTCAGAATTTTATACAGTCTTCTTCAACTGCTGCTACAGACTAAACTTTCTATAACCCAATAATCATTGCTTTATTATTTAACGAAATTTCTAATTTAATTAAGCTGTTTCAGACGGTTTACAGCAAAATTTTAAATTAAATAAAATTACAATTTAACGCGCGTTGCGCCTCACGTTATAACGGTGCGCTTGCACTATAAATTAATAAAAATACAGTTAGGAACAGAATTAAAATGCATTGTGCGTGCACATCTTGATTTATTCCTTTCTTTTGTTGGCATAGTTTTTCTGATGAAAATGTACGGGTATTATATAACAAGAATTATGTCAGAATACGGAGAAGTATGGTGTATATACGCCAAGTACGCTGTAATATGTTTTGGCCTTACATAATTTCTCTGTTTAGCAGGCTCGCGCAGTGTGTTCAAAACTCTGCTTAGTAGTTTTTCTACGCTTAAAATTATGTAACGAAAATCGCATGTAATTTTTTTAGATAGACTTTTCAGCTTTTCATAATATACAAATTAAAATTTTTACGAATTTGTATTTGTTATCCCACATTTATCTGATTTTTAATCACAAAAAACTATATAGATGAACAAGTAATATAAAATTTATATAATTAACAAACTTTTTATGCAAATTTTAGCATATTCAAGATAAATATGATATGATCTCATAAAGTAATAAGATTCGCGAAGCGCTCACGTGAATTTTGGAGCATTTTTAATTCGTTTTTGATTGTACAAAATTCCAACTGTATAACATAAAATTATTTTTATTAAACAACAAACGCGAATTTAATTCCAAATTTTTTGAGAAATGAAAGCCAGTTTAGTAGTAAGATTTTATAATTATTATACTCTTTACACGTTCGCTTTGAGTTGATACCAGATTTCGAAAATTTGCTAAATCTGTTTAACCTATTATATATTTATTTCCAAAGATTACTTCTCGCCGGAACAATAGAAAAAATAATACATTTTGTAAAAAAATAATACATATTTTACAAAAATACGTACCGTTACCATCAGCTAATATTACTCCCACTCTTGCATCTTTTACAGAAATTCACAAAAATTGTTGAAATTAATTTGCAATGATTTTTATCTATTCACGGCATTTTTGCATGAAACACTAAACGATTCTAAAGAAGAGTTAAACTTTCTCCGGACTTCATTATAGTTTCACTTTAATTATGCACACAAATTCTTTCAACAGTAGACTTTTAGATAAACCAGTTATCTACCAATTAGGCTGCGACGACAATCGTTTGCACTTGAAAACGCACAAGCATTTAAACTGCGGAAACGGAAACTGCTCTGTACCCTATACTGTGCTACATAATCTGAAACCAATCTTACTCGGATAGTAAAATTAATAAACTAATTTCTTAGAGAGGAATGATCCAGCAGGAAATTATTGAATATAGTGTGCAGTCATGCAGTTTTAATATATGGGAATTTTATTTTATTGTGTACCTATATGGTAAATTGCATTGGCCGGCCGCTTGCATTTGTGTGCGCAGTTCATAAGGCAAAGTGATTTAGCGGATTTAACATAATAAGCGATGCAATATTTGAGATTGCTAGGATTGAGACCACGGAGCCATAAGAAAATAATAGAATTAGTAACTGCGCTACGCACCTTGGAGCGTCTTGTTGCGTGCCAGCAGAGCTAAGAAAACATCATCAGGCGGTGTCGAAGAGTTTGTCAGTCCAGAATTGCTGTTGCTCAACGATCCTGTAGAAGACATGTCTGGTTTCCTTTCCATGTATAAAACTTGAGTTCACTCGGTTGACTATACCCGTAACTGGTTTTTAATTCACCTCAGTGGTGAACTCACCGTGCGCACACCACGAGCGATGCAAATCTATGGCTTGGTCACGTGACAACACTGAAGAGGCAAGCTGAAAGGCTATTGACTAGTGTTCTATGCTATTGGACCGATCAAAATAATACTGTAATGCGGCGACAAACATTTTTTGTCGTTTGATGTAACAGAAAAACACTTTATAATAAACTTTTAAAATTATTTATTTAGAACAGTTGAAAAAATTTAAGGTTTACAATTAACAAAGTTGCTGCTACTTATTACAGTGACAGTTATCTTGTTTGCGTGTGTTGTATTGTGACGATGATGAAGAGTCTGAAGAAAAAACAAAAAAAGAGAAAAAGAAAAAGGAAGGGGGAAAAAGTGGGAGCAGAAGAAAAATGAAGAGACACAAAACAAGAAAAGAGAAGAAGACAAAGATGGTGATGACGATGTTGGTGGTGCTGTTGTTTGTTATTATTATTGTTGTTGTTGTTGTTGTTGTTGTTGTTGATGATGATGATGTTGATGATGATAATGGTGGTGGTGGTGGCGATGATGGTGATGATGATGATGATGAAACATTGGGCCAAAATAATGTTGACAGCAATGTCGTTCTTGTGGTTTATTTGGCCACTTATTGTGGCTGTCGATACCGTTTTGTCTTGTTGCTCTTGTTTATTTAAAAAGTTCAAATGACGTTTTTGAAATTTGACAATGCTGACATTGTTGCCGTGACCATTGATTGCCTTTTGACTGATTTGAGAATCTTGAGACAACTACACTACTGGTGTTGTTGAAATCAACGTCACCGTCACTCGCCGCAGCCATTTGGGTACGAGTTGGGATGACGTTGATTGGTAATGTACCACTGTCAGTGTGGTCATAGTTACCGTAACGGTTGTCGTTTTTTTATAGGTTTAAGGCTTTAAGCAGTGTGAGATAGATGACCATGCTGCGTTACCGTTTTTCCGGTACTGTTGTTTGTCAAGGTAGCGACTGGTGCTAGAGGACGGCTATGACACTGGTGACACAGCCATCATTAATATCTCTTCTTGTCTCCTTTTAACTTTACTAACTACATGGACATCATGAAAAATTATTCACGTGCAATTTTTAATGTATCCATGTAAAAAACAAACTTCTACATAGAATTTAGAATTTACTATTGTCATATACATTATAGTACAATGACGTACATACAACAAAACAACAAGAAAATACAAAAGTACAAACAGAGCTATTACATTATGGTTATAGACCCAAAAACACACGTAACAAATAACAAATTATATAAATTTAGTACAGATACAGTTAGTGTATCATTAGAAAGTAATAAATAATGTTATCAATATTTACATGTTAGTACTATTTGCTTCATTTTAAAACACTTAAAAATGTAATGGGCGACTATTTTGGCTATATCGCAGTCGCGACTCCCCCCCCCCCCCCCTTGTGAATTTTAGCTTTTCGCTGTCGTTCAAGTTAATGAAATTGCTATTGATGCCTGTTATATCAGAGTAAAAAGATAGTCTTAACCGGTTGTAGAAGGAGCAACAAAACAAAAATGAATTTCGTCTTTTACATCTCTTTGTGTCCACTGGGATAATCATGCTATACCGTCATTGTTATTGTTGCTTTCATTGTTGCTTGCGTGTCAAACTATCGTTGTCGCCACTGTTGTCGATTGCCGCATATCTGTCTCTGATCGGGTTGAGAGGCGTGGCCCGTGCACGCGACAGCGCTGCTGTTTGTTCTACTAACACTTACGGTGGAATCATTTAATGAGGAGGAAGTATCAGGGTAAATATTCGGAAGTGGGAGACTCGGAGATCACTCAATTCCTGTTTGTCTTGCCATAATAGCTAAATCACAACAATGAAGTGAATATCTGTAACGGAAAGTGGCGGCTATTAATTAGTTAAATGGACATGTTAAGCGCATGCGCGGGCCATTACAGTCAAGAGTGGATTAATCTTGATAAACGCAATTCATTCGTTTCAATTATTTATTATGAAGCATAAAATTGGTAGTATATAATATTATACAGTAGTGTCGGGCTGTAGATGTGGTTCACACTGTAGAGAGTACAGCCTGTCTTAATAAACTCAGTGAGAATATGACGATAGCCTTTCGTATCTTATTTGAGATTTGAATAAAACTGAATGTAGGAGCATTTATCTGCATTGTGCAATATTAATTTGTTATAACGGCGCAGTTTACTTGCTGAGTTTGACATTGTAGAATAATAAATTCTCTTGGCTTAAAAATTAATCGACACAAAATCTCAAATGCATAAAGTCGAATTTGCAATAGTTTAACATTCAGGCAAAATGAGTTTGAGCCTCTGTAAATTCTACATAGTACTAGGCTGACATGCTTGGTGAACATTTCTAACATTATCGCACTGTAATCTATTTTTAGTAAAGAGACAAAGGAAGCCAAACACGAATTTTTTTAAAAAATAGCAAAGGATGTTTAAATGATATTATTTAAATGGTAAGTAAAGTAAGCAGGACATTTATTAAGTAAATATTTGATTTTCCGATATTTTGCTCTGAAGTTGAACTGTAAAAACAAATTCAAATATTAAATTAAAATCAAAAATAGTAATATTTACTTTTGACGTTGACACATCGCACGTGCTTATAATGAATTTAAGATCGAAATAATCCATGTTACTGCATCAAAACACGATACAATGTTTTGCATATTAAATCCGCAATAAAAATATTAGTTTATTACAGTAAAATATTAATGTTTATCAATGTAAGATCTAGGTAAGAGAACTACTTTGCCAGGCAAGAAAAATGGGCAAACATTGCATATCTTTCTTCTTGCTTAGCTGCATAGTTTTGTGCCTAAGGCTTACAACAATAATTATAATTATATTCTCCTGTATGGCATTTAATAATTATTATCCTAAAAAAATTAATTTTCAGTGTAGTTCACAAAAGAATAATTAAATGCAACTAAGCATGTAACGTAATTCATGATGTGCTACGCTAACACAAATTGAAAAGGGTAAACTATTCATCTAAAATATGATAAAAATAACTACTGGAAACAAATGCGACTAATGCAATATTAAATAAACGGTATCTAAAGTTTTATATTAATTTTCATACACATACGTTACGTTGTTATTATTTTGCTAATTATTATAATACTGCGAGCTCATTTATTTTTAACGTATAAAAACAATAAATATCCATACATTATGACAGGTATGACATTGCAGGGTATGATAGGCCTATTAATTATATTATTTAGTAGCTCGCAGTATAAATATTTCACTGGTGTTGATAATATTACCACAATAATTATTAGCTCGCCTATAAATTAAAACATTGTGACTTGCATAGTTGAAGCACAATTTTGGAGCTCTGGTAGGTTTTAATCAGGCAATAAATGCTATAATTTAGAGAAAAAATAATGCAATCTTTTAACTGTTTACGAAGTAAATTTAAATATTTAGTCTTTACATTGTAACGTTTGGCCAGAGAATGAAAAATATTAGACATAGTTTCGCAAGTATTTAACACTACGTTTAACCGGTTACTTAATGCATATAAATGTGATCATCAACCAATGGATATCTCACTGTACTAAGCCTCAAAATATAAAAACTCCTTACAAATTTAACGGTTATTATTAAACAGTTTATTGCGATAACATACAGTACTAGAGGAGGACTCGAAAGCTCAATGCTCTTTCCCACTCCTCACAGTAACTCGCACAGTTTGTTTTCAATGTTATATCAATTTATATGTATATTTGAGTTACTGTGGAATAAATTTATAATTCATAATTCATACTAATTTGTTAAAACGTATAAAAATATCGTACCCAAATTCAAAGCCAGGGTCATTTAAATCATAGGCGTAATACATAAAAACCCTAAAGTTTCAGACTGTACAGTGACATTCATGTAATAAATAAATGCATACTTGTAGTCAAACCCATAAATTATCAGAACGAAATATAAATGCAGCCAAATATATTGGAGCCTAATATTGGACAATTTTTCCTCCTTGTATATGCATTACAAATCCTTGCCAATATTTTGAAACCAATGGTTGTAAAAGAATATTTTGAAAATTTATTTTCAATAATCAAAAGTTTTGTTCATTCTCCAGCAATAAGATTAACTATATAGGCTTCACAATAAGTAAAACACCACAAAGGCATGGTTTCTTTATTTTGGAAACAAAATGGCATCTATTTTAAAATGAATAAACTCATTATTTTTATAAAAGTGCTAATTATTGTTTCTAAAACCTGCTGCGGCTAAAAAGCAAGAACGCCTATATTTTATGACGGATTTGATATGCAAAACATTGTATCGTGTTTTGCTGCAGTAACACGGATTTCACGTGATAAAAGCACACTGCCGACAACAAAGCACAGACAGCTAAACGATGAATATTTTACTAGAGCTATGGAAACAAACAGTGCAATCGTTCTACTGGGAACCTGGCTGCAATGATCTATGCGAAATCCCAGGGGAAATCAGCAAAATGTGTCATGGAGTTCACTCAAGCGATCTGTATGTGTAGGAACTATATACATGACTGAAACTACACTCGAATGTACACTTTGCACGGTCAAATTGAGAATCGTATAGCGCTGGGAAAAGTTATGGTCATGTACTCTTGGTGACTATACTGCAGTCATATTCAGTCTTGGGAATAAAAGGGAATTTTTGCTGCTCCTTCGTGGATAGTTTGCTCGTAGCTTCACAATGTGATCAACTTACTTTAATATAAATGAAAGTTATGTATAGTTTTATAGCTAATTAGCTCTTTAACAGTTCTTTAACTAAGTAAGGTTTGAATATTTACTTAAGGAATGTACTTATTAACTGAATATTACTCAAGCTTCTATTCGTATTTGTTGTCGTTTATGGATGGATAGTAGCAGTAGTGGTGGTGACTGTTAAAAGTCAGCATGGCAGCGGCAGTAGATAATAGTCGTATTATTATTATTATTATTATTATTATTATTATTATTATTATTATTAGTAGTAGTAGTAGTAGTAGTAGTAGTAGTAGTAGTAGTAGTAGTAGTAGTAGTAGTAGTAGTAGTAGTAGTAGTAGTAGTAGTAGTAGTAGTAGTAGTAGTAGTAGTAGTAGTAGTAGTAGTAGTAGTAGTAGTAGTAGTAGTAGTAGTAGTAGTAGTAGTGTAGTAGTAGTAGTAGTAGTAGTAGTAGTAGTAGTAGTAGTAGTAGTAGTAGTAGTAGTAGTAGTAGTAGTAGTAGTAGTAGTAGTAGTAGTAGTAGTAGTAGTAGTAGTAGTAGTAGTAGTAGTAGTAGTAGTAGTAGTAGTAGTAGTAGTAGTAGTAGTAGTAGTAGTAGTAGTAGTAGTAGTAGTAGTAGTAGTAGTAGTAGTAGTAGTAGTAGTAGTAGTAGTAGTAGTAGTTGTTGTTGTTGTTGTTGTTGTTGTTGTTGTTGTTGTAGTAGTAGTAGTAGTAGTAGTAGTAGTAGCAGTAGCAGTAGCAGTAGCAGTAACAGTAGTAGCAGTAGCAGTAGCAGTAGCAGTAGCAGTAGCAGTAGCAGTAGCAGTAGCAGTAGCAGTAGCAGTAGCAGTAGCAGTAGCAGTAGCAGTAGTAGTAGTAGTAGTAGTAGTAGTAGTAGTAGTAGTAGTCGTTGTAGCAACAACAACAGCAGCAGTAGCAAAAGCAGCAGCATCAGTAGTAAATTTACTAAATTTAATATTGTAATTTTATTTGATTGTAACAGGTTGTTAACAAACAAAACTTAGTACGTGAATGAAATGAACACCAGCATTTGCCTACATTTACTGTTACTCATGGAGTGCTATTTCAGGACGGCGGGAACTAGCAAAAATCCCATGTGAATTTTTTTGGACAGCCTGATGGATAACGAGAAGTGGCCGCCTTTTCAGCGTCTTTCTTCAACTCAGTTCCACAGCCATTACTCCTGCCGTCGCTTTGACAGCACAGTCTGTTGCAGAACGCCCCGTCGCAATCGCTATTTGCGAGGGAAAATTTCGAAATTTCACGCAACTTATTCCGTCCATTATGAACTCGAATCTTCTATGTACAGACATAAGCCGTTAATACGTCGGATTTTCGGTTTCAATCGATCCTAATCGTATTAAGGACGTGGCTGGTCCTTCGGGAACGATTTGCTCATGATTTATCGTGTCCTAATCGTCTTTAGTTTCTACTCGACTGAGAAGACATGGCACGTAATGTTCATCTAGGAAATGGCAGCACGAAGAGGTCCCAAACGGGACAAAGTCGGTTAGCTTTTTCGCAGTTATTTAGCACCTTTTTATTGCGCTGTTTCTTGTGAAATAAGAACAAGTCAGAATTCACGACTAAAAGAATTGCAGTAAAGCAGCGATGTTATAAGAAAAGTAATATGCTAAATGTATCTAAGATGATAGTAGTTGTCCACGGAGTTGTGGAATTATGAGAAACTGTGTATTGTAAGAAGTCTTTAAAGGAAGACTTGATGATTTTTCATATACTACTACTACCCCATTTTCAAGTCCGATAAAAAGTATACATTTGAACACAATTAATACTGCAAAAAGCGTTTCTGATAATTGAATAATCAATTAAAAACATAATTAACGGCGGGCGAGCCCAACTATTGATGACATCACAAACTAACATAATTTTCAACAGCAAAAATATTTCACGAGCGTGTTGCACGTGTTTGCGAAAGCGAAAATTGAAGTACAGTGCTAATGTAAGAGGTTCTGTGTGTTGTACTAAAACTAGTCAAGTTTTAAGATAAAAATTCAAATTTTAAATTTACCGCTGTGCTCACACATGAGCTGTCGAACGTTTGTAGTTCGTCAGAAACTAACACATCTGAACTGAGAGGTGCAGCACCTGTTTTTATGCAATGCGTTTCCGAAATGCAGGCGCTGGTGCCCGTCTAATTAACGAATGGCGAAATGCACAGCGAAGAACTAGTGGCGTGAACGCGAAATTGTGTTTTTATAGTAATAATTCTTTCACGAAAGTCTTTTCTAAAAATAGTATGTTTACTTTCAATACTTTAAAGAGCAGATTGTTTCGACCAACAATTTAAGACTGTGTCAGGTTTTGCTTTAAGCCTCAATGGCTTAAGTTCCTGCATTTTTTGACGCCGGAAAGGCAGCTTGTGGTGAGACTGGAACCTATCAGGGGACTCCACCCACATTCGAGGTTTATTAATTATTCCATTCGTAGCGCCTACGAGCGCTGTTCTTGTAAGTAACTCAAAATTTCAATGCTATCTACACTACTTTTCCAAAATAATAAATGTGGATTTTCAGGTGAATGTGTAGAAACGGTATAAAAGAAAACCTTCCTACTTAAAACACTAATAACTTAACTGACTTTCTAATCAAATCCACTATAACCAATGTTAAGCGACGACATTGATTTCAACGTATCGATTGTTGGTGGAGTTAATGCCTAGGACGCATCGTCATCCATATCATAAAGTGAATTGGTTTTGCCTCTTTGGAAGCTCTTGTATATGTGTAGACGTGCGCTTTAGCCTCGTCAGCGATGCTAATTTAATCAACTTGAGACCACGAAGACTCCTCCTTAAACTCGACATGAATAACGGGATGCACGAGGATCTTCAGATCTATAGCCACGAGGAAGAACAGAAAGCCGCTCAAGTCGGGAAAGAACGTCTAATGATTATCTGCCGTGGGTGTCACGTGTATGCGGAAAATGTAAATAGGAAAGATGAGTGCGTAGAAGAGATACAAACGATCATGTAACAACAGCAAGAAGAACAAATTACCAAATGTTTGTCGCTTTTGTTAACAATGTTGATATTATAACTCATTCATTCATTCATACATTTATTCGCTCATTGATTTGTTCATTCATTCTTTCATTCATTTATTCATACATTTATTTATTCATTGATTCGTTTGTTCGTTCGTTCGTTTATTTATTTACTTATTTATTCATTCATTCATTCATATCTCTCATTCATCCACTATTTATTCATTCATTCAGTCAGTCAGTCAATGAATCAGTCAATCAATCAGTTATCCAGTCAATCAGTCATTCATCCAGCCGTCCATCCATCCATCCGTCCGTCCGTCCGTCCCTCCCTCCTTCCCTCCCTCCCTCCCTCCCTCCCTCCCTCCCTCCCTCCATCCATCCATCCATCCATCCATCCAACCATCCATCCATCCATCCATCCATCCACCCATTTATTTATTCGTTCGCTCTTTTATCCATTTAGTTGTATATTTATTCATTCATTAATTCAGTCACTTATTTCAAATATACATGGAAGACAGTAATTTTTGCTCTGAATCTTCTTTTGTACCAACTCTTCGCAACAAGGTCCACATAAAAAGCGAATACTTTTATGTTAATGTTTCTGAAATGTCTCTAGTCTGAGACAACATCAAAGATTAATAGCGATATCGTATTACATCCAGGAGGTATAACAGCAGATTCAGATAAAGCCACACGACCTCAGGTGCGCTTACATCAAGTTAATCAAGCTTTAGCTGGAATCTATCATATAATCCCATACGTTTGCACACAGGCATATACCGTAATACCTGCTTCAGTACGCAGTGCGAATCCTCAAAGTTTAAACCGCCTAGAACGGCTTCATTTTTAATTAAAACTGAAATCATGGTATCCTAATTATTAACTGAGATTTAATCCTTGCCATTTAACAATAGGAAAAGTCAACCGGTGCAGTACAAAATACATACGCACGGGATACCAAAAACGTGTTTATGTTGTTACGAAGGCAGCTTCTTTATTTGTAATTAATCAAGCTTAATTAATTTAGAATTTAGAAACTGCGTGCTTTTATTACCGTGCTGGTCTTATTCTCTACACCACGTACAAACTGTTTGTTAATTTAAATGTTTTTCATGCATGTCGAATATAGTTTGTAAATAGTTTAAAGTGACCCTACATGGTAGCTGAACTTAGCATGGCTTCATGAAGCGGATTTCGCTACTTACAATGCAAAGTATATTCGTACTGAAATCGTAGTTTATACGTATGCGTAACTTACGTATAATATAATAGCTAGTTAATATTTGTAATTTACGCATTTCGCCGTTATTTTTGTGTTGTTATCCAAATATGTAAATGATACATTTCATTAATAAACACCAATTGGTAAATCGTAGCATCATTCGAAGACGTGCCTGCATCATGTATGTTCAAAAATAAATTAATCACTTAGTGGGTCAGCCAAATAGGTACACAACTAAATTATCTAAAAGAGTTATGTACTAACTTTAAGATTTGTTTCTACTGCTATCTGGAAAGAGTTACTTGGTGTACGGTTAGGTTAGACTTTAATTAACCTTGCTAACAGAAATCGTACGGTATCCACATATTCATTAGCAGCATTTGGGCGAACTCTAGCTTATAATTAATGAAATTTAGCGCACTAATTTCCTCAATGTGACTTAGCCGAGCGAAAAGAGCCTATATGGCGACAGGTGGCCATTTTGGTGCCTACAAAACCACCGTAATGAATTTATAATCATTACAATAATATTATCGGCGAACGCCTTTTGTGTAGCGCGAAGCAGCAACCTGTTGTCAGTATGGTAAGTGAAATCACTCCTGCTGATAAGAGGGAACTTTAAATCGGACAGCATTGGCCCTATTATAAAAAATCAGAAAAAAGCTAACGTATTACTAATAATAATTTAACAGGATTACACAACTAACTTAATATATTAATGATAATACCAAAGTTCTCATTATTGCACGTATTTTTATCATTAAAACTCAGAATATAGATTGATACATGGATGAATTAATGAAGAATCCTCCTGATTTGAAACAAGCATTTCATTTCGCAACCCATTATGAATTACTTCTTCGGTGTGAACGTGAGAAATATGGGAAATCTTGGTATACAAAAATTTTACAGAATAACTATAACAGTATACAGAAAAGTACATTCCGTTTCAAAAGTTTTTAAATCAAAGCAGATTTTTCATTAATTCATCCATGATCCGTCCATAGTCTGTGTTTTTTGATAATTTATTTTCAATAATGGATGCTAAATCTGTTAAAATTACACATATTTTATTTGATTCTTTATAAAACATTGTAAGAAGTTAACTAGTTTTTTAATAAAATCTAAAACATGCGTAAATTTCAGGAATTGTCAAAATTAAAAAAGTGACATATAGCCTATCTTAATGAAATGTAATCTATATTTTAGGCCATAAAGTGAAAATTAAATGATCTTAAATATTTATATTTATTATATGAGTACGCATTTATTATACATATATACATATATACATTATACATTTATAAACTTGTACATAGGCTTGCTATATTTCGTAAACTAACTCTGTGTTTTTACTTGTGCCTTATTTTTATTCTTGTCCTATGGACTGTAAATGTCTGAAATAAAATAAATAATAATAATAATAATAATAATGATAATGATAATAATAATAATAATAATAATAATAATAATAATAATAATAATAATAATAATAATAATAATAATAATAATAATAATAATAATAATAATAATAATAATAATAATAATAATAATAATAATAATAATAATAATAATAATAATAATAATAATAATAATAATAATAATAATAATAATAATGATAATAATGATGATGATGATGATGATGATGATGATGATGATGATGATGATGATGATGATGATGATGATGATGATGATGATGATGATGATGATGATGATGATGATGATGATGATGATGATGATGATAATAATAATAATAATAATAATAATAATAATAATAATAATAATAATAATAATAATAATAATAATAATAATATTAATAATAATAATATATAGTTAAAATTAAATTAAATTAAATATTTCCATTACAATTTTCCACAATGATCAAAATAGTAGAAAGCAAGTCTTGATAATGTTTTGCTAAAAACCTCTAAGAACAAAGCAAATAGTTGCTTTCACGCTTATTTTACACTGTTTTCCAGCATTGATACAGGCCTGTTATTAATCTACTTTCAGGTTTTGATAAAACGCATACACCTGACCACATGTTCAGATTTAAAGCAGTCAACATCGCCATTAGGATAACAATAGACCCTTGAATGAAATAATATTTTTGTTTGAGAATGGCGCTGCTTTCTGAGTGTAGCCTTGACGTCTCAATGGCGTACACCTATTGACGTTTTATTCAGTGACAGATGAGCACTGCAAATAAACTAGCTATGCTCCTAGAAATGTTTGACATGTCATGCTTCGTGCATTGTCTATGTGTTGTACGCTAAAACACGCTAGATAACTTTCGATCGAATACTTTTATTACACACTTAGGGTAAAACTCCGGGCGAAAACTTTATCTGAGAATTGTTTCTGATAATTAAAGAAATTAAGGGACATTTAGCTTTTATTTTGACTTTTACAGTTGAAGAGCAGTTTTTGATGCGTATTCCGAGCATTGCCATGTTTTTGGGTGACCTTGTCTTGTGAGATAACAACAAAGCTTGTTGTAAGAAGTAGGTCCAGGCTGATAATTAAAAATACTTGGCAGTTTTGGTATGGTCTCCCGTGTGAAAATTACATTATATTTATTGTACCTGTACAACTTGAATGGTTCCGTTAAATTTTAAAATTATATTTTTAACCTCGCCTTATATTATCATTTAAAACAACAATCTTATTTGGTGTTACTTGTGGTGTGCTAAAATTTTACTGCATTATTGTTCAACGAATTTTTGTGGTATGAATGTATGATAGAAAATTTGTACATATTCTATTTAATTATTTATGTATCTTTTCTATAGTTAAATGCCAGAGATTTGGAATTTTGCATATGAAAATAAAAGCTTGCGTTGATATTATAGCAAATGGCGTGCTGTAAACGTTCTGTTGTAATCCTCAATGTAATGTGTGCTGCGCCATCTGTTGACAAATAGGAAGAATATTATGAACTAACGCTGCCTTTAATTACTAAGATTAAACTTACAGACATAGTATACACGTTTATTGTGAAACAGAAAGTATCCACGTTTAATAAACGCAGTTATATAACAACGCTTCTAAGTGGAAACAATAACGCAAGATATTATTTTAATAAACTCGGAAGAGCTATTAGTAGGGCTAATTTTCCATAATTTGTCCATAAACTTTGTAACCGACCTTTCTGTTTAAAAAACTATTGGCAGCCATAATTAATTAGATTTCGAATTCTTTTTCAAGACATTATCGCAAGGCTCACAATTAATATATGGGTATGTATACTTATGGTAGGTCACTGCAGTTTCGAATTATCATCGTTCGCTTACAGTCTTTACACGCATGCGCAGAATATTATAATGCTAAAGGAAATCATTGAAACTTACAAGACTTATTTGATTGGCTAATAACAATGAAGCCATGCGGTTTAGGGGCGGTGTAAGAAACTGGTTATTTCAAACGTCTCAGACTCGAAGCTGTACATGTAGCCACCACTTTCGGGCCCAGTTTATAAAACTTACACAAAAATCTAGGAAACGTAGTTTAAAACGCAAAGAACATTGATTCACTATCAAAAATTAATCAGTATCAGGGACTCTACACAACAGCAACAAAAAACAATAATTTGGGAAAATTTAAATTATAAAAAACAACATTATGCACTTTTCGATCAAATGTTAACAGTTGAACTGCAGTAATAATATAATACTAGATCGAGACCTTTCGTTTGATATATAGATCGCCGCAAATGGTGCCGTCGTCGAATTTGTAGCCTCGAATCTTATATATATATATATATATAAATAAATATGCCAAGAATATTAATATAATGAAAATGATAAAGGTCAACTAATGATGGATTTATGACCAAGCATATGTCTCCTAGTAAGTTCGCTTTTGCAGTAAAGTTTCACTTACCGAAATTAAGCATAGTTGCATAAAGATTAGTAAGATTAGGTGAGCATTTATAGTTATGATAAAACGACTACCTTGCTAAATATTATCTTGTAAAAAACAACTGAAATTATGCCATTAAATCGGATTCCTCTCAAGTTGATTATGGTTTCCACCATACAAACTTTCTTTTACAATTATTTTTCATAATTATACTGTTCAGAACTTTTTGATATATTTGTCTGTTAAATGCTTCGAGCCTCGTGTGTTCACTTCTACTTTTATTGTTGATTTCTGAAAATATTTAGGAAAATTCTAGTTTCTCTATTTTTTTGGCAGGAAATTTGTGAATTTGGAAAAAGTTGTACATGAAAAAATAGGAGCGAATCTAATGCCAGGCAAAATACAAAATGGTGGCAAAATACAAACCGCAGTGGCAGTACATGAACCTAGATTAATGGCATTAACTTTTCCCTGTGCATACCGTCCTGTACTGTTGAGAAAGAAAAATCTAGGAAAATTTAGATAAGAATGGGCCTGTATATATCACAGATTCAGTGTACTGATTAATATTGGCGTGTTGTAACGTGACTTACGTGGTGTACTTTGTTTACACAAGGATATACAAACATATGTTTACAGGTATGCAAACCTTCATTTTCTTATACAGATATGTATGCATGTAGTCTCTGCCTGTATAGCCTTCATAATTTATAATTACATGAAATCAAAGTCTAATTTGATTCCAGACTACTCAAAAGTGGTCACTTGTTAGATTTACGACTAACAGTTCAAAATCTCAAAAATGTAAAAGAACTTCGAACGACATACGGCTTTGCCTTTAGTCCATCTTATTGAAAGCAGAGCTGTGTTGTGCTGCCATCTGTAGGATAGAAACAATAACTACGTACTCGGCTTCTTGCAAAGATTTTATTGCTATTACTATGATGAATTACATTCTATCACACGAATCTTCAATCCTAAAACAACTTAAGGTATATCCTTTATATTTCTGCCTATTGTTTTTTCTTTTTCATTTTTCTGCTGTGTTAAGCATTTGAAAACTCGTTGAAACTAAAAGCACAATAATGAAGGCTTGTACAAACTACTAGGTTAACAAACTGTGGATCTGTCAAACGAAATGAAATTCTTGCCTAATCTTCATCTTCGTAACGAGGACGACGGGTTCGCTTTACCGGCTAAGCATATTACTTATATAAAACGTATAAAGTACTAATAAAGTATTTTATATAAACTATTTTTGGAAGTCAGCAATGAAAATGTCGTTATTGAAAACTATGATTGTAATTTTGTGAATGTTTTACATGCACTTCGGCCCATAGCAAGTCCAGCATATTACGACTGGGCCTGCTCATTGCAATGTTTGTGGCGTGCCCGGTTCCCAGCTCATTATCAAGGTTAACACTCTATGACGAAGCACTGAACCAGATGTGTCTCCACTACGCTCTCTTGTATATAAATCTTCAACTACGAGGTAAATGGCCAGTATCACTATAACGAAACCTCCCAAGTTGAGTTTCGAACTCAGTATTCGCGAGAAAAGCATCTGCGCTTTCCGCATATCCATTCGGCTATGAACCCCAATCATTACGCTAATAATTTTTAAAATCCCTAAAATAAATGCCTAAAAGGTTTTTGATAATTTTTATAAAATTGTTTGTTTCAGAATTAAAAAACAAGTTTATTAAAACATTGAAAACTTTACAAACGTTTCCGCTACGTGGCGTAGTCAGTTTCAGTGTATGTGCTGTAGAATGACTACTGCCATGTAATGGAAACGAATACAAAGGTTGTTTTTTCTTTTAGAATATCTTTCCTTCCTGTATAAAATGCTTGGCTTTTTTAATCCGGTCATTTAGCAGGCCTATAGGGTCCTATAGACCTAAGGAGTGATATGCACTCTAGTTACTGTAAATATTAGTCTTGTTGGAAAAACAATAAAAGTGTTTCAAAATTACCCAAATTGTTTTTTATTAATCAAAGTGTTGACCAACAGGGCGAGAAGTTACTGTACCAAGTCTAGCCGTCCTCTTCGATTAGTGAATACAAATCTGTCATTATTCACTTAAAAAGAAAATATAGATACTGGTCCCTCATTTTATGCTAGTCCTAAAATTTAGATTACGTAATATAACTGATCTTAGTCCCCAAGACTCGTCCACCAAAATACTTCTTCGAATCATTTCGTCTTTTTCACTTCTGATGCTAAATATTTTATAGTAAATAATTGTGCATATGTTTTATTGATTATCAGTAATATAGTTAAGCTAACGTATACAGCTTTTTATCTATCAACAATCGGGTACCTTCATGGAAATAATCATTTTTGAAACTGTTAATAATTCATCCACGTATAAAAATAAATTATCTTCTTATCTTACCTTATCTTATCTCATCTCATCTCATCTCATCTCATCTCATCTCATCTCATCTCATCTCATCTCATCTTATCTATCTCATATCATCTATCTCATCCCATCTCTTCTCATCTCACCTCACCATGCCTCACCTCACCAGGACTCACCTCACCTCACCTCATCCTATCCTATCCTATCCTATCCTATCCTATCCTATCCTATCCTATCCTATCCTATCCTATCCTATCCTATCCTATCCTATCCTATCCTATCCTATCCTATCCTATCCTATCCCATCTTATCTCATCGTGTCGTATATTTTATCTTAATGGCTTGATCATTAATAATTACCTCGACTTGCGCTCCTCTCATCCCACCACCAGCTCTCGCCTGTGCGCGTAGTTTTGCAAAAGCATTTTCTGCATCTTCAGCACGAGCTTCAGCTTCCTCTAGTTCAGCCTGGGTTTTGCGATATTTGGCAAGATTCATGTTGGCCACTTCCTCTGCCTCTTCGATCTGACGTTTGTACATTTTTATCTTGTTATTTTGCTTCTCGATCATGTCTGTCAGGTGCTGAGTGGCCTTCTTATCCTCCTCAACCTGGTACTGAAGCTCCTTGATGCGTCTGTCAGCAGTACGGAACTTCTTGTTGGTTTCCGCATGACGACGGGTTTCATTGTCGTACTCACCTTCCAGTTCACGTACACGCCTCTCTAGCTTTTCAATCATCTTTTTACCTCCCTTCAAAACATTTGCTTCAGCTTCATCCAGTCTAACTTGTAGATCCTTTATCTGTTGTTCCTGTGACTTCACCATCTTAGTGACATTGGCAGAGTGGTCTTGTTCATTGCGAAGCTCTTCTGACAGACGCGCTGCGTCGGCTACAGCTTGTTTTGCTTTTTCGTCAGTAGTCCTTAACTCGTTAACTGTCTCGTCTAAGTCAGCTTGCATTGTCACCATGTCGCCCTCCAGCTTGCGTTTAGACGCTGAAACGCTACTAATTTGTGCTTGCAGGTCACTGATTCGGTCATTTGCATCTGCCAGATCGGATTCGGCTGCTCTACGATTACGTTCGGCTTGTTCATGCATAGTTCTGGTCTCCTCCAATTCAGCGCCAAGAGCATTACAGCGACGTTCACTCGCATTGAGTTGCTCCCGAAGTTCATCACGTACACGTTGCTCTTCATCTATTTGCGCTTCGAGGTCCTTTATCTCAGCTTGTAATTTCTTAATTAATTTCTGTGCATCAGCATTTTGTCGGTTTGCTGTGTCAAGCGATACCTCAAGTTCGTTAATGTCACCCTCCAATTTCTTCTTCATTCTCATCGCTTCAGCTTTTCCACGGGCTTCACTCTCAAGGCTTGCCTGCATTGAATCAACAGCCCGCTGATGGTTTCTTCGAGTGGTTTCAAATTCTTCGTCTTTTTCAGCAAGGCGTCTATCAATTTCTTGTCTTAACTGTTGCAACTCCAACTGCCCCCTGACCACTTTGCCTTCTTCAGCTTCTAAAGCACCCTCCGCTTCTTCCAAAGCCGCCTGCAACTCATCCTTTTCTGCAGCTAGTTTTCGACGTGCTTTATCCATTTCGTGAATACTTCTGCCTCCCTCTCCCAGTTGATCAGTCAAGTCCTTTATTTCGTCTTGCAAATTTCTAGTTTCTCTTTTAAGTGTTTCTACAGCATCAGCGGCTTCCTCTTGTGCGCCTTTAGCTTTAAACAGTTCCGTTGCTAATCCACGGCACTCACGCTGCGAAGCTTCCAGCTCAGATACAAGGTCATCAGTTTTCTGTTTCCATTCCGCTATTGTCTTGTCAAAGTTTCGTTGACGTGTTTCTGCAGCTTTGGCTGCTGTTGTCGCTCTTTCAACTTCAATGCTCATGTCGTCAAGTTCATTGGTAAGGCGTTTCTTAGTTTTTTCCATGGACAGGATCTTAGAGTTCAGTGTTTCAATTTGTTCTGCCGCGTCAGAAAGTTTGGCTTGCATCTTGCGCCTGCCAAGTAAATCAAAAATGCAATGAATATTAAAGACTTTTGTTAATGTTATTAATGCATTCTTTACGTTTCCAATTTTTTTGCAAAGATTTTTTATAAAAAAATAAGTGATCGGTTAATTTTTACGTTTCTATTTCACTGTAGTTACGTGCACGCGTAGCCGTATATAAATGAACACACTGTATTTGTATCATACAAAAATGGTGAATTTAGTAATCTAGTATATTAGTATTTTTACCACTTCAAGTTTTGATTACTTCGCTTACTTGCTTACAAGTTTTGCATTTACTTACTTTATTTCTTCAGCTTCAGCAATGTCTCCTCCTAAGCCCTCACTTTCCACTCTAGCACGTAGAGTTTGGTATTCCCCGTTAATTTTAGCAAATTGGCGCTGGATTTCAGCTTTAGCATCTGACTCTTCTTCAAGTTGTTCTTTAATCTGCTCCACTTCGTGCTGAGAATTTCTCAGCTGCGTCTGCAAGCTGGCCTTTTCTCTTGTCAGTTCTTCCTCGGTGCGCCTTGCTTCATCTAAAGACGAAGTTATCTGGGCCTTGTGCTTGTTCAGCTGATTCACCTGTGATTCAGCTTCCTCTACTTGACGTTGGAGGTCGTTGACTTCATTGGTCATGCGACTCTTATTCGCATTCATGTCGTTTATAACACGGGACGATTCGTCTAGTTTCGCATTTGCTTCACCAAGTTGATTCTCTAAGGACTTGACAAGTTTATCAGCTTGAGACTGAAAGTAAAAAAGGATGTCAAACAAAAATGAAAAATAATGTGTTTTTCCATATTTAATGCAATTCAATTCAATCAACTCTATCAATTTTGTTTCTTCAACGTTAGTTTCAGATAAAACAGTTAGTAGTAATTCCAATATGTAAATGCGAAATAGTAATAAACTACTATAACGTATGAATTACGTAAATTATGTCAAATTACACTTTAAAATAATGTCACTAGCAAACTTTTCTCGAGCGCTTCCAGGTGTTACAACAAGCCTAAGAAATTCGCCTAACATATCAAACAATATCTTATTAAATATGATTTTGTTATTGGTCTACCTTCGCTTTAGTCACATGATCCAAGTTACCACGAGCATCATCTAGTTCTACTTTTGCTTGTGCCTTCTCTTTTTCTACTCTGAAAAAATTAACTTAATCTTGACACTGCGACAAAATCTCTCCAGAACGTCGTAGGTTTGTATCTCTGCAGCTCTAAAAGCAGTGATAGGGCAAGAAGATTGTTTATACAAGAAGCTTAATAATATAAAGGCGTTTACACACGTTACTTGGATACCTAACCTTCTAGAATTTACTAAAATTTAGCTTAGTAGGGTTATAGGCTAGAAAAAGTGCGAAATATAAGTAGCGTAAAATACTCTATAAAAGCAGTCGGAAATTCCCGCTACTCACTTTGCTTTTACTTTCTGCAGCTGATCCATTTGTTCTCCCATTTCGGAAATGACATCATTTTGCTTCTTCCTCATTGCCGATATAGTCGCTTCATGCTGCAGCACTTGTTCTTCAAGGTCACGTCGAAGTTTCGCTAGCTCAGCTTCTCTCTTCTTGTTCAATTCTACTTGTGCAGACGTTGATCCACCAGCCTCTTCCAGACGTTCATTCATCTCATCCAGCTCACGACTCAGATCCCCTCGTTGTCTTTCCACCTTGGATCTGGCTTGCCTTTCTGCTTCCAGCTCTTCCTCTACTTCTTCGATACGAGCTTGCAAATCTTTTATCTTTTTCTGTAGTTGGTGCACGATACCTTGCTCATCTTCACATTTTGTCGAAACGCTGTTTAACTCCATGTCTTTTTTACGAATAGTGTCCTCTAACTGCTTTTTCATGCGTTCCAGTTCTTCCACAGCTTCCTGCGTAATCTTCAAGTCACCCTCCACCTTACGCTTTGCCTTCTCCACGTCACCACGAGTCTTCTTTTCTCTTTCTAAAGAATCTTCGACTTCGTCGAGCGTTTGCTCGAGTTTTGATTTTACTTTTGTCAAGTGATTGCATTTATCTTCCTCCTTGTGTAGATCTTCTTGAGTTTTCTAAGAAAAATTAATGCGTAATAATAAGTATCGTGATAATCATACAAGTAAACTTTTAAGTTCTCGTGGACTGTAACTGATACGCAGTGTAAAACGTTTAGAATTAAATGATTTTTCTCAAGTGCTGCAAAGCACAACAGTGAATTAATTCAGGACTAAAAGGTTATAGTGGGGATATAACAAAAGAGAGTATAATGTCTTAACTCAGGATCTCCGTTTATTCAAATATATATCTATAATTTGACAATTAAGTGACACACCTGCAGAGTCTCATCAATATTTTTCTTTTCTTTGTTTGTTTTTGAGATTAGTTCATCTTGTCGAGCAATCTCATCATTCAGTTGTCTAATCTGGTGATCTTTTGCTGTTTTCTCTCCCTCAAGTTTTTTCACAAGACGTTCCAACTCCTCTATTTGGGACCTGAGATCAGCAGCTTCAGCATCAAGTTTTCGTCTTGCATCGCTAATGTTGGCACTGTTTTCTTCCTCTTCCAAAAGTCGAGCTTTTAGATCTTCGATCTGCTGCTCCAGATCCTGCTTTTGAGAAATAAGTCTGGTGGCACGCTCTTCAATGTCAGCCAAAGTCTCCATTTCATTTTGGATCCTATTATACAGCTCTGTCTTTTCTTTTGTTAGTTTGGCAATTTGAGCCTCGTAGTCAATGCGCGTTTTAGTCTCTTTTGTGAGGCTGTCTTTTAGTTTTGCAATTTCCTCGTCCTTCGCTTTTATTTCATCCTCTTGGCGGGCAATGGATAACAATGGCTTGACTTTTGTATACAACTTCCACCAGGCCCAGTTACGGCATTGAAGGTACTTCCTGGTGTTCCTCTGTATGACAATCATGGCGAGTCTCTGAGCCTTCATTCTCTCATATTCGTCTCTCATCAGGTGGCCTCTGATCTGTGCTTGCATCATCGTAAGAATCTTTGTAATGCGCTCGTCTCGCATTTCTTCAAGTCTGCCCAAAGCTCCTGCTTTGAAAAAGACCTTTGTAAGGCCAAGCTTGAACTCGGCAGTAGGCCATTGCAAAGCACCCAGTAATCGTTCACAGATGTCCTTGCCATCGTGAAATCCTTCTGGGATGGCATTCGGTGCTAAAATCTGATATCTGCAAGGTAAAATATTGTCATCGTGATAACAAAAATGAGTACTTTTGGACTTCAGAGTGCATTTTTTAGAATGCAAGAATAGTACTGCTTTGTAAAAACAAACACTATAGATATAGCGATTGTAACAGAGATAGTCCACGCGAGGTTTCAATTATAAGTGCTGTTTTGGACTTTGTTCACGTGAAAATAAAAATACTAAGCTTTAGTTTCTGGTTGAGGGACTCGACCCATATTGTTACTGTTTTGGATCCAGTTGTTGTAATTGTTGCTATTGTTGTTGTTGTTTTTTTGTTGTTGCTGCTGCTATTGTTGTTGTTGTTTTTTTTGTTGTTGCTGCTGCTATTGTTGTTGTTGGGGATGACTTTTTGAAAAAAGCCCAAAGCTCAGTGAATTCGCAACGGATCGTCACGAAACTTTACCGAATCCTAGAATGCATCGACTGATGGAGCTGGATTTTCGATCTGCAATTTTCAATTCAATGTTACCAGTTACACCAATTGCCATTTCTTACCCACGACCTAGTTCAGTGCCTAGTTTAGGTAAGTATTTTTACCGCATACTAATACACTGCAATAACCCACTAGCTGCTGCGCCTTAAAAACAAATAATAAATTTGGGTTTCTATTTTAAAAATAATAAATAAGCAAAAAACTAACGCAGGGAAGGGTTGCTTTTAACGAAAACCTAAACTTTGAAGTGACAGCAGCTTTAAGGCGAGTATACTCCAATAGATTCCATATAAACCTAGACTCAAACATACTATTGCAAACGTACGAGCAAGCAATATTGGTACACAAACAATTGTTTGGAAATCAAGAGTGGCGACTAGCATATGATAGCAAATCAACCATTACAAAACGTGATGCAAAACAGTGACCCGATCATCCCTCTGTCCATAATCCACAAATTCATTTTTAGTTGTGCTTGAAGCACAAGAAAACCCGTAACTTTCGTTAATGTAAAACAATCCGTCTTGAAGGTTTGTATCACCTACGTACTATATTAATGCGCACAGAGCTTGTATTAAAAGCAACACTGTATAAAACTCAAAAATTTAAACTCCCGCGATGACCGTCAAGCTCAGCTATTTTAAGGACAAGTAGTTTGAAACAAGTTTAGATAACACTGCATAAAGCTTAAAAAATAATTAGAGCATTGGTAGCGCACACACTAGCTAAGTAACGATATAAATTACTGTATCTTGTCAAGAAGATTAAAAACACATATTTTGGTGAATCAGTGGTGCACATTGGGAAGGTGAGTCAGCGAAATTTTACCATTTGACGTGAATATTTTAAATTACTAAGAATTTCCTGTTCTAGTTACATATATCTTTCAAACAAGCAAGGGTAATACAACTTCGTTTGGAAAGTTTTTTTGGGGTATACTGCAATAAAAAAGGAATTTATAAATCAAACAAAATTTAGCAAAAAAATTACACCAACCTCTGCTTAAAGTCAGCATACAGCAGCCGATTAGGAAACCCCTTTCTGCAAATTCGGATACCTTCCAGTACGCCATTGCAGGTAAGCTGATGCATAGTTAGCTTAGCATCCAGTACACCTGCTTCTTTTAGCTCATTAGGAATAATGCACCGCACAAAGTGTGGCGCTGTGTTTCGCAATGTAGACATTAGTCTGTTTAACTGTTCCTGAAAAATATTATCCTAACTTATAATTAATTCTAATTGACATTTACGCTCATGTTGTGGAAGTTGTAACTGTATATTTTAGGTGCTGCCATCTATTGATTGTCACTTTAACATTTTACTAGTTAAACTCACCCTTAGTACAATTGCTCGGTCCAGTGAATATTCAAACTCACTGTATCTCCCCTATTTTACTGTAATGGGATATGTGAAGCCAAGTTTCTGCATAGTTCTCTACCTATATAAACTGGCTAGATTTCACTTACAGCCACTGATTGACTCTCTGTCACGCTCTTAGTGCAGAAGTCATGCTAGTCTTGCTACTGACTGTCTCTCTGTCACGCTCTCAGTGACGTGCAGTCGATCTACTTATGTGACTCTCTGTCACGTTCTCAGTGCAGTGCAGTCGTGCTACACACTGTCTGACTCACACTCTCAGTGCAGTGCAGCAGTCGTGATCTTCATTTTACTTGTATATTTTATTGTGTATTTAGTATGTTTCAGTTTTTGTGCAGAACACATGTATACCTCTCAGGTCAGCAAGCAGCAATAAATAATGTCGCCTATAGCAACACTTACTCTGTAAATTGCAGACACCGTCAAGAAACCTGAGCCCTTCTTTCTTTTACCCTTGCCGCCCGTGTCTTCCTCACCCATAGCTTCTAATTTATCCTCAAACAGACTTGCAATAAGAACATTAGTTTTTGATTTGGCAAAAAGCTCGCAGACGGTGTCGTTCAGAGGGTCCTTGTTCTTGTTCAGCCACTGGTCAGTGCTATAATTGACCGTGCCAGCATAATGGACAATTCCGAAATGAGCTTCAGCCTGGTTTCCCTTTGGCGGCTTCGGCTTGATGAAGTTGGGAGACTTGCCAAGGTGGTTATCCATTAATTTTTGAGTCATTGTAGTGTCGGTGGCCTTGGGAAACATGCACTCCTCCTCGAGGATGGCAAATACACCCATAGGTTTCTCAATTAAATCAATGCAAGCTTGCAGATCTAGACCAAAATCAATAAAGGTCCATTCAATGCTTTCCCGCTTGTATTCTTCTTGTTCAAGAACAAACATGTGATGGTTGAAGAACTGCTGTAGTTTCTCGTTGGTAAAGTTTATGCACAGCTGCTCGAAACCATTATAGTCAAAAATCTCGAAACCAGCGATGTCCAGCACCCCGATGAAGAACTGCCTCTTCTGTCTGGTGGCCAGGGTCACGTTCACGCGGGAGACTAGCGATTTAAACATACGATCGTAAATGGATTTGCCCAGAGCACCAACTGCATACAAAACTTGGTCTTTGTTTTGACCCTTGTTGACAAATTCGTTTCCGACCTTGATGCGTGGTTTCAGCAAGCCTTTGTACAATTCAGCATCAGATATGCCCATAAGATGCGCTACCTTTTCACCATGTTCAGTACCATCGGCCTCAGCTTGTTCTTCCCTAGCTCTTTGTTTGAATTGACAGTTCCCAAAGTGCATCACTCCGGCTACCAACTTGTAGATGTTCATTTTTTCCGTATCTTCGAATCCCAAAATATCAAATGCCACCTAAAATGCACAAAAATAAGCTTTTATATATGTATATATGTATAAATTCTTTATTTGTCATTAAAAATGGCTTACTCATTACAATAAAATTGAGTAATCCTCAGCGTAATGTTAAAAACAACACTGTTCAAGACAAATGCGTCCAGTGCAGACTAAAAAAACTAAAGTGTAAAACTAAGGCCTAATTATATACAATAAATGAACATATTTACAAACAATATTAAAATATTTTTACAAAACAATATTACAAAAAAAAACATTAAATTTTACAAGACATATTTTACACTATATGTACATTTAACATGACACAATTAAAAGAAACATGTTTTACATTACATAATTTTTTTTTAGTTTTACATTTTAATCGTTTTATGGAGTTAGGGGCGGGGGTAGATGAAAATTGAGTCTGTGTAATTAGTATCAGATGCACAATGTGGAAGTTGAAACCTGTTATATTGATATTCTTTTAATTTCTTTTTAAAAGTGATTAAAAATCAATTACTCAATTACTCAATTAATCAATTACTCAAAATTAATCAATCAGTTATTTCTTTTTCTTTTTTTCACTTAAATCTATAAGATTTAATGTTCATACGAATTAACTGCCAAGTAATTTCGGCACAAATCGTTTTCGATAAAAAGTTTACCGTTTACCGAGTAAAGGAAATGCGAAAACATTTAAAGTGAAGCTAGATTTGTACTAAGAACATTGGATTGCAAGTCTTTGATCACTCCCAACCTTTTCCACTGCCGCATTTAGGTACAAGATAAACAATTATGGCCTTTAAAGAGAATCAAAAATAAACTGAGAGCCATCATTTTTCAAGAAAAATTGTCTGAACTTAGTGTCATGTGCATAGGAAGCGATATGTTGCGTAGCGTATCTTTTGAGGACATAATCAATGATTTTGCTTCTGCAAAATCAAGAAAGAAATGCCTTAAATTATAACTTATAGGCATATCTGATAGAATTTTTTTAATGTTGCAAACAAATTCTTTATTACATTCAGTAAACAAGTATTCACGAAATGTTTGTTTCTATGTCACGCTGTATATTATAAACTAATTAATTTGTAATCAGTAAGTGAATTCATTTGAAAATAACTATATTGTTCACTTTGCTATTAAATAGTCAAAAGGCATATATATATATATATATATATATTTCTGAGACCAGTTGATGTATTTAAAAGGGGACCTCACCAAGCCTAAATCCGCCACAGACAAATTCACACATGGTAGTTTTTATTCTAGATGCATCTAGTTTCAAAAATTTGATGATTCCGGGTTCGTTCAATCGCTAACGGTTAACCTTCATAATTATTAAGACTAATAAAAGAATCGGTAGATTATTTTCATTTTACTGCATATGTTACAACAAACATTCAGAATGCAATAGATCAATTCTACTTACATCCGTGTTCCTTAGCTCTTCTGCATCATCTACTCCATCAACGTGAAGCGTACCGCGACTTGTAAAATAATACTCTTTTGAGCTACCCTTTAGTAGAAGTTTTTCTGCAAGAAGCGGGAAACGATTTTTATTCTTATGCTTGTCCTATCACTAGGCTACTTATACAAGCATAAATGTGAGTTATGAAACTAAAATCTGTCTGCATTGGCCATTTAAAAAGTTATAAATTATAAGCAGGAAAGTGCGTTTTCAATGAATACAGTAAATAAAAGACAGTCAACACGAGACCCCGAGTTTTAGGTCTATAATAATTTAGACAGTTTTATTTCCGAAACATTAATTATGGCAGCTAAACTACATGACAAATAAAAAATCCCTTTGACGAGTGCCAAATGTAGCAGACTCACTGGAATGTACTACTAAGCTAATTTTGGTATACTCAAATGACGAATTCTTAACGTACGCAGATCACAAAATCCCAGTGTTTGCGTGTTCGCTACGTTTGGTTTTTCGCAGTCGTTTAGATCTCATTTTTATTATTTCTAGAAAATAGTTTACCTTTCAAGCCGGGTATGCCGTCTGAAGTTATCTGGTAAAAGATATGATAACTTCTTTCTAATGACTGCTGATATATCACACGGGATTTTTCAAGCAAATCTGAAAAATACTTTTCTTTTTACCGAATCGTTTTAGTATAGGCTAATGGCGCGTTCAGACGTAGAGACTTCTCTCGCAACTTGTTGCGCAACTTCGCTCTGAGAGAAGTTGCCAAGTCGTTCATACGTTGCAACTTTACTCTCAGAGAGATGTTGCGCAACAAGTTGCAAGAGAAGTTTCTACATCTGAACTCGCCATAAGATATTTTGATGTCAAAGAGCGAGACTATTATTATATATATTAATAAGCATCCTATTAAGAATTACAGCAGCAAATCGTATCATTAATGAAGATAATTGTGCCCTTAAAATTGGACGAGGGAAATTTTATTTAAAGTCTAGAAAGTAAATCATGAACTCGCGCTATAGCTTTTAACTGTCTCCTGATATGAAGTAGACAAAATGACAATACTCAATAACATCTAAACAATTATTTGAATTTTGAATTCTGACCACACAACATTCATGATCTACAGTATCACGTATAAATGTAAATCGATATATGCTCAAAGTTTAGTTTATTTCCCTGTTCTATATATTCTAAGTTTTGTTTAATTACTTTAACTTCTCTGTACTCGAATTTTCGCTGCTTCAGTTTATTGCCTGTATTTGAAAATCCATATAGGCTTTATGTAGGTATCAAGCCCAAAATTCTTGTTTCAATTAACTTACGCTTTAAGCAATTTTGCCATTTTTATTCGAGTTTTTTAGAACTTACTCGAAACATTTGTAAAATATTTTCGATAATTTTTTTCATATGTATTTGTTCCGAAATATACGTATATGGGAGTGTGATGTATCACTGCTTGATTACTGTAACTTATGGAGAACGCTAACAATAAAATGTTTATTGCATAACATTTAAAAACACAAAAAAAAACATTTAAAAATAAATTTTCAAGCCAAAATTTACATACAAGGATTTACAGAGCTTTACTCTGATTCGAAAAGAATCAAGAAGTTGCTTTAAGCTGAGCGAAATCAATTTAAATGAAAAGATAATACTATTTCATTATTTCACACAAGAATCACCAGCTGCAGCTATGTTCTTACTTACAAGACTCAATGTCAGCACCAGCTAGTTTACCATTTGGTCCGAAGTAAATTCGTATGAACTTTCCCTAAAGAATAACAATCTATTCTAAAATTAGTGCACAAACGGCGTGGAAATGACAAAATATGCATGTTTTATAATATAAGAATATTATAAAAATATAAGAATATGTGCATATTATAAGAATTGCAATTTTCAAACTTAAGCAAGCCGCTCTGGAGAGTAAGATTTCCCATTCATGGTGTTTGGCTCGCCTACTGAGTACTGAAAGACAGAAAAAGAGACGAATATACGAGGGGAAAACAGGGTACGCGGCAGGACATTCATTTTCACTCAGTTCTTTCAGTGTAATGTATAGCTAACAGGTCTGGTATTCTTAACTTGAAACTTCCGGTGCCAGTTGACTTTTTGGAGGTGAATAAAAATTGGAGACCTATAGATCCTGCAAAACACATTAAAACTGTGACAGATACCCAGAAAAGTGTTATATTACTTAGTCTATATCTCTTTTACTCCTATATCTTTTACTCAAAACGCACAAAATATGTTTCAATTAATTTAAATATCAATTATTATTTAATAATTAATTTAAATTTTTTTATTAAGTAAACAATTTTTAGAATTATTTGATTCGAGTTTATTGATCCGGTTTGATTAATACTCATTTTCACGAGGACAGCATTTTTGTTGATGTCGTGGACATTTGTACGACTCTTAGACAACTTATCACAGTTTTTTGAAAAATTTTAATTAAAACTTGATGAACTGAACTCACGAAACGAGATGAATTGTCGTTTCTACGTGTTTTTGCGTTTCCGAAGCTTTCCAGCACTGGATTAGCTTGAACAATCTGATCCTCCAAGGTTCCCTGAAAAACATCAAACAATCCCAACAGATCAGTCCAAATTCAGTGTTTGACTTACTACTCAGTTCCACACTTTGTAAAGCAACTCTGGTTCCAGCCTGCTGCCTGGACCTTTTGAATGTAGATGGTCTTGTGGCGAGACCAAAATCTTTCTTATTGTGAAGGATTATCCGCTGAAATACTCATCAACCCAGCAGCAGAGATGGTAGAGCCACATTTGGATGGATGTACATACATCCCCTTTTAACGAGCTAAATAGCCAAGAGAAGTATATCTGGGAAAATCGTTTAGAAGCAGTTTCCCTAACGATCACCCACCTACTTACTGACCAGGACAGGTGCTGCTTAACCTTGTAGCCAAGCACATGTTGTTGCCATTGGGTTATTTTAGCTTAATGAAGTCTAGATAAATAGACTTTTGTCCATAGTTTACATACAGTTTTGTTAATATGAGGCTTAATTAAACAAATTGTGCAAAGATGATAAAAATTATCACGTGAAACAACTTGCATTTTAATATAGGCCTAGAAAAGAAGATAACTCTGGTTAATAAAATGAGCTATTTGTGTATTCTGTACGTATTTAGAAAGAGTCCAGACACTAGGCAATAAAAATGGGAAGAAATGTAATTACTAGCTGACGATAAAACAAATAAATAAACAAATAAATGAATAAAAATAGTTGAAAGATTTGTTACTGATAATGGCAAAAAGCAGGCGATGTATACGTAGACCGATGAGTGAACAGTTTGATTATTATTTGAACCAAAGTTTGCAATAAAATACGTGGCTCACTTTAGTAAAAACCTGTATTTCATGAAAAAACTTTCCAAGCACACACACATGGACTTCAAAAAGGTAACAAAGCTCTGAAAAAATTCCACACACACACACAAATAGATACTCTCTACGCGGAATCTAATTTGGATAGACGTATGTACATGCAATTGACAGCTAATGCGGCATGTGGAAGAGCATCACACTGTACTACAAAAACAGCGGGTAAAGGACTCGAAAGTATGCACATAATTGTGGCTTAAAAATTGCTGTAACTCACACTCACATACAGAAACACATGCAAACAAGAAAAACATCTAATGTGCTACCAGAAGTTAACCGTATGACACACAACATCGTATTAAACATGAAATTCAAACGCGTGCAAGATAGCGTAACCAGGCTCTGCAATCAGGGTACAAGGAATTTTCCTGAAAGATTTCATACCAAAACAACAAAAATCCACTGCAAATTACATTACCCATTTGAGTTTCTCCCTACTTGATGGATTCCCTGAATCGCTATAATTATTAGAAAAACAAGAGTGCTTATACACACAGGCAAGTTGAAAATTCATAGTTTTAATTCTATCCAGTTTGCTTGGAGTGATGCATAAGCTTGCGAAAAACTATTATCCGAATATGATTTAAAGAAGTAACGTAGCCATAGTAAGTCATTTAACTTTTGACAGATCATGTATCTACATCTGATTCTGTAGCTCTCGGTTACAGAAATTAATAAAAAAGTCAAACTTAAATGTTAACTTATGCTTAAATATGAAACAAATACAATTAAACATAAATGTAAAATTATAATTACAAAATCAATGTTTTGATTGACATCTTTTGCGTTTCATTAAAACACTAATAAACCAATACATATAAAAACGACACAAAGGATAGAGAATGTATATTTAAAGATATAATATTTCGATTCCCGTATCGGGAGACATCGTTAGATTTTGATAAAAACATCTCTGTTATCAATATCTGGTATCTGTTATCAAATTATTGTCTTTACAGATCTATATGCAATCTTTATCTCTTATGGCGTTTATTGTTTATTAAATACAAAATTATCAATGATAGTAATATGTTTTGAAAAGTTGCTAAAGTAATAAGCGATATATAATTGCAAACCAAAGTTTTGAAGTGACATAAATGTGAAATTAAATTATAAAATACCAAGGTGATCACATTTTAAATCATCTCAGATTAAGAGCTGTTAGCTATCAGTCTTACTTACTCCTTTCGTGCCAAAAGTTTGTTTCATTTGGCCTGCAGCAATAAGAGCAAAGTATTGTATGACCTTCTTGGTGTTTTCTGTTTTACCTGCACCAGATTCACCGGTAATTAACATGGACTGATCTTCACGGTCTAATGAGCAAAAAAAGAAGGTAAACAACTAATAAATATACCAGCTATTTTCATTCTAAAGTAAATTGACATAATTTTAATCAAGATTAAATTAGATTAAATTAAATTACAATCAACCATATCAACCATTTAAACATTTTCATTATATAGGTTGTTGCAGTAGTTCCGTTGCAACTGTGTAAAGTTGTAGTTACTAATTTAGTCAGAAGATGGCGCAACGGTCTAATCTTGAGGATTGGTTACATCACAGAGCATTCGGTTCTTTAACTGATTTCGAATTAAGTAAGTTTGAGTTGCAGTTAAAAGTATTTCTACAAATTCGCTGTTAAAAATAGAGCTTCGTACTAGCTTCATTAGAATAGATAAGCTTTAGTTTACTTACCTGTGTACATAGGTATTATTAATAAATAATGCACTCACATATTTTTTCTTTTCTAGCTCGTTTAAATTATTAAGCATTGTGCTTACTCAAACGCCTATATGTAAGTGTATGTATTTTGAATCAGGAAATTAGCGTTTATTACTCATCAGCATGTCTGGAAGACAATTATCGTAACTACAAGGAGCATTGCATTTATTCAATGAAGCATTGTACTTATTCGTACACGCTAACATGTCTGCGTAAGTCAGTCCAGAAACCGCAATGCTCTGTGCTCAATTCCTAACTGACTCATAATTTTTCATCGCCTCCTGCAATAAATTAGCTGTTTGGCTAATAGTTTGCAAGCGTGATGTCTTTTTTAATGTGTGCATCATAAGTAGTGAAACACAGTACTTACTTAGTAGCGTGAGTATACGTTAGCATTTGTAATATTATAATTAAGTAAAAAACATGTTACTTACTCATCAACATGTCTGTATAAGCATTGTCAGCAATGGAGAATAAGTGGGGAGGCATCTCAGGACGTCGTTTCCCTTTATACGCTTGCACCACTTCCGGATTGTAAATTGGGAGCCTCTTGTACGGATTGATTACGACGCAGAATAAGCCAGAGTACGTCTTCATAAAAAATCGTTAATTATTATAGAAAACAACGCAAGGTGCTGAGAAATAAACAAACAAGAGATAACAGCGAAATTTTTAAATAATTAGGCAATGTTGTTGGTATAATATATAATAATCATATTTAACACAAAGCAGTTGCAATGTATTCAGTCATATTTTGCATTGAAAAACAAAATTAGACCATCCTACGACGTTCCACCACAATGGTCCGCAAGTCAAAAGAGAGTCTTGCACTTGTTACAATTGCAAGCAGTTGTTCGATGTTTTCGTCTGGTGGAGAAAGCGAAATGAAATAAAGAGTGCAAGAGACCGGAGTAAAAAGAAATAATCAAGGGAGGAGGAGGAGGAGGCGGAGGGCGGAGGAGAGAGAGAGAGAGAGAGAGAGAGAGAGAGAGAGAGAGAGAGAGAGAGAGAGAGAGAGAGAGATTATATGGGTTCAAACTGGGCAATTTGAGCTGGAAATTAACACGAACTTAATACCTTAATACCTTACAGCTTTAGGTTGTGAACAGAAAGTAATTAAAGTACTTGTGGTGTACTACGAGTGCGCCTATTGATATGCATTCTTACGTCAGTTATTCACTCCGAAAACACGACAAGCACCGGGACTGCGTAACTTTTGACGTGTCGTCTGAATTTATAAAATTAATTTACAAATGTTGCTCTGGCAAAATTTATTGTATCAAACGAAATATGGCATTTCACGTAAGTCAGCAATAACAAATCTTCAGTTTTAGAAAATGAACGTGACGCATTCTTGTTGCTTGGATAGCGACACAATTCAACTGCATTTCGTAGGGCGTTTCATTGAACAAATCATTAAGTCACTACGTATTAATGAATATGATCGCTGTTAATGCAAATATGCCCAGGTAAAGCATTAACACCTGCTATGTTCACTAATAATCAGTGCCTTAATTTGTTTTTTCTGCAATGACCGTGTAAACAGCACGTGAAATCCTATACTATGCCCTCTGTGCACTATAGAAAGTTTTCAAAATCCGATAGCTAGGTTTAAATAAATTGTATTCCAGTTTTAAACAAAACTGTGACGTACTTATTCTTTTCTAAAGTTATGAAATCTCGAATGCGAAATCATAAGCCAATGTTTCAACTTTTGCTTATGTTTCCTTATATTCATGCTTTCAGCGTGTCAGGACTTTTGGATGAGAGTTTCTTCGGAAAGTAATCCCAGACGTGATCCAGGCACAATAAAAGAAAATTGCCAGGATGCAATAAAACGTTGGCTTTTCCTGTTTTTGCCATTCGAGTCTTTACAAATTCCACTTCCACATCTCGAGAAACTTCAACACATTTGCTAAGCGCAATGACAGCAACAGCTAAAACGTGACCTGCTGAAAGTAGCACATTTTTTTGCGTGGAGAAATACAGTGCCTTCAATAGTTACAAAACTATTAAACATCACCACTCAACCACTTACGACATTCTCAATCAACAGTCATCATTATCGTCTTCCTTGTCGCCGTCATCATTACTGTTGCAATCGTCGTCGTCGTCGTCGCTCCTTGTTGTTATCACCATTAATTTCACAATCATTGCTCCCGTCATGGTCATCGTCGCCGCCATCATCATATTATCGTCGTCATCATTATTTTTATCACGTATCGTCATCATTATCGTCATTCTCATCATCATCATCATCATCAAAACCATCTTCGCCTCATCCTCAGCATAGTCATCATCATCATCATCATCATCATCATCATCATCATCATCATCATCATCATCATCATCATCATCATCATCATCATCATCATCATCATCATCATTAACATTATTATCGTTATATCATCAACCTAGTCATTTTATCTAGCCTTTTACGTCTTCTGCCTCCTACTTTGTCAGCCTTTACTATCTGTCTGTAGGTCTGCTTGTCTGTCTGTCTGTCCGTTTGTCTGTCTGTCTTGTCTCTCTTTCACTCACTCTCTCTCCTCTCTTTATTTCTGTCTCTCTCCTTTCTTTATTTCTGACTCTCTGTTCTCTTTTTCTCTCATACTCACCTTCTCTTGTCTTCTTTTTCTTTCGATATTTTTCGTGTCCCCTCCACCCCCTTCATTTTATTTTTCTTTATTTATATTTTCTGTGTTCTCAATTAGATACACAACAGAACGCCTTATGTTCAGAATTTGACTGCTTCTCAAAAGGCTGCCTATTATATAATTATAATTTTTTTATTTTTTTCCTCAATTTGCGGGAATAAACAATCAGCAGTTTTAGTCATACACATACACAGTTAATATAAAATTCCAATATATCGCAAATAGACAAAAACAGGATATCACACCATTAACAACACATAAGCTTTGGAATTCTCGATATTCACTATATGCCAGGGTTTTGCAATTAAATATAAAAGAGTTTACGTGAAACAACAATATTAAATAGCTAAGTATCTTTATAGCTATTTGTGTTCTGTACAAAGAGATATATTTCATCATTAACTAAATAATTTCAGCATGGCAAAAGCCCATTATAAATGCTTTTTCATAACATCTGTAAACGCACTGATACTTCTGGATTTCTATGAGTATAGATTCTATGTTATTGGATCTTTTATGCGATCTAGTGACAAGTACCGGCATTGTATGTGGAATGTGGGTAGAATAAAACGTTTTATCCACATAATGCCGATTAAGAATAAGTTTGGATTTTGCACTCGTCATTCAAATCCAGTTGGATTTTTTTTTCGTTATTTGCTAAATTTATGTAAGTTTTCCCCGCTAGTGACACAACTACGCAACGTGTGAAAACCGGAAAGTTTCTGAGTTCTTTGTTTTTCTTTTTTTCGTTTTTTCGTTAATCACCACATGAATATCAGCATGTGACGTTCGTTGTCACTACAGTCCCAGTGCGTATTCCTTCCAAACTTTATCATAAGTCAGAACTTACATAAATCATCCAGGCGTAGTATCTTTGTTTCAAATTGTGAAGTACAGAGGCATCGTTGAGGTATGTCAAGTTTGCCATGTCCTCCACTTTTTCAAACTTTGGAGGATTAGCTTGTTGTATCAAATCTTTTTTCATCGTGACTTCCTGCAAAACAATAAAAATATCATAATATACAATAACCGTACCAAAACCATAAATATAATAAGATATGATATGATATGATATGATATGATATGACATGACATGACATGACACGACACGACACGGCAGGACACGACACGACACGACACGACACGACACGACACGACACAACACAACACAACATAACACAACACAACACAATACAATACAATACAATACAATACAATACAATACAATACAATACAATACAATACAATACAATACAATACAATATAATATAAGATTATTGTATCAAAAAAGCTGATTGCGGTTGAAATATTGAAAACGATATTTTTCTTTTTCATGTTTTTTACGCAATTTACAGTTCGGGCTCCTGCAAGCCGGATTCCAGCGTTCAGAGGCAGGTCCTTGTCAATTTGGATGTTGCACCAGAGCCTAACTCATTAAGACCATGCTTCTAGGTCTCAGGTCGAGGCAGAAGTATCTCAGCCACTACGAAAGTATATACGTTGTCACGAACAGCCATAATCAGCACGGCAAATAAAACGAGATCGGCGAAAATCGAAGGGTGACTAATCAACCAAGGCACCTCTTTTGCATGCAATAAATTAGTATTCTATGAAATCCAGATGTTTATATTAAAATTTAATCAATATTAAAAGACAAATCTGAACAACTTATGTATTTGAGTTCTTGTAACTATTGCCTTTGTTTAAGACTCATCTATGTCAGTCCTACAGCTAGTTTAGATTATTTTGTAGATAAAAACAACACAACTTTATTAAAACTTTTACTTTACAAAGTTTAAAAGTTTTAACTTTAACTTTTTTAACTTTGTAAAGTAAAAGTTTTAATAAAGTTGCGTTGTCTATAACAATAAATGTTCTTAAGTGTGATAAAAATTGACTTAGATTATTTTGTTGTTTTTCTCGCCTATCGCGAGACATTGTGAACTTGTTTTGAATTGTTTCTCAATTTATATAATAGAAGTAGCGCTGTGTTTGAGGTGTACTGTTAAATATTGTAGTAGCAGAAATTTTAGTTAAGAAATTTGTGCTTCATTGTTAATGCCGTTAATAAATAAACATGTTTATATGAAAAAAAAACTCGGCGTAGTTTTTGGCTTCGCTCGCCAAGACATCTCCGCTATGCCATGCAGCGCGCCTCAGTGTATAAAAATGGATTATTATAAGGAAGCCTTTTGCAATATCAATTCTTTCTGTTTATAGCAGCCATAATTATAGTTTAGCATAGACATATTTTAGGATGTGATTATATGTGTGAAAATGACGCTAGAAGAATCCGATCTATGTGATCTAGCTGACCACGTAAACGAATTATTGAAGGATGCTACCTGATCTGCATCATTGAGCTGAAAACGTAAACAAATTATTGGTGACATCAGTAATGAAGTGTTGAGAGTCGAGTGTGGAAACGTCTGGAACGGACGCGTGCAAATTAATTATATAATTATGCTGAATGCTGAAGTAATTAATTATCAAGGTTCATCGGCGAGCTTGGCTAGGGCACTATTACCTCCCTTGGGTAGAGGACGTCACCTCCATAATTAATTCGTATTTAAGCGATCGATGGGGCACGCTTTTGTGAGGTGCGAACTAAAAATTTCCGCAGTTGATTTACCTAGAAAACATTATTTGTGTATTTGTTTCTTAAAACCAAATACGAAATAAAAACGTAAACTTTAAATGTTTTTAAATTGTTGACGTGTTTTCTGCACCTGTAACCTACAAGAAACCTATAACTAAATTACCAAGTCTGAAAATTTTTAGCACCTCTACTTTGACTCGAATCCAGGCCTTCCGTTTTCCGTTCAACTAAGTTAACCGTTACACCACAGAGGCACTTAAACCGTTCACTCGTTCAGACTTACTTAGAAATTTGCTCTTTAAGCTACTAGAAATCTATCAGCGGAGAATCACAGAGCATACTGTATCAAGACGTGGTACGACATCAATTCAATAAATGCACGAAAACAATACTAAATTAAAAAATGCAAAAAAATCCACTCCACTAGGTCTTGAACCCAGACCTTCTGCTTTCCCGGCAGCTAAGCTAACCTCTATACCACAGGGCTAAAACTGAGGTAATGAAAGCTCATTTACAAAAACAACTAGCAACATCTATTTGAAAGAGTCTTCGAAATGAGAACATTTTGCGACATCCTAAGTATAAAAAAGAAATTATGCTAAGCAATATACTTATTGATGGTTAAAAAATTTGTGATTAAATTCTTTTTCAAAAATCTTATAACTTTTGTTGAGAGACTATAACCGTAATTCTCCACTTAAATAGAAATAAAATAGTGTATTTAATTATGAATTCAATTTGGTTAACTTATTTTACGCTAGACGGATGGTACAGCAGCCACAGTTTGTGCTCCAAAATCTAATATTAGCGTTTAGAGGAATAATGAGACTTTTATACCAAAGCTGCTTCAGCGTTTTGGCTGCATTATTAGACTTTAATTTCAATTTGATAAAAATGGGTGTATTAAAAGCAAATATGCTGGCCATTTAGTCTGAATAAAGATACTAAGGAAATAATCAGCTACTTAAATTGAGTAATTTTATAGCAATTGCGAAAGTCTTCAGAAAAAGTTCTCTCACAATTGCACGTTACTTAATTTAGCATCTGATGCACTCATCTTCAATAATATTTCACATGTTCTGAGTATCGAACTACTGAATTTCGCATAAAGTTTCACAATTTCACTAACTGCTAACTTAAATCCTTGAAAATTACACAAAATGAGCAAGCAACTCATAGTAACGATAAAAGAAATGCTTGAAATATTTGTGCTTTTAGTGTTCAAATTCGAAAAACAATCTTTTACCTCTCCTCTAACGTTGACGGTCATTTTATCCCCTGATTCGCTGACCTTCTCCGCAAGTGTATAGCCTTCCTTTTTATCTGGCGCCCAACACATCTTCTTTGCCTCAAATGGCATGTTCATCGTCTCCATTGTCATCTTCTGACTGGGTTTCAAGAACTGCCAAGGATCTTGTTCCAGGATCTCCTTCGCACCCCATGGCAAGGGAAGGGCTTGTGTCAACATCTTGCCAAATCGACCGGTTACTGTAGCTTAGGCGCTAAGAAAAAAAGTTAATAATTTTAAGGTAAAATGACAAAAGAGAGTTGTAGTCTCTTGAGTGAAGCCCCGTGCGTGCAGGTGGTAAACATGTGCAGCGTAAACAACTTTGACTTAGAAGATAAACTTTGACAGTCTTACGTGACAGTTGTAAAAATCGGCTCAAAAGAATAAAGGCGTTTAAAGCAAGATTTGCACTAAAACCAGCTGCAGTTTTATGTAGTAAGTGGCCATTCAGCCCACATAATCCTTTTAAGTAAAAGAAAGATTTGCGTAAGTCCAACGCTAATACTTTTGCCTCATCTGATTGAATTTACTTAATATCCTATTTGGCGCATTTACACGAAGAACACCACCTGCATGCTGAATGAGACTATAGAAACATTTCCAACTATCGTTATAACCTTTTCAATGCTACACTGAATAATAAAATAAAATACAAAAAAACACAAAATTTCTCTTACACACTCTCAGCAGCAAGCGACATGTGAGATACCTCGCCCATTCCTCCATTTTATACCCGTCCGGACGACGAGAAAAAATTTCGGATCTCGACGCTGATTGGACATGCAGACTTTGTCGAGTTAAGTCAACTTTCTATAAGCGGCCAACGAGTTGTGGCAATGACATTCCAATGGTCTATTTTTGAGTCTTAAATTTAGGCTTCTGATTTCAATAGTGAATTCAAGTTCGCATGTGATGACATTAAACATTAACTGTTTAAAAAGGCGTTGCGTGAGGGGAGGCGCTAGGACAGGTTTTTATTTGGGTTTATATAAATCGGAAAACAGAGCCTTTATATCAATACACTAGGGACGCAGAACCCTACACGCATTTTTATGCAACAATGCGTCTTAAAGTTTGGTATAACGTGCAAATGTAACTTTGTCCAAGCAAACTAAATTATTGCAGTTTTGCAAAACTGAAGTTGAAGACACTTCCAGTAATTCGATTTATATTTGAAAAATATTTCTTTAAAACATTACATGTTAGTGTTATTAATTTGATGAAATTTCTTAATAATTCAGATATCTACGTATTTTAAAGTTGAAAAGTCTTATTCTAAATAAATGCGCAAATAAAACGTTATTTTAGTGGGCAAATTATTTTCCACTCCCTTAAATGTAGTTGTAAAATTTTAGTAAAGTGATGTCAGTCTACTAAAACCGACTTCACAGTTGTAATTTGGCAAAATAATACAGGTAACAACCTCTAATTTAGTTCTCTTCAATTCGCGGTAAATTGCATAGATGTGATCCACCGACGCAGGTATTGATTAAGGGGTAATTATCTAAAGGTGTAACACCTGAGCTGTAACTCGCAACATATATTCCATTCAAGAATATTGCTAATTGAAAGAAGGAATAAATCTAAGGGGAAATGAAAAGGACTTGCAATGGGGCTTGTAATGGTATGAAGTGGGTGGGAGGCTTATTGCAACAGCTGGGTTCTCATGCCACAACTTTACAACTAAATGTACATTTCCAATATTAACTTATAGCTTTCGCTCTATAATAAAGTTGCTTAATTGGCGTATGCGTTAGACCCTTCACGTAAAACACTGAGTCACATGCTAACCTATATATCTAGTAAGAGAGCTTGGGTTATTACAAAGTACACACACACACACACACACACACACACACACACACACACACACACACACACACACACACACACACACACACACACACACACACACACACACACACACACACACACACACACACACACACACACACACAGCTATCTCTTCCTCTCTCTCTCTCTCTCTCTATATATATATATATATATATATATGTGTGTGTGTGTGTGTGGATCTTTATATTTTGCATATGTTCGGTTGTATGTTCTGCTGTGTAAAAACAGTAGAATAAAAAACAAGATAGTAAAAAGTATCTCAGTTTAGCAAGGAAGTATAAAAGTCCGAAGGGTTAGTTGATTTGCTATCGTATCATAATTTTTTGTATAGCTTAATACAACAGAGGATACTATTTATACTGAATGGTTGTAGCGAATCTGGTACTTATTTTATTAGGACAGTCGTCTGAAGTAAAAGGCTAAAGTGCAATCTGAGGCACACTTGCATTTGTCGACTTGCACTTATAACAAGACAGGTAAGGACGCAACACGCAAATAACGAATAACATGTCCAAGCAATGGCAATCTCTAGACTCGAACTCAAGACTGCGTGGTTGCAGGCGAAATGTGGGCCACTCAACCCAGCACGAGTGAGAAACACCTCGACCGTAAAATACTCTTGAGCCACCTATCCATTTAATAAACAGAATTGCTTAACTTCGTGGCCAAAGTGCCATAGTATGGGCTGACGTGCACAATAGCCTACATTCAAACTAATAAGCACTCATGGTAGCTGTTCCACTGCATCTTGCGCTGCCTCAGCGTGTCACCCCCAATCAAACATCTCTCAGCCTCTCATCTCGTAAACTGATACCAGGAATGTAATTTCCCATATATAGGGAGGATGAGCGTGTTAAAGTTAGAAGACATATGCTCAGTGTTGCTGATCGAACTGAGAGTATCATTTGCAAGTCGTTTCCCTTGGCATCACTGAACGCTTAATGCAAAATCAAAACTCGACATTGAGTGCGCTTCTTTCTTTAAAAGAAATTAGTGAAATTCCGTAAGCTTAATAATAAATATCTTTAATAAATTTTAGTTACTATTAAGTTGTTGTGAAGTATGTTCGTTTTTTGGTCCTATGTTTTTGTTTATTAATGCATTTATTGATTTCTCGTTGAATAATGACATTATCCAGCTAATTGTTGCGTCATTTCTAAGAATTATAATAAAAAATTCTAAAATTGTTTGCTTTTTTGGTAATTTTTTAACAAACTAAGGCATTATGTCGAGGTATTACTGGAAGAAATTTCTCATTTTAATTAAATATTTATTAACATCGAAATACTGGTAATTCTTAGTATTCGTTTGTTTGTTACAATTTTTAGTATCTCTAGGATTTTTAGGATCTTTAGGATTTGGAATTTTTATGATTAAGAACTTTAGATCTTTTGGATTTTTATGATCAATAGTTGTTATAATTTTAGTGAATGGCCCCTTTAGTCGGGTGAATTAATGTTCTTTGTATGCAAAGTAAATCGACGTTAAAATAAACTTTCTCACTTAATTATTTACTTATCCGTTACACTACTCATGCCCCGATTAAACCATAATTTTCCATCCTTTGTGTAACGAGGCTCATAATTTTTTTAAATGTTATAATAATTAAATATAAATTTGCACATTTGAAAAGAGTTGGCAGAGTTGAAAAGAGTAAAGACCTTTAAGTATCTGGGTTCAATGATAGACGAGATTGCAGGAATGGAAAAGGAGGTGAATTTCAGGATTCAGTGTGGTTGGAATAACTGGCGAAAAGTTTCAGGTGTGATATGCGATAAGAGGATTCCAGCGAGACTTAATGGTAAATTTCACAAAGTAGTGGTCAGACCCGCCCTAATATATGGGCTGGAAGCAGCACCTCTAAAGAAGACCGAAGAGAAGAAAATGGATGTGGCGGAGATGAGGATGTTGAGATGGATGGTGGGAGTAACAAGAAGGGATAAAATAAGGAATAGTAATATTAGAGGAACAGTGAAAGTAGTGGAAGCCTCGAAAAAGATACAAGAGGCAAGATTGCGATGGTATGGGTACCTGAGAAGAAGAGTCGGGGAAGATAACGTGGGAAGGGAGGTCATGGAAATGGAAGTGCTGGGAAATAGAAGAAAAGGACGACCCAAGCTGAGATGGTTTGAATGTATTAACGGAGACCTTAAAGAGAAGAACATAAATGAAGAGATGGCCAACAACAGGAATGCATGGAGAAGACTCATTCACAACGGCGACCCCGCATAGGGAAAAGCTGAGAAGAAGAAGAAGAAGAAAAGAATAATTAAATATAAATCAATGACCAAAACCCAAATAAACAATTGCAGTATATAGTTAAAATAAAGTTTTTAAATTTCTCAAAGTGTGTTTCCATTTTCATTTTTCTCATTTTAATGACTTTATTTTTAATTTTATAAGCAAAAATTGTCGGAAGCATTGTGTGAAAATTCATGTCACACTTCACAAATCATAATGATATGCACATGAATTGTGCGCAATAAATGTTCAGAATGATTAACCCACTGCAGTAACGGAAATTTCTCAATTTCTGCTGCCAAGATGTATTTAATTGGACTTTCAAGGGTTAATTTAGCCATGGGCAGAGGAATGAGCATCCTAGATAAGAGATGTTCCCACGCAATTCTCTCGTATGACGTCATCGCATGCTTCACAAAGCAAATTACTTTAGATTGGGACAATACTAATTTATTGAAATCTGACACACCGTTCTGCTTATATTGAGCTATTTCAGTGTGTTGCTCTTATCGCTCGGAAACAGTTATGGCGAATTTTATTAAATAAAACAGTGAAAAAAATGCAAACATATCGCGGAAGGAGAAAATTTGAAAAAAAACGATTTTGTCAAATACAACTGCATATTAAGATCAATACTGCCTATAGGAAACTGGAATTTTCATTGTATAATTGTAATGACTGTAATTCTTTCAATAAATAGAAGAGGCAAACGTAATGAATCTGTGTACAATAAAATGAAGAGATCAAATTTCAGTGTCTCAGTATTAAGAGCACCGGTCTTCATCACATATTGGCGTAGATCATCTATCACTCCTAATTTTGAATCACAAAATTTTGGACCGTTGGTTTTGTCTTACGAACTTAATAGGTCAAGCGTTTGATTTTAGTGAATCGTATTAGAGTGAATTTTTTTATAATTTTTTTAATAATATTTGTACTTTCTCGTAATAGAGAAAGTACTTACCATAGAGAGTGAATAACTGATCCCATTCAAAAGATGTAAGCGCAGATTGAAGGGTCGGGTGAATTAAAAATGGAAGAAAATAGAGAGAGAGAGAGAGACAAAGAAGAGGAAGTGAGAGAGAAAGAAATATTTGGAGGAAAAAATAACTTGCCCCCAAATTTCATTTTATGTTAGTTTTTGTTTGCTCCCTTTTACTGTCTTTTTCATTACCATTCTCATTTTCCCTATTTTTCTTTAAAGATTTGTTTACATCGTAAGATCGCATATTATCACGAGCTCAGTCGTGCTCTGCATGTATACATGCGTACAACAAAAGGCGCAAGGGACGCAATTAATGTCTATTCATTATGCATTCTATAGCAAGACATGTCCCCATCTGATGTTCTATTTATCATCTTAATTACTAGGTTAGGTAATTAGGTGCAGATAATATATGTTATGATACGCGTACATGTGAGTTAGACTAATAGCCAAATGGGACACATGAACGAAATAAATAAACTTTGAAACTTCCAAAACGATTTTAAATATCAATTGTTACTTTAAAGGAACACGGGATGATTTTTCATATACTACCCCATTTTGAAGTCCGATGAAAAAGTTTACATTTTAACACGATTAACACTGCAGAAGTACAGTGCTACAGTAAGATATTCAGTGTGTTGTACTATCACTAGGCATGCTTTAAAATAAAAATCCAAATTTCAAATTTACGGCTGTGTCACGCATGAGCTGTCGAACGTGTGTAGTTCGCACACAACGAATTTTTAGTATTTTTTCATTCAAAACCTCACTCTATGGACAAGAAGGCAAATGCAACGCTCATTCCCAAACTTTCAACACCTGCTTAGGAAACTCGGTCGAAATAGATTGCCTAACTAGTCCCTGGTGGATTTTTGTAAAGCTCTACCCTTTTCGTTGCTTGTTTTAGTAAACACAGTGGCGTAGCTTGGGTTATTCCAAGAACCTAGAATAGAAGGATTTATTATATAAGCTATCAAACTTATATAAACGCAGTGTAGCATATAGGAAACTTTCAGCAGAGGCTCCTCAAAGATAGATGAAAAGTGTGGAAGGTTTTAAAAATCTGAATGTAAGAAGTTCAGTGTCAGAGGAAGACAAAGGCAAGATTTATTTACCGTCACTCATTTAACAGACAACATCAGCACTATGGCTATTTTTCGACTTACAACAATACAGGTCTGTACGCAACGCACAAATAACGAATGAAATATAGGGTATATACCCTGGCGTCGGGAGCCGCTGGTATCGAACTGAAGACTGCGTGGTTGCAGTCCGAAATCTAAACCACACTGCCACACTATTATACACTATTAAAGCTGCACTGACCTGTGGATATTAGTTTCTTCGAAAACGTATTGTTTTCACGTTACTAGGTATTTAGTAATTAGTTACTATGCCAAAAAATGCTGGGCTGTCACGCATCCACCAAAAAAAAAACTTCAAGAAACCTTGGGTAATCACTGATTTCTTGACATTCATTAAAATAAAAAACCAGCTTATAAAACTCACAAATTGTCTGTACAAAAAGAATATTGTCTATGTCAATAAATTTAATCGTTAAAGAACTGTCTATTCGCACTTGTTACTCTAACTGACTCAAAACTAATAAACAAATGTGAAAAAAATGGAAAATTATAAACGGTATAATGCATTGTCAGAAAACCATGCACAAATCACCCAGTAAACTCAAGTTAAATGGTAAAGAATGCACTTCGGAGAAAAACAACAGTGAAATATTAAACTTTTTTCTCTAATATAGGACATGAGATGGCTAATGAAAATCCCTATACCAACTTTAGATGAAACTACTTTTTAAATAATCGTGTCTAGAATGGTTTCTATATAACTCCAATAATGGATAACGAAGTACGTACGGAAATAAATAATCTAGACAATGACAAATCTTTTGGCCCAAAAAAATCTCCATTATTTCTGTAAACTATCCACTGATGTAATTACGCCATTTGTCTGTTGTATTTAACAAATCAATAAGTAAAAGTGTTTTTCTTTTTTGTTCCTTATTTTTTAGTTGCTTAAGCGACTTTGACTGTGTCTTTATTTACGTATACGATATAAATTTAAATTTACAAGTGCATACATTCATTTCAATCATTCTATCATTTCCATTATAACAAACTGATTTTACCTATTGGACATAACTGTTTAAGTTATTATATAGAAAGTATGATAACTGTATGGCAACGCATCAAGTAGATGTAGATTGCTTATTTCGACCTATATTTAATATCTGCAAAACTTAATTTTTGCTTATTTTCTTTAGGCCTATTTTTTGCTTATTTGCTTAATCTTTTTTTACTAATAAATTTAGTAAATTTAATAGAATTTAATATCTTAAACAAAATGAATAAATTATGTCATCTGCTATCTATCTATCTATCTATCTGTCTGTCTGTCTGTCTGTCTGTCTGTCTGTCTGTCAGTCAGTCACAGTCAGTCAGTCAGTCAGTCAGTCAGTCAGTCAGTCAGTCAGTCAGTCAGTCAGTCAGTCAGTCAGTCAGTCAGTCAGTCAGTCAGTCAGTCAGTCAGTCAGTCAGTCAGTCAGTCAGTCAGTCAGTCAGTCAGTCAGTCAGTCAGTCAGTCAGTCAGTCAGTCAGTCTGTCTGTCTGTCTGTCTGTCTGTCTGTCTGTCTGTCTATCTGTCTGTCTGCTGGTCCGTCCGTCGCCCGTACACCCACCCACCCGTCTATCCATCCATCCATCCATCCATCCATCATCCATCCAGCCATCCATTCGTTCATCCATCTATCTATCTAGTTAATTTTCGCTACTGGACATTCTGGTTTTCTTAACTACGTTTGCAGCTAGGAGACGTATACGAGCAAAAATTTAACAAAAATCACCTAGATATTAATAGTAGTAATCCCTATATTTAACACTTAATGAAGTCTACACGTTCGTTCAAGAGAGAATAGAAATTTTGAAATTTGCAATTGTTTTATATTACTAGTACAAATTACAATAACAGTAATTTTGGGTATATGGAACATTTGAGACCTCTTGTTCTCTATAGCCTATAGTGCCTTGTGATATCTTATTAACAGAGTTATTATATTCAGCAAGACATCTGAGCTCAGTGCAATTATTGATAATGCCAGATTAACGTATAGTCATGGGCGTTTTCATAATACCTTCTTTGATTCTCACAACCCACATGCATACCTGGCCTCAGTGTCTTTTGGGAGTAATGTAATAAGTACTTACTGCAGATAATTCTGCGTTAAAATCAGATGTGATTGCATAATGTACGCATAAGCAGGGTTGGAAATTTTGCTGACACATTATGAGAGGAGCTGAAATAGCTCTATATTATTGTTAGATTGAAAATCACGCGCTGTCTTCGTTTTAAAAACTTGCAGGAGGACGCAACGAATACACTCCCACTAACCTATATCTTCCTGGGCAGACTGGAGCTTTTTTTATTCAAGGTATAAGGAGGCTTCATTACGCTCATCTTTTCGCGGTATTGTTAGCGAAGATCTGCAGGCTACCACGCATGCGCGAAGCAGAAAAAGGCAATCTACAAAAGACTCTAACGGAGATTGTGTAGGTGTTGATTGCACTATGTGACATGAACTTGCTGGCTAAATGACTATCATATTAATGTGCTGGGAGCTGCTTCTGCAGATGGTGTATCACTCGATAGATAATTCGTCTTAATGATATTTTTGTATCAGAAGAATTCTGCATGGTCCCACTAATCAAAGAAGATTGTGTCCACTGACTATTTTGCATATAGGTATGTACGAAATACTATAGTCAATATTAATGCATTTTTTTCTTTCGCAACTCGATCGCAAAAACATGTTCAGTTAAAGAAACTGAACTTCCGCTCGAAGTTTGGAAAGTAATGTAAAAATATATTTACCACACCAGGTGTGGTAGTTTAAAAAAACACGTCATAAAACTTCAAAAGTTAGTCTAAAACTGTTTAACGAATACACAGTAAAAGAGAACGCTTATTTGTTTTATTTTGAGTTTATTTCGTACATGTAAAAAGTGCATATCATTATATAAAAAATATAAACACTCAGCCATATTGGCTATTACAAAACTTACAGTAGAAACTACTAAAAATATTTACATATTTGATATTTACATGTTTAACTCTGAGTAGCAAGAATAACAGGTCTTGAATTAATTAACTATGTGCTCGCTCGTATAGGTAGCCTGCTGGAATGAACCAGCTTTTGAGTTACAAAGCTTACATACACATGAATGTTTTAGATCAAAACGCTGGTTAGAGCAGATTTTATGGTGGAACCCGTGAACTGCATGTCTTGTTACGGCATGTGGGGTCTGCCTCCTGGGTTCTTTCCATTCATTTTGAATCATTGTCGGTGTATTATAGAATGCCAGCTCTGTCGACTTTACATTGTCTTCGACATTTGCTAGATATTTACAGAATTCTCGAGTTAGGGTACTATCAAACATTTCTCAATTTCAATGCTGTGCCTTTCCGTATTACATGACAAAATTTTTCTTATTTACGGATAACTCCAAAACCCTTTTCAAAAACTTCTTGTCCAAGTTTCAAAAAAATTGTAGATGGCATGTCGTCCCAAAGGCTATCACCTTTTGGGCCAAAGACGAACGAGTTCCTAGGATTTGCCCAGCCCGACTTTCTGCCAAGTTGGATATTATAGCTTCACATACATACAAACAGCCTAGTGTCGGCGCCAGGTAATGGCAGAGTTTGAAAATTTTTACAATTTTTTGCGCATTGCGAATGTATGAACATTCGTGTAATCATTTAGAAATTTGTGATGCCATAACCAATGAGTGCACGGTATCAAAAGAAAATTTTGGTATTTTGGTAAAGCCTACCATTAACGAAATAGCCAAGGGCAAAATAAGCACTGGCGTAGCAAATGAGAAGCTACGCTTATTAAGGCTCTATTCTTCAATTCAGCTACAACAACGTATTGCAGACTTAACGAGCATTTAATGTTTCGCTTTATGGAAAATATTATACAAGATTTCGATAAAGCTTTCTTTATTAAGTTTATATGATCTGGAGAACACGCTTATAAACTTCATCACCTTTTCATTGCGCATTGAATTTTCGCAGCTAAGTAGTTAAAGTTAAAAGGGGTTTTATTAAAAACTTTGAAACTAAAAAAAGCATCGAAGACGCCTCGATTGTAATGTCCAACAGCAATTTTAGTGTGAGAGTGTTTACAAATAGCAACCAATTTTTATAGGCAGAGCCTATGATAGATGCAAAGAACTAATTGTTAAATCCCTCTTAGGATATGTCTTAAAACTATAGTTAACAGCTGAAATGAGATGTAATGGGTGTGTTCTATTTTATACATTCATTATTATTGTCAGGAGAGAATTTATTATGATACATATATGTATCACTTTTTTTACAAATATGTCCCAGTTATTTGTAGTTCTAATTCTAAAACTATTGAAATCAGCCATGTGATCAGAGGCACAATATGGTCATGAACACTAGATTGGAGAGTACTTTTCGTTTCTTGCCAGTTCAAGACACTCAGATGTCCACACACTCTTATAAAATGTCTAGAAGCTTTCTACGTTGCAATATTACAGCTGCTATACTAAAATTTATAAACAATGGCAGACTGTAAAAATGTGGGCATTTTGAATGCACTGGAAGAAGGACCGAAACTACTGCCATATTCTAAAATAATCCGTAATTGAATGTGAGGACAAAGTTGCTTGGTAATGTAACCGATTTTGTTCTCCACTTGCAAAAATTAAGGACCAATAAACAGAATGAGTAAATAAGTAGAGAAAATAGAAAAACTTTACAAAGATAGTTTTGATTGGTGAATCAATTGGTCACATTAGAAGTCTATTGTGAAATTAAAAAAACGTTTTGTAGTATAACTTCTCGTTAAAATTCTGACATGACGATGAAATGCAAAAAGAGCTACGTTTTAGAGTTTGACTAAAATTACATTTGAACTGTTTACAAGTGAACCACTCAAAATCAGGGTGCAGTAAAGGCATTCTTTCTAAAAACATATACAATCATGATCATGACGAAGCAGTATACCTAAAAAGTAAAGAACTATTAATTCCATATCAGGGTCACTCTCTGTTCCTTTCTACAGAGGAAGCCTTGATCGTCAACGCCACTTTACACTATAAAGTTTCATACTTGCAGGAAATGTAACTCCAGCGAAGGAAATATAGTTAGATTGACTGAAGTCCTATAAAAAGTGAAGTCGTGAAAATTTAAACACAAGAAATTATATGCGCGAACATAGTGGGTATTTATAAGGCAATCTGACCTAAATTCTAGGATCTAAGACCACAGATAGTGACTGGCTGACTGACTGACTGACTGATTGATTGATTGACTGACTGACTGACCGAATAACAAACTAACTGACTGACTAACTGACTGATTGACTGGCTGACTGGCTGACTGACTGACTGACTGACTGACTGACTGACTGACTGACTGACTGACTGACTGACTGACTGACTGACTGACTGACTGACTGACTGAGTGGTTAGCTGGCTGTCTGACTAACTGCCTGGATGACTGACTAACGGATTAGGTAATCAGCTGTTTAATCGGCAAATGAGTGATTGAGGAAGAGGATTACTGATTATTATATGAAATTCTGATTGCTTACCCCTATTATGTCCCATTACATTATCGTATACAGCAGCAATTTTATGTTTTTATGACGATAATATTGTAGTCATAGCCATCTGTAATATGTCAAAAATTACTTTTTACAGCAAAATTTAATCAGTCAAAATATTGTGTGCATTGAGCTCTATATTTGCGTTTGAGTTTGACAAGAAAAACTCACACACGAAGAAAACCATGATAATCCCGAATTTTAAAATTTGAATGTGATGTGCAGACAAATGTTAATAAATTATTATCGAAAATTAAGGAGCTATCATCAAAACAAAAATGGACAAATTCATTTGTTAAGCTCACTAATATAATGTGTATTTCAAAATGAAAATATAAATAACATCGAAACGAATCTAAACCTTCTTGTCCGCCTTACTTGTGCGCACGCACAGTCGCACACGTACACACAATTATTAGCTGACGCCATCTTAAAACAATGCTACAAGTGCTGCCATCTACAAGTGACAATGCATACCTTACAACTAAATTTGTGAAAGTCATTTCATTTCACTGCACATTGAAGGCATTGAGCTAGGTGTTAGTAAGCTAAGCAACCATTAATTAAACTCAATCTAACAGGTTCCCACAATTATCTTGGGGTCCGGTAGAAAGCCCTACTGCTCCATCTGTCGAGGAAAATCAAAACTGGCGCTAGTCGCGTATATTTGTATTTCCCAAATCTGTTGTAGCAGTAGTTGTTGAAACTAACAGTTTTGTAGTGTTCCGGCAGCAACAAGCAATACTATAGAGTGGCTAAAACGGGAAAGAAAAGAAAGAAAAACAAGAAGAAAAATCTGAGAGGAGAAACAGTGGTGAAATGCCTGTGTAGGGAAGCCTGGTAGCGTGGCAAGTCAGCGAGAAGTGATATGTAATTCTTGCAGAGAAACAAATGTGGAATGGCTGAAACGGCAAAGCAAAGAAGCAGTCGTGAAATTCCTTCAGCGGAGTAAACAGAAATTCTGCAAAAACATGACTAGTAACCAACCACCACTGCTGCGTCAGTTAACTTCGTGCATGCAACAATCTGAAGTCTCGAGAGAAGCCAAGTTACTATCAATGAAGCCAGTTTACACAGAAATGTAATAAAAACATGTTGCAAGGTTTTCACACATCTGACAGCATGCCCTGGGAGGACCACTTCGATCTCTCCTCTTACACATTTCGCCTGCATCACATTTTAACTTTTCCATTTCCCACAGTTCGAAGTATTGTCCTTAAAAGTTTTGATCTTTGGAACCTTGTGTTTCCTCCTAATAGCAAAGCATTTTATGACTTACTTTCTTCGCGTCATATGGAATATCAAAGCAAGAAAGCAATTAGCCCCAGAAATCTGTTCAGCTGACTATATCTGACAGCACTAACCCACAAAGTCACATATTTACTAATGCGTTATTAACTATTAGGCCCATTATATGGAGACCAGTCTCCGATGAATCTAGTCTCCTAATGGCATTTCTTGCTGTGCACAGGCTGAAAATTATTTCTATTCATTATGAGCGCATAAAAAGTTTTCAGGAGACTATTTTCTAGGCTTAAAGCACAAGAAAACCCTCCACTTACGTAAAACTTGCAAAATTCGTCTTGAAATTTTATACCATTTACATACTGCATTTTTGCATACAGGACTTGCGTCGATAGTAACGCAGTATAAAACGTGTAAATTTAAACTCCCGCGTGAGACGCAGCCATTTTGCGAAAAGTCATTTGCGAAACAAGTTTAGATAACATTGTGTAAAGTTTCAAAAATAATCGGAGCATATATAGCGCACAACATTTTAAATGATTAATAATTTTCTTTTCTAGTTACATAAGTCTTTCAAGTAGGCAAGCGGAATGCCAAGTAATATTACTTTGCATGGAAAGTTTTTTGAGACATAGTTTAACATTTCCCTTTCTTCCCTTGATTTACATTGTGCGTATATGACGTCGTGTAGAGGCGCGGTCGGAACAGTATTGCGGGAGATTTAAAATGAAAACAAAACAAAAATCCCTTTTTACGCGAGTACGATATATGCATAAAATTACTATAAAGTAATATAATTTTGAGGCGATTTTTCTGAACCCCTTTTCTTGTCCTTTAAATAGTTAACTAGCGAAATCAAACTATTTCTCTGCCACGCGAAATGACACAGTAAATTTAACTGCTAAACTTACTGAAAATACATAATCCATTTATCCGCCCCCGCTAATTATTGAGAAAATGTATTGATTCAGCAGCTCCTTACACTTTATTAATAAATCTCACAGAATAATGCACTGCTTTTGCCGATATTATTAACAGATTTTGCGAAGCAGCCTTTTTGTTTGATCGAACAAACGATCTTTTAATTTTCCCAGTCTAGTGTGACGCAATTTCCCCCATTGACGTCAATACGGGTGATAATTGTAGCTGGAAACTCCCTGCAAATTTACCGTATGTCTCTCTGCATTATGTTGAAATACATCTATCTGTTATTACCTTCGTCAACACATCACTTGTGCTTGATGATGACATTTGAGCACTTGGTGACAATCTCCAAGGAAAGATGGAAAAAAACAAACGTGACAAGCTTATCATAATTTTTTCTTCATTTGCTAGAACACGGATTGTATAACTTTATATGCGTAATAGCTGTCCTCTATTTACTTTTATTCAAGTAAGAGACATTACTGCCTATTCAAGGAACAGAACATTGTGAACACTTTCCCAGAATGAGTGCTCGTGCTTTTGTTGAATTCTGCAGTCACAGTTACAGCGTCATAGAAATCTTCACATGTGTTTTAATCAGCGTCCTACTTTTTCATGTGGTACTCCATTTTCATCCGTAATGATTACTAGAATAAGAGTTGACTTTTGTAAATTTAGTCAAGATTTATACCGCAGAAAATGTAAAAATTACGGTATCAGCTACATGCTAATATGATTCTACGTATGAATCAGTTAGTCATTACATAATTACCTGCCCTTTTTTACCACCAGGTGAGATATGATTTATTTAATAATCTCTGCGCTCTCTTGTCGGCTTTTAATATGCATGTTTAGAGTCTTGCAACAAATGAACTTGTACGTTTGTTTCTGCATGGCAATTCTATCCTAGATAATTCTGTGAGCACACAAATTTGTGTATTAGTTGTATTAGTGCAGTCTTTTATATGCAGACACTAAGAGCTTGAAAAGGTGTTAACTAAGTTACTATTCCTACATAGTCATATTTATAATCATTGCAACATTTACTGTAAATTGTTATCACAATTGTCTGCATCTTTCTAACGTTTCGCTCCCGCTAGCGGAGAACATATATCAGTTTTCAAACCGTCTGTTTTAAACCTAGTTTGTCAAATTACATCTTGAATAAACTTAATATGTTTAAACTAAACCAAATATTCCAATCTAAGATGGGACAGCTAATCATCTCCATACAATGCATTTCTAAACTCAATCCCCATTGTACCTAGAATCGAAGAAATTTCGAAATTGATTATAACCGTAGAGTTGTTCGTCGTCCCCTCTAAGCCAAATATTTGAAAACTAAAAAACTGTCGTCCAACTTATTTCGTATTCTATTTCTCAAGTGTCTCCTAATGTAGCTTCCCCTCTGATCAAAGTTTCTTCTCTTTGCGTAAATACTTTGCGTAAATTGTACTTTGTATAAATTAAATTCAGCAATATTAACGTAGATTGATCAAACGAAATTAAGTGTTTAGGAATCTACATTGATGACAAGTTAAACCGGAACTCTCATATTTAACACTTACCTATAAAATAAGTGACATTACTGGTAAGTTCGTCTAACACAGATACTACTTAGATGTTCAGCACTTAAATTAATAAACATACTATGGTCTGACATTCCCTTACTCATTCACTCACTCACACACTCACTCGCTGGCTCGCTCGCTCACTCATTCACTCGCTCACTCACTCACTCACTCACTTTACTTACTTACTTACGTACTTACTTACTTACTTACTTACTTACTTACTTACTTACTTACTTACTTACTTACTTACTTACTCACTCACTCACTCACTCATTCACTCACTCACTCACTCACTCACTCACTCACTCACTCACTCACTCACTCACTCACTCACTCACTCACTCACTCACTCACTCACTCACTTACTTACTCACTCACTTACTTACTTACTTAGTTACTTGCTTGCTTGTTTGTTTGCTTGCTTGCTTGCTTGCTTGCTTACTCGCTTATTTGCTTGCTTGTTTGCTTGCTTACTTACTCTGTGGAGATGAGGAAAGAAAGTCAGATAATCAAATAAAAATATTCGCATCAGGATTAAGGTGAGTGTTAGGGTTAGAGCTATGATTGGAGTTAGGGTTATTTCTTTTTTCTCTGATTTTTTTCTGTAACTTTTTCTCCTGTGGCTTTTTTCTTTGACTTTTTTGCGATTTCTTTACCTGTGACTTTATTACTTTGGATTTATTCAGTTATAGGCCTGCATGAAAAAAATGCAGTTTAAAAGACGTCTAAAGTTGTTGGGCAAGTTGTAAGTTCACGGCAATGTTTCAATGTTACACTTACATAGAAAGTTTAGCATGACATTTATTTCTATAAGGAAGTCACGAGCGCTTCTATTAACAAGCGACCTGTAATTGTCCCTGTTGAGCTGCTGTCGGTCATGTTTCTTTCACAGAATGTGTCAGTGGCGTAATCGTGATTCAGATGCTACAATTACAGAATGTAGGCGTGAGCACGGATGCAGAACGGTGCAGAAATCCACGCAGAAAACTCTATTGTTATATGAACTTTTGTATAAAAGAGGAACACACGGTTAAGCAAAAGCAGACGAGACATGCCGTCTATTTCAATTCTCACTTTAGGTGTCATTTGAATACAGTGACATTTTACACTCACTCATTTTACTCTGTCATTTTATTTTTGCCATGTATAATTGCAACTTGAGTGTATCATTCAATATCTATCTTCCTGTGTAACGGACACCCACAAGCTATTGACGTTTTTGGGCACCATCGATTGCATTTGTCAAGCTGCTAATTGTAGGACTAATTGTAGGTTCTACATGTAATATTAGTAATTTCGAACAGGTAGATTTACAAGTTTCACAATCAAAACCAAAGCAACCAATATGGGGAATGCAAATTAATGATAGAGTGCAATGTAATGCAGCATGCATAGCATAACAAAGAGTTGTGTATTGTATTATACTGTAATGTAGCATTGTGTAGTGTAGTGTTGTGTTGTGTAGTGTAGTGTGGGGTGGGCGGGGCGGGGCGATGCGGTGCGGTGCAGGGCAGTGCAGTTCAGTGCGGTGTGGTGGAGTACACGGCAGTGTAGTGTAGTGTAGTGTAGTGTAGTGTAGTGTAGTGTAGTGTAGTGTAGTGTAGTGTAGTGTAGTGTAGTGTAGTGTAGTGTAGTGTAGTGTAGTGTAGTGTAGTGTAGTGTAGTGTAGTGTAGTGTAGTGTAGTGTAGTGTAGTGCAGTGCAGTGCAGTGTAGTGTAGTTTAGTGTAGTATAGTGTAGTGCAGCATAGCTACCATAGCGTAGTGTAGGGTAGTATTAGTGTAGTGTAGTATAATTATTTATCATTCTTTCAGAATAACTAAGTGTGGCTTTTGCGGTGTGTATTTTAAACGAAGTTTTATATTTTGGTAGCTGGTTTGAGCTCTCAGACTTACACTAAACTACACTACACTATATACGCTACATTGCACTAAACTGCACTACACTACGATGTGCAACGCTACACTCCTCTACACTACTCTATGCTACGCAACACTACACTACATTACACTACACTACACTACACTGCACTGCACTACACTACACTATGCTACACTACGCTACACTACACTACACTACACTACGCTACACTACACTACACTACACTACACTACACTACACTACACTACACTACACTACACTACACTACACTACACTACAATGTACTACAGTACACTACAATACATTAAGCTACGCAACATTACACTACACTTCACTACACTGCACTACACTACACTACACTGCACTGCACTACACTACACTATGCTACACTACGCTACACTACACTACACTACACTACGCTACGCTACACTACGCTACACTACACTACACTGTACAAAACTCTAGTAGCCTGCACTAGACACACACACACCACGGAGTTCTTACACTTCATCGTATGTACCAGAAAGATTGATCAGTTGCAACAAGATATCACCAAAAGACAAAGCCACATTTATTTGTCGTCATTCATTAACAGACATTAGCACTAACAGCTGTTTAGCAGCACATAAATAATGAATAATATGTTGGACATCACTGGGCATGCAAGGCTAAATTTGTAACATATTCGTCAATCGCGTGAAAAATTAAATATAAAATAAGTCCAACTTGATATTGAATTGAATGCCTATTTATCAGTTTAAACGAGTTTGCTTGTCTTTTTGCTTATATGAAAAATTCTTCCATTGAAAATTTTTGCCAGAAAAAAGTCCAACGGCTGAAAGCTCTAGCAGAGCAGTTTCTATGCTGTTTTTAGCAAAGAGTTTTCCTCTGTGTTTTTGTGTTTAATTCACACTCAAAGCTCTTTTCATCCTTTGCCTATTAAATCGCATTACAACACTAAGTCTTTAATAATGCACCTTACGTTACATCGCTAAATCTTTAATAGTGCAGCTTGCAAGATGTTTTTGTCGTGTGAAACCTTGTGTAACGAAATGTTGTGAAACATAATAACGATACCTTGTAATTTGTTTGCAGTAAGTGGTGATTTTTCTTTGAAGTTGAAACTTAATTAAATCAATTTACTACATCTTTAATTAACTCTAACCGATTTTGCTTAGGACACTTCTTGACAAGGCTAGCTTGTTTAGTAAAAATTATAGGTTCAGAGGGAAAAGCTATAATTAACCATATTTAAATTTTGAAGCAATGAGCATGTTTGTGTATTCTTTTGTTTTCCATGGGCATCATAAATACTGTAGTATGAAATAACTGCACTTTACATGACATCACTTTTAATAATAATGATGATAATAATAATAACAATAAAACTAATAAAAAATTTTTATTGCTATAAAAATTGTACGTCACAGAACCACTATGCATTTAAAGTTTTATGGTATAACCAGTGTTTCCACTGCTGTGAGCAAGATTGTTATCACGCAATAAAATGAGTTTACAAACAAAAACACAAGTGAAGCTGTAATTAGTTACAAAAATACATAAAACTTTACATTCAGTTCGCAGAGTGCAGAGTACTTAACACATTTACAAAACTTTTTTTGTAAAATTTTAAGCATATGAAATTGAAAGTGGGTGCTTTCTTGGTGTTTTGCGTTGGTTGATTGGAAAAAGTTAAATTATCATAGTCATCATCATCATGGTCGTCCTCGTTGTCATCGTCATCGTCGTCATCATCACCATCATTATGACATGTGATTTTACTGAAAATCTTGACAAATTTTTGAATATTGAAGTTTGATCATTTTTTCTAACATTTCGGTCTACGTTACAGCTTACACGGAATTACTTGGAAAATTTCTTGGCATGTTTACATGATGCTGTTAAAATTAAATTTTTTCTTAGCTGGACAAAAATTTCGTCCTAAATCAATGGAAACCATAAGCTGTCGTTACGTTCTTCGCTTTTGTTCACTGAAATTCCGATACTGGGCTTGGAAACATCTCACAATTCTACAAGTTGTTTGAGAAGCTATGCTATCTATAGATTTATTTGCAGTTGAAATTAATTCTTGAATGTGCCTTTGTATAGTCCACCGTCTCCACCAATGTTAGACTTGCTTTATTCTCATCATCCTTTAATTACATTTTACCTGCTCGTGTTTAGTTGTGAGTGTAATCGATCATTAACCAGTGTTCAGCTGTTATTAGATTAGAATTACTATCGGCTAGTTTTTGATTACAAGACGTGATACGTGCCATTTAATGCATTAGCGGTACCATTCTCCAAATTACTGCTTCAATTGTGTTGGTTTTTATAGCAGTAATAAAGAGAAGGTAACTTAGAAGCCAGTGAACTCTGCAACATAAAACAGTCTCATTGGCCGTATGTTGATTAACATACTTTGATTTACTTAATCCCCTTACAGTATTAAACTGTAAGCAACTCGTTGTCTGTAAAGTACGAATCAAAATTTCAGCTCCATAGCAAGAAACAGCAATTTTGAAAATAAGCACTGGTTATTTAAAAATTATTTTGCCTCGAAATAAAATTCCACAATACAAGGCGTGTTGACGGTTACGGATCCCTTTTCTCGTCTGGAGGGGGCGAATTACGAAAGATCTTCGTTGAGGTAAATGCATAATAGCCATAATTAGGTGGGTGCATGTGTTTTGAAAGAAGAATGACTAATTAGTTTTTTGCTTTAGTAATTTTGTTTGGTAACTATAGACACTTAGTAGTGTAGATGATCTCTACCTGGACAATTCGTTACTCACTTTCTGCATGCATATTTTGTGATTGGACATTTAGTAACGAAATATTTAGTAAATGCGCTTTAGAAATGCAAGACATTTGGTAACTCCTATACCTAATACGCTTGGTAAATACTAATGGACACTTGGTAAATAGACACCCGATAATGGCTAATTGGAATTCTTTGTTACGGAACACTTATGCACCTGAGCACTTGGTAACATTGTTGGTATAGTTGGTAAGTGGGCATTTGGTAATAAGACGCCTATTAGATAGGTATGTCTTTGGTAACTTTGACACTTGACACTTGTATAAAGTGTCCGACTACAAAACGCAAATTTATGTAATTGCAAGTTGCCAATGGTCAGATTACCTAATGTCCAGGTTACAAAACGTCGCCTATATTCGCGCAGTCACCAATTTTTCAATGTTACGGTTCCAAGCGTTGGAATTAGACATGCTTCGGATATACGCCTACTTGGTAACCGATAACTTTTTAACTTTGCGCAGAACGCGAGTTGTGTAAATCGGGTACTCGGTTATTGCAGATCTGAGGCGTCAACTGTCTGAACTTCCGTTGCTGTCAAGTGTATATAGATTACTAAATGTCCGAGTTAAAAATAATACATTTACCAGTTACGAACTGCTGTTATACAAACCTGTAGTATGTTGCCGTGACTAACAAAGATATCAAATATCCACAAATATACACAAGCTTTGACTTCTTATCTATAATAGTAACAATCAATTTTGAATATATATTATACTGACAAAAATTCTTATTGCTTTCCATAAATAAAAATGGCGGCGATTTTCTAGTCATTTAACAGCAGGTAGCTGATACAACAAAGGTCAAAGAAATGAAGAAAATGTTGGTGCTTTGGTCACTTTTCTGACTTATTTGAGAGTTTCTTCACAGTGAAACTAATGTTTTGTATTTTGTATTTTTCCTTACAGGTTAAGCTATTTCTTGCTGACAAGTTAAAGGCATGTGCACTACGGCTGTGCAAGTAGGAGTTGTGTTTATATGGACAAACTTGGTTCTTGTGCTTTCCATTATACCTATTTCACCTTTAGAAGAACAACAGTTAAAAGGTTTCATAAGTGAAGAAGCACGGCTTTTAAACGATGACGATAAAGGCAAGTACAAGAACACTACACAGGCCGTATTAATGGGAGAAAACTTACGTGTAACGTATTAATAATGTGAATCCCGATTATTCGTTTGTAATGAGCACAATGAACATAAGATAATTTTTAGCGAAACCTCTCAAATTACTGTTATCTTCTCAGTGATATGACCAGTCTTGTAACACTGACCTCAAATTACTGTTATCTTCTCAGTGATATGCCCACTCTTGTTGCACTGACCGCTGATCTCTCTCTCTCTCTCTCTCTCTCTCTCTCTCTCTCTCTCTTTCTCTCTCTCTCTCTCTCTCTCTCTCTCTCTCTCTCCTCTTTCTCTCTCTTGCTCTCTCTCTCTCTTTCTCTCACGCTCTCTTTCTCTCTCTCTTGCTCTCTCTTTCTCTTTCTCTCTCTTACTGTCTCTCTTTGTCTTTCTCTTTCTCTTTCTCTCTCTTACTGTCTCTCTTTGTCTTTCTCTTTCTTTCTTTCTTTCTTTCTTTCTTTCTTCTTTCTTTCGTTCTTTCTTTCTTTCCTTCTTTGACTTTTCACTTCTCATAAGATATACTATTATTCGACTATTTGCATACAATATAGTCCCTTATTTCTCGCAGTCTAGGTCTAAATCCTGAAAAACGTGCTTCTGAAAAGTTCTAGGACTTTTTTAGTGGGCACCATAGCCAGTCTTATTAATTAGACTATGCTGAATCCGAAAAAAACTGTCGCCAGCTCGAAAAATTTGAACTGAAAATGGACAGAAATGGGTTCCTCGGGTCCAGCTACCCTGGAATAGATGTCATATTGGCTTCTTAATGTTAATTTTCTAAACATTTATCTTAATTTAAGTTGTTTGTGCAAAAACTTGGCGGCCATATGTTTTTTTCGTTTTTAACCTATTTTCGCCACCTTTTCAAGCTGGCAACAGCGTTTTTCGGATTCAGCATAGTGAAATTGATAAGACTGCCTTTGGTGCCCCTATGTTTTATGAAAATGAGACTAGACTATCATAACAATAAAAAATTTCTTTTTTTAGGATTCGATGGAACGATAAAATTTAATGCTCTACGAGACGAAAAATCGTCTGAAATCACTTTGGAAGATTTTTTGATTTTGCGTCGCCTATTGGATGAACAGTACAACTCGGACCCTGCTCTCTCCGTAACGAAAAGAAGAAATTCCGGTAGGCGTCGCTACTCATCTTTTGGCGGCACTAAGCGCCTGTACCGTGGAGGAACAGGAGGCGGAGGGGGCGAATGTATCAGTTCTAGATCAGATCTTATTGATCTCTTGATGGCTATTCACCAGGCAAGATCAAAAGGCATTCCAGGTCATATGATTAGTATCTGTGGTCAAGTCCGACCAGTGGCGCCCATTCGAACGGACATTCGTTATTTGGGTATTGGCTAAACCTATGCTTCCAAAACGTTCACTAGAATTGCACTCTTGGGATCTGCTTCAGTACATGACTTACGAAAATTGTAGTGTTTGTTCAAGACATCACTATGACCCACTCTCAGAAGATATCAAGGGGATTAAAAGCAATCACGCTCCTGTCTTTATTTAAACCGTTAAACACAGGTTTATTACTTCAAAGGCGTCTGCAAAGTTTGTAAATATTCTTATAGGAGCTATTAAGACAAGTAATGCACAAAATAAAGTTTGATTTACTTTATTAAATGTCTCTGTAATCAAATCTTATTTTTATGTTTTTTGACACTTTCTTAACAATTAATTTCTGAGATTCTAGCTTGTTTTATGTTTGTAAATTTGGCTAACAAAAGAAACTTATACAACTGCAAAGCAGTTTTTTTATCATGCTGATAATTTTACTTTATTTGAGTAACTATGGTCTAACTATTTTAAGTTTCAGAAGAAGAAAGTGACAAAAGAAAATTGGTTGTTTCCTCGATCACAAGGCCACGATACTGATCTGCTTCGTTTTGGCCCTAAACAGCATTTTATTCGCAACTAGTTGAGCAATAAAATTACTGGAAAAACAGCCTCTAAACACTTATGTACAGCTTATACATGAAAAACGTGTAGTCCCTTTAGCAAGTCACTTTAAATTACTAAGTACATTGAGTTCCAACTAAGGTAATAACTTGTACTGTACTCTACTGATAAGCAAATTTGGGCAACGTTCAGTGCACATGTCAACAGTCACAGCGATTCCAGTGGGTACTTTCTGACTGACCGAAAACCTAGTTGCAAGAGACTACTCGTATGTATGCGTAGTTGAGTTTAAAAATTGTCTACTCTCTATGGATCTCTTCAATGATTTTCCTGCTGTGAACCTGGATGCTTGTTGTTTCTATTCACTTGACTGTTTAATGCTGATAAGATGGCTGCCATACTATTCACTTGACTCTTTAATGCTGATAAGATGGCTGCCATACTATTCACTTGACTCTTTAATGCTGATATGACGGCTGCCATACTAAAATACGAAAGAGTCAGAAGGTATTTAAAAGAGTCTTTCAAATTAAGCAATCGCTAGTCTCGTATTTATTTTACTTGCTTTGGCTCTTTCTTATGGATCTGGCATTAGAAAAGCAGGAGAGAGGGCTGAAAGGCCTTTAAAGGAGTCTTCCAGATTAAGCAATCGCTAGTCTCCTATTTATTTCACTTGCTCTCTCTCCTTCTGCTGGATCTGGTGTTGTGCTGAAAGAAGAAGCCATTCAAACACATTCTCATTAATCTTTTGGTCGAACAGAAATTCCGTTACAACTAGAGAACATTCAATAAAGAATCACAAGTACGCTCCTTCACTACGGAAAAAAATTATTTTGTGACTGACCTGCGTGTTGTTACATGCTTGGTAACACTGCCATAGAATATTTAAGCAACATGACTCCAAACCTACTTGGCTGAATCACAATTTTTATCTCATCTCCTTGACCTTTATACCTTTGAACCTTTAACCAAAAATCACCGAATTGCCACATCTTCTCCACGCCAAGTGTGGTGATCATAGTTTTTCTGTTTTGAACTATTTCTATTCTTTTAATTTTTGTACAGAATTTCCATAATTTCTTGTGTTTATTACTGTATCGTTAAACCGCGCTAAATTTATTCGTAATTTTTTTTTTGCAATTTTGTTCTCAGATTTCAGTAATAGATTGCATTTTGCTAAATTAAATCCACTTACTGTACTCAATTTTGAATACACGGCGTTTTCAGTTTAAGTATGGCGTCGCATCTGCGATAGACAAACAAACTCGGCGATAAAACGCTTTTAATATTCTACTTGGTTGTCTCTTGGAGAAGCCGTGCGTGACTCCTGCACTCCATCACTAATTGCCTCTTGAGTGGCATCCACTCTTGATATAAATGAGTCTATGAACTCTGATGATCATACACAGATGAACAGTGAGGATTTTCAACCAGTTCTGGGTCATTTGTCAGACATTTGTTCCAACCACTGCACGTCGCAAATTTAATGATCCGTTCACTTCTAAGTTTGTCAAATCAGCCAGTTCTTTCGTCACAAACAGTAGGGTGTGCCCTATTTCCGGGCCTGAAAATCCTAAAATTGTTGTCTTGGCAACCGGGTCCATTCGTAGGAAAAAACTAATGTGAAATTCGAATTCAGCACAACGAAATTTCTAGAACTTTCAGGTTTATGCAGCCAGTACTGGGGTGTACCCTGGATCTGGACCGAAAACACCCTAAAATGCCCAACAAAGAAAAAAAATAAAGGATCAACCCTATAAATAAATTCTCCGCTTTTTGCCACGGAATCAACTTTCAAAGTTTGGTCCCTAATCTATTTTTTAGAATTTGCAGCTGTATATATTTTTACCTAGGCGGCAATTGTGAGTTACGACATCATCAAATTTTGACATTTTTAAGACAGTTTCCACCACTTGGATTTTTTCAGATTTTTCAAATGCTATTAAAAGGCTATTCATGAGACTAATTCAATTGATAATATTTCTGTTGCAATTAGTAAGAGGTCTTGTTGTATATTTACTGGACTATACCTATGCTTATATGAGCATTATCTTTGAGCATAACTAGAAGTTTTGGAGAAACTAGAGAAACACGTTACACAAATCACAGCATCATACTTGATCTTAAGGGTTGAGCATTATGTACAAAAATAGAATGTACAATATATAATTTCTCATGTACAGTACATGTAAAATTTTGACGTACGATTTCACTGATAACGCGTAATCTCGCACACGCACTGACAAGTCACATTTACTTGACTAATCTTGCAATTTTCGTTTGCTAACCTTCACTACGCTAGTTTGATTAATACAGAAATTTTGTTAAAAATGGTTTCGGGAATAAACTTCGCCGATATAAATGTCTAAAATTTATATTGCGAATAATCTGAGAACGAACAAAATTGTTGATAGCACCTTAATTGTTAGTTTGAAAAAACTTTGTCTGACAGACACGAGCTACCTTTTCAAGGTGATCATTGTTTAATAATTAAAATTCAAGGTTGTTTCTCATAGTCTAATATTAACCGAGTGTCAGTAAGATTGGCCACAAAATGACGCAAAGAAATTATTTTTACACGATTTATTAGAAATATATGAACTTTTCAGATGTGTAACCTGTTAGTCTGTCACATTCTTGTCTCATTAATAAGCGCGAGGGTTAATAAATAAAGCTCATTAATAAAAGTTTTTAAATGTCCTTGATAATTGTTAAAAATCCTAGATATGCGTATTTAGTAATAATAACCATATGCAGTGAGTAATAAGCTGGCGTTTCTTCACGTTTCCAATTGAGTCCGTAAGAGACGGGCTATTACGTGGAATGTGCGCGCATAATTGAGGAATAATTGATGGATTGAACCAGGGACTACTGAATACTCCAAAGCGGGACGGAGCGTTAGGCACTGTGTGCAAAGAAATGTGGAGGCGTACGAAAGTTTACAATTTTGTCTCCACAGTCGTCAGCAGAGGTTGTTTGATTTTTGGATATTTAGGAAAATATCAGTGAAATTATGGCTATTTTATATAAAAAGTTCGGCGATGCCTCGAAAGTATAGCATTGGTTAACTACGTCTCTGAAACATGACACGAGTAAGATGAGATTTCATAATGGGTATTTAAAATAAAATTTTAACGCCGAGTAGGCTAATTGAAAGCTTAAACTAATGAGTAAATGTAAAACCCGCATCTGAAACTGTCACCAATTCTGAGCAAATATAGTTATGGTACGTCATTTTATGTTCAAAGCCTGGAAGAGTTATAGCAAAACATCGTGGCTGATACTTACAGGCACCCCACCAGGACCACTGACTACTAATAAAGCATTTCTGGAAAAAATTGTTTGTGACGAAATAAATTCCCCTGGATACTTCAAAACTTACAATAGGCCAAATGAGCAGGAACTCTGAAAAACTATTTGAATATTACAAACATATTCAATTGCTAATTATCGTCTTTCTTTAGTGCTATCAACCTGGAGGCGCTAAGTGAGTTTTCGTGGAAATTGTCAGGCGTGCTGCTCCTACATAATAAACTTTGTCAGTGGACTTGACTAGAGTTGCCGCGTACAACCCCCTCCCAAGGTACGCCATTGTACCCCGCATCACTGTGAAGAAATGTTGAAGCTGTTTCAGTGAACTTCACTGAAGATTTAGTTTAATTTGTCTTCACTTTAGTTTCATTTGTCTTCACGGTGCAATGATTTATAATCAAATTAGTTAAATAATTAGTACGATTGCCATTCTGGCATTTGTTGAGACAAAATTCGCAAAGTTAATGATTTTTCCACCTTTTTCTTATGACTTATTTATAATACCTGCTCGTAATTGCATGATTTACCTGTACAAACTTTCTATCAGAGCAAATTTGTTTACAAAAGTAAAGGTTGCAAGTTTAATTAGGCAACTGTATACGTGATTTTTCCACTCTAATTAAATGACTTACTTGTAACACCTGTAGCCTTGTCTACCTGTAAAAAGTTGTCATTCTAAGCATGTTTACTTGCTTACCAGTTTTTTCATTTCATGTCTTAGCAGCACCAAGTGCATTCTGAAAAGGTTTGCGTACGTGCCGTTTTTGTTTGGCTTCACAATGACTTACTTACCTGTAATACCTGTAATTAGCCCAATTAAGCCCAGCGGGCCTTCATTAATTCAATAATTCTTATCTTAACCCAGTCCTAAGTTGGCAGTAACCTACTTCATGTCTAAATAGCACATTTTAACCTGCTACGATTTCTACTCATGATACATGTCATTTACCTGTATATATCTCGCATTTTCTGTTTAATTGCTTTTCATCCATATCTAGTTTACCTCAATAATGATGTAAGTCTTGCTTTTAAAGTTTAAGTTTTTCATCAGCCAAACACTGAGACGTTTTAAATGTCAGTTCACATGCGAGCATTAATTAATTACTGTACCTGTGTTTTACCTTATGTCATTAATGAAATACCTTTTGAACTGCTGCTGCAACTATCGCAGTAAACCAACTTTTTGTAGTTTATTATCAGAAAAAAAGATACATCGAAGTTTTAAATTTTGTCTTATAACGTGCATCGTATTTGAATTTAGTTAGCCAATGTACGTAGCTGTATTAATGGGTTAATGGATAATTTAATTAGCAAAATAAGAAAAGTGAAGTACTTCCACTTCTAAATTTAACCGAAACTATGACTCCTCTTAATAGCGTTATAGGACAGCATTACATGTCTGGTGATTACTTCATGGCTTTCAGAAAACCGACCTCCGTTTTTTACACGTAATGACCAGTGCTTCGTTTTCTTATGCACAGTGGATTCATTAGAATGGAGTAATTGAGGCAACAATCGGCTTTGCGAAATAACTAGCTTACATTTATCCAATGTCTTTTTTTTCTAATGTTGTTATTAAATACTGTCAGTATAATTTTTGGCCTCTGTTAAGGAGCGCTTTTTAGCCGGGACAAATGTAGCCTCTTTTCTGAATGTTTCATCCGGGCGATATGCATGTGTACATCGAGAAATATCAAAATTACAATCCCGTATTAATTTCATTAGTAACTAAGCTTCAGTGGCAAACATTAATATCTAAAATAAGGTATAATTATAATAAATTTATACATTATGAGGATGATAGATTCCTATTACTTGAAAGTAAATTTCAAATATATATTACTAGTTTTACGTGTTAAATTACAGCTCAGTAGTACACGTTTTTCTACCTCGCCGCTTGTACATTTTTCTGTTTTGGCAAGTGGCTTTCAAACAAAAATACAAACTGTCACGTTTCTAGGCTGCAGATTGGCTACACAGCTATTCAGAGTTTGAACTAAAACAATACTGGTCGTAATAACAATAAAAAAACCTATTATTTAATAATATGCGTGTTTTATTTACTGTTTTATCTACGGAAATATAGTGTACTACGGGTACTAATTTTTTTTCGAGTTCGTGCAGTCTGACAAAGCTTATGCTCGGTACCGCCTCCCCGGTGTTAGTCTAAACGTTTTATAATTATTTTGAAAATCATAAATCATAACTTCACTGACCACAAGTCGCTGGATTAAATACTACGCATTTATCTTGCTGAAAAATATAAGGAATATTAATGATATTAATTGTAAATTTGGTGTTATGCTTCCTATTAACATATGTACCACTCACAACAAGTTATCAGCTAGAAGCAAAAACAGACAACTGTTGACCAAGAATAGAATCTACAACTATTTTTCACTGGGCTTACAAACATACGACAGTACTGGCACCTAGTGGGGGTGAGTGTTTCCTGAAAACGATAAGACTAGTTATTTACGTTGATTTCAGGTTCAGGGAAAACAGCGGTTGTAAAATTACAGCCGCAGGCAACATCGTTGCCGCTATAACCTTCTCCAGCGACAATCGCCGCCGACCGTGCCCTGTCTGACCTGCTTAAATTAAGTTCATAAAAAATGACAACTACAAAGTGGTAATTTGTAACATGTAAACCTTGCCAGGCTTCCAAAACATGGAAAACCACAGTGCTAGCCAACAGATGGCGACACATTGCGCATACTGCCAACCATGCTCAAACGACGTTTTTGAGGCAGACATGATGATGCTTATTCCTAGGATATAGATGTGGTTACCTCGTTATATCAGACTGAAAGGGTTAACACACTACATTCCACCGGAGTGGGTGATCTACAGGGAAAAGCAATTTTTACAGTTACATCGTCTTTGCCAGGTTTTTGTTTTGATTTGGCCTGGCCAATCTTTTTCTTTTTAAAGGACATGTTATTAGTAACAGTTCGAATAAATGGACACAAGTGCGCACATACCCACTGACTAACTGACTGACTAACCGACTGTGTAACTACCCATGATTTAGCTAGTTTGTGTGTTGGTTGGTTTGTTAATTAGTTAGTTAAGGCTTCATCCAATTACCCCAGTTTAATGCAAAGAGTCCGTTCTCTTCAACAATGGAACTAACTATTACTAGTTTTCTTCCTTGTCAAAAGATGGCAGCATGTTGTAGTAACTGATACATAATCGTGAAAAGCAATTGGGTAGTAAAACTGTGTGTATAGGCTTCTAGCTCACCTTGACCCGTGCTGACTTGATGAATCAATAGTAATATTGCCAACACCTTTATTGTTTACCCACAAAATAAGGTTAACGACATTAAATGTTTAACAGAACCACAAAAAACTTTGCAAAAGTAAGCCTACATCGAGCAAAGTTCAAAATTGTTAGGATGGTAATCTGTTTTGTAAATCTACACTGTACATACCGACCATTTTTGCTTATTTAAAATATTCAAATAATGTGCATGTCTCAATGTCGCGTCTTAATTTTTATCCTCACTTCAGTTTAGTTCAGTAATGCTGAATTCATAAAATATCTGACTATGTAATATAATACGGGGCATTAATTTTAATCCTGTTTGAAATATTGAAGAAGACGTTCCACTTTGGATTGGGTTAAAAGAGTTCAGAATTTTACTAAGAATGTACAGCTACAAAATGTCCGTATGCTGCTCCTAAGTGACGATATAAAGATTACGAAATGTCAGACAGTAATACTCTGACGTCAAGTTGTCAGTCTGACTAAATGTCTAATGGATAACGCGTCTGCCTTCCACTCTTTTCGTCTGGTAGGTCGTGAGTTCGAAACTGCAGCCTGGTCATACTAATGACTTTAAAAATGTTACCCTGCTTGATGCATGTTATGTAGATTGTAGATTGTTATTTATAGCCAACAGTAAGAGGTGCTTGCAAACTCGTGTTAACTGTTAGCCCTAGTGTTCGATTTGAAATAAAAATAATTCCCTCAAAATTACATTTTTTACTAATACAATTCGTACATAGTAATTGCTGAGAGTTCTTCCTTTATAAACAGTAAGGAAACCTAATACTTGCATCTTGTTGCTGAATGCTTTAATTGTTAAAGCACAAGAAAACCCTCCATTTACATCAAGCTTAAAAAAATCGTCTTGAAGTTTCATACCACTTACATATGCCTTTTTGCATACAGTTCTTGCGTTTGTAGTAACGTTGTATAAAACATTTAAATTTAAAGTCCCGCGATGAACGTTATAAGCAGCCATTTTGACGATAAGTCATTTGAAACAAGTTTAGATAACACTGAGTAAGGTTTAGATAACAATGAACATTCGTAGCGCATACCTCACTAAACAAAACTTAAAATTACTGCATCTTATCAGTAATACGTTTTTTGGTTATTGAGTGGTGTACCTTGGAGGTGAATCAAAGATATTTTACCAATTGGTGAAAACATTTTAAATAATTAATAATTTTCTTTTCTAGTTACATAAGTCTTTCAAGGAGGTAAGCGAAATTTGTTCTTTCTTGCACGCGTTACGCCACGCAGGCTTATTTAGTAAAACATATTTACGAAAAGTTACATCTACACAAGGTCAATGTGAGAGTTTCTCCTGTGTAGCATGATGTCAACGTCAAGATGAAAGTTTCTTCTGTGTAACATGATGTCAAGGACCAGGTGAACGTTTCTCCTGTGCAACATGATATCAAAGCCAATGTGAAGGTTTTTGCTGTGGAACATGATGTCAAGGTAAAGGTGAAGGTTTCTCCAGTGCAGCATGATGTCAAAGCCAATGTGAAGGTTCTTCCTGTGGAACATGATGTCAAGGTAAAGGTGAAGGTTTCTCCTATGTAGCATGATGTCAAGGTAAAGGTGAAGGTTTCTCCTGTGTAGCATGATGTCAAGGTAAAAGTGAAAATTTCTTCTGTGTAACATGATGTTAAGGTCAAGATGAAAGTTTCTTCTGTGTAACATGATGTCAAAGTAAAGGTGAAGGTTTCTCCTGTGCAGCATGATGTCAAAGCCAATGTGAAGGTTCTTCCTGTGGAACATGATGTCAAGGTAAGGGTGAAGGTTCCTCCTGTGCAACATGATATCAAGACCAATGTGAAGGTTCTTCCTGTGTCCTGTGGAACATGATGTCAAGGTGAATGTTTCTCCTGTGTATTATTAGGTGTCGTAGTAATATCAAAATGTAGATCAAGAAATTGTGAAACCGCTATTGAGCTAGCGTAATGGTTTTTTAAAGGTGTTCACATAAATATGCAAAGAATCGAAAACATTATCAGCGAATGCCTGAAAGTGGGGAAGAAAATTACTACAAAATGTTCATTATACGTACGCTATGTATTTAAATTGCATAAAAACTTTTCTAGGCCTACATTAAATGTAATTCAATTTCTCTTTGCAAACCGTGTTGTAGGCCGAAATATTTGGAATTCATTGCCAAGCTGAATTTTACTTCATTACTTTACCAAACTTTTGTCATTTTATATCGTGACCTAGCATTTATTTTATGTGTTATAGTTGAGTTTTAAAATTTGCGGAGCATGTAAATAATGTAAGTTTTAGAACGAATAATAAATAAATAAATAGTTTTCTGTACGTGAAGTCACTAAATTATATTTAGTTTCGTATAATGTCGGGCTGCAAAAGTCTAAATAGTTAGTGTAGATGGAGATATAAACTCTGAGCTTAACTCTCTTACACACCAGTGGCATTAGTGGCTCTCCTACTAATTACATTAAACTTGCAATAACCAAAGAATGGGAATTTCTTGACAAATTGCACTTTTCATGAAAACATCGGGGGTAGGAAATATGCGAGTTAACCTACTCTTTCTCGAAAATAGGAATTGTACATTGAATGTAACGCTCAAGTACGCGTGTTACAAAATTTGCAAATAAATGTGTTTCTTTGTCGCCTGGAGTAACAATACTCAACGCCTGATTTGGGAAGTTGGTAATTCATGCCTGGATTCGCCCCGGTGGATTCTCTCCACGCGCAATGCTGCTAATTGAATAATACGAGTGAAGAGCGGCTGGCGACTGAATTCTTCTACTTAGGGCACTGGTAATTAATCAAATTTGCAGAAAGTGGGCCAGTACGTCTCTCCACAGTAGCGTCTTCGAGTCGAATGGGTGCTCAAGCATAATGAACTTGTTAATAGCGGTCTCTGCCCGTGTTTAGTCGTATTAGTGCAGTCAGATACTGAGAATAACTGCATCTTCTCCTGGAATAACTAAATCTGAACTCTAGTTCATTTTCTGTAAGAAACCCAATGGTAGGCTTTGCTTTAATTATTAAAACGTGGAATGTTATAAAATAAAATAATGTATTCAACTGTCACGTAGCACAAGTATTGTACCAGAAAGCTGTTTTGTGGGATACACAGACACACACACACACACACACACACACACACACACACACACACACACACACACACACACACACACACACACACACACACACACACACACACATATGTATGTATGTATGTATGTATGTATGTATGTATGTATGTATGTATGTATGTATGTATGTATGTATGTGACAGTACTGTTATAATATGTAATATGTTTTAATAAAATAATTAAATATATATATATATATATATATATGTATGTATATTATTTTATTTAAACATGTTACATATTATAACAGTATAATTCATAAATATTTGCAGTAATAATTTGCAAGAACATTTACACAGTTTATTAAAATGCAATACAAAATTTGACGAATTCCTTTGGAAGAAAAAGTTTGTAGGTGAGCAAAGCTAAAAAGCAAATGCATCTCGATTGTTAATATCACAGTGATTAAAATTAGAAACGTTTTACATGATAAATACCCTATTCACTCCAAGTGTTGTACAAGTGAGGTTTATATTTAAAAGAGACAGTGTCTTTAAGCACATTTTTGACCGATTTATGCATTTCAGCAGTTTAAATATTCTTTTGGCTATTAAAACTTCAAAGGAGAAAGTTTCAATAATCACAGCTCACCGCTCAATCCCACAACAAAAAGTTCGCAGCTACAATGAAATCGCGCATAAAGCTTAATACATCTGGCGACTTACGTGTAAGTTGGTTACAATTGTACAAGTGTAAGATTATGTGCAAGTTGTTGTAGCCTTCTTGATATTGATCAGTGCAGCATTCTTAATCATTTAAGACAAAATGTGTGTGGATGGAGTTTTGCTAAAAACAAAATTCCTATGCCAAACACAAGTGGCTGAGAATGTAGTCAATAATATTGTCTTCTGCTGATTTAGTAGTCTAGAGTATCTTTTCTCAATCCTTTTCTAGAAGCCGTACGCCATATCAAACCAATGCCGTCATTTTAACTCATTTTGAAAAGTCCCCATGATTAGTTTTACACACTTTCCTATATTTTGCTTCTAACGGCACTAAGTTCTACGCTAACGCAACACCTGGTCCAGCCTATTTAATTCTAAAATGCACAACGGCGCAGCGTACCGAGTGCAATCCCCAGTGAACAGTGAAGCACGAACATTCCTTGTAGTTCTAAAACTTGGCTACGACAATATATATTCGAAAAATCGAAATTGAAGTATTTTAGTGTGTTACAAAGACGAATTTATGAAATGCTTCCGAGCTGTCGAGTCTCTGTATTAAAGAATCATTGAGAAGTACGTTTGCATTACGCTTAACTACTGAAAAGTCAGTCTAACAAATTAGATTCTGATTTATTTCTCACAAAAAGCAACCTATATTCAATGATAGGTAACAATAATAACAAATTGACATGTTAAAACAACTAATTGCTTACTATAAAATGCTTCATTGTGTTGCTGAAAAACATCTTTTAAACACAACATTGATAGTGAGAAAAGGTTAGGCAAGACAAGGCAGGGTACAAAATTAGGGTGTGCATAGAGAAGAATGCGATTAGAGGTGCAGGTTAGTCAACGGACTCACTTATAATTTTACATTATTAGTATTTATTACAAAATTACTGAAAATTTCAACACATAATGTAGCTAAGTTACAATTATTCATGATTCTCGATACACATTCAATAATTAATGTTTTCAGTGATCACACAATTACTTTAAAAGCTTTAAATTTGATAAGTCGAACGAACTTCAATGGTCAATTATGTTAACAACTTACTGTTATCAGCAAAAAATTGCACGTAAATACGACACGTATGTCTACAATTTTAACATGACATTTTACGTTATCGGGAGCTTAAAAAAATATTTTTTATTTTGTCGTTAAACCAGTGTCAAAATATCCTCAACCACTGTGCCAAAACTGATTTACGACTGTAAAATCGTCACCAAAATACCTGTTTATTAGGTGACATATTAATGTGTCAGACAAAGTAATTCTTAGCCAACGACATGCCAAATTTCACATGTACATGTCTGGAGTTGCAAAGTTTCTTGTGGGGTGAGCTGGAAGACGGTTGCGAGACGCATCTCCGGTTTGCCAGCCGAAGACAATGTCTACAGTACGGCCGGAGTCATTAGCATGGCCAGAACACGGAAAGCAGAGCGTTTTGTACACTTTACTATCCCGCCTTCAGTTCGCAACCCCCCGTGGTATTAGTCAAAGCTGTGAAGGCGGGTGGACATTGTCTCCCATTCAAGTGGTCCTAGATCAGGTATTGTGCGCAGCCCCAGTGGCGATCCTCTCCTCATTAACAATTAGCGCCAAGACCCAGCGAACGTGTAAAACAAGGGCTGTGTGGTTTGTAGACGATGTGCAGCTCACCTCTGCTTGCAACGGGTGTCTCGTGAGTTAAATGATTGATAGTCAAGAATCTTCGGCTCGTGATCATAGTTTATGTGATACACGTCCTTACTTTTGCGCAGCATAATGACTTTTTCTCGTTTCTGTCATACTTGATAGAAATACGAGCGTAAGGCATCTCCATTTTACTTATGTGCAGCGACCAAGTTGGAAAATATTGCCGTGTAGCTTATAAATATTTAAAGACAGCAGTAAAGTGTCTAGATGCAGAAAAGTTGGATTAATACAAACACTAATAATCAGTAACCCAGTCATGTGTTTAGGTAAGTATGTGTACATGCACTTTCACTTATGATGTAATATAGTAAATAACTACCTAAGCCTGTGAATTAGTACACATGCATTGCCCAGTAATCAGTATGATCCGGCCAGGGAAAGTGTTAATTTGCACCTTAGCATGATAAAAACTGATACCTGAAACTGCTATAGATATTATTGTTTATAGTTTTTGCTATGTTTGGACCTGCGAATGAGGCTATTTAATGGATACTGTTTAGGATGTACTTTCGTAACTAAACGCAGTTTTGTTCATGAAATTTGAATTTTCAGTCAAGATTTATCTGCCTGTGATAACTTTACAATCATGTTTATAAGCGCTAACAAGTATAAGAAAAGAAACATGCAAAACGTGGACGTCAACAGAGTAAAATTTGTGTACACACAATATGATGGTTACTTCACTAACACGAATTCTTAATAGCGCATGACCATAATAGAATTGCTGTTAATCGGTTAATATTCCCTTGCTCATTATAAGAATATTTGTTTTGTTGCTTTTTTAATTATTTTTGATTGATGGCGTTGTTAAAGGTAAAGAGACCTTAGTAGGAGTGAGTAGGAGGGGAAAATGTGACGACTGTAAGTTAAGCACTCCTAGGTTCGTCCCGGTGGGATGATCTTTATTGCAAAAAGCGTTTAACTGAATTACTGTCCATGTTCCTAGCTTCTAAAATTCAAATTTGATAAACAAAGTTTTGAAAATTTGTGTTTAGATTAAAATTATTAATAATGAATACTCGTTAAAATGTAGATTGGTAAGTTTTTAAAAAAGAAATATGCGACTTTTAATCGTTAAAAATGCAGCTTAGCGCTTGGAAAGCCATTTTATAAGTACAGTCGTGCTAGTTTGGACATTTGTTTACTACTAACTAATATAAACTATTATTAGTTACTGACGGATGACAGAAAACATAAAAATTGCGAACACATTTTTATTGTTATTCAAAATGTGTCAAAACGTGGTATATTTGCTGATTGTCATAACATCGCAATACCTGAAAACTAAGCGTGGCAGGTTTTCACACTGAGAATATGTCTGTCTAAACATCTGTAGTGTAGTCATCAAATTTTAATGGCACATGTGTCATATAAATTTTTTGTTTACCGAAAGTTTAGATCAATTGTTTTAGTCCTGTTATTACTCGTAAAATGAGTGAAATTTAAATCCCCATAAAAATATTCCAACATTTGACTCGAAATTGTGTATTTGCGTGATATTATACATTTGTTCCCAAAAGTATTAAATCAGATGCAAAATATTTCACACAAACTTAATAAAACAATTAGAATGTGGCTAAAAATGTCGAATATCGTTTCTAGGACTCAGTCGAATATGTTTTTAGGACTATGGTTAATCCCGATAATTTATTCCAATTAATATGTGTACAAATAATATATATATATTATACTTATTATTAAAATCTGCTACTGTCGTGTGTGCGCTCGTTTGTTGGGGGAGGCAAAGGCAGCCTATGGAAGATGCAGAGGCAATCTTAATATTAAGAAATGAAGGCTTTGGATGTGAACGGTAGTACCAACAACAACAAAACGTAAAAATCTTGCAAATCTACCAGTGAGAAAACGTGGAAGAGAGTCTGAAAAAAATTGAAAACTTTTTATACTTTTATTAAAATAGTACCATGGAGCGACAGATTGTACAATCAGATTTAATTTCAAGAAAATCTAATCAATTTGTTAATTTAAATGATGGATTTTCCCTCAGTATATTTTACTTTCTCATCTCATCATTTCGTCAGTCATGTTTAACATGCAATCTTCATTGACAAAAACCAAGATTCTAATTCTTTTTTCTTGTTTGTTTGTTTACTGCTTTACCTCATAACTAGTTTGTGAGGAGTTCTGTTTCTTCTGTAACTCACAGAAAGCAAACCCAGTTTGTGGAGGTTTTTTCTTTTATCTTTATTTGCTTAACACACCACAGACAGTTCGATTAATACTTATTTTATATAAACCAGCAACAAGTTTGCTATACGTGACCTTTTTTGCGTAATTGTAAATGTACTAAAATAGAAATAAAAAATTCGCAATCGGCTTTCCATCCACTTGAAGACAGCATAAAGTGCCACACAGAAACATTGGATCATTTTATTTTCTATTGTTAGATTTTTTCATTAGCTGTCTAAATTAAGAACTTTTTTTCTGAATTGTTTGAGATAACCACCAATTGTCAATATAAATTCTGTTTAATAAAAAAATTTGTCTATAAAAGAGCAAATACCTCCTCTAGGCGTTTCTGACTGGTTTGGAAAACCCAGGGAAAGCCACTGTTGATCATTACCAAAACATCAAGTATCATAGCATATACAGGAGCAACGGGATAGCATCATCCTGACTCCTAAATAGATTCATATGAGCGCCAAAAGCATTCAACACCGCTGTGCTTTCATCAAGATATTACCTGCAGTTGATACATGGGAAACCCACCCACAACGATTCAACCAGAAGCACATATTGTGTCATATGAACGTAGAAGCGTTGGAATAACACTCGCAGTACTAACATTGGTCGGTATTTAGGTTGGTGACTGGCTATGTGTGCACTGTGCAGTTTAAATAGGCTGACGATTCAGTACGTGCATTCCAATTACATTAATTGATTCTAATTGATTAAAATGCAAAACAAAAATACAATTTGCTTACAATGTTTAGTGTTTTGAAATATATGCCTGGTGCTAAACTAAATTTTGTTTTAAAGTTCTAACTACAGATTAAAGCGCAAGAAAATCTTTCAAAAAGATCAAGTTTAAAAAATTCGTCTTGAAATTTTATATCACTTTACGTACTACCTTTTTACATACAGAACGTCAATCGGCAGTCACGCTGTATAAAACATGTAAATTTAAACTCCCGCGATGACCGTTAGACGCAGCCATTTTGACGACAGGACATTGGAAACAAGTTTAGATAACATTGTGTAAACTTTGAAAAAATAATCAAAGCATTCGTAGCGTACATGTCACTAACTGAGTGAAATTTTAAATTACTGTATCTTGTCAATAAGATTAAAAATACGTTTTTGGTTAGTGAGTGGTGCACCTTGGAATGTAAGTCAGCGACATTTTACCAATTGGTGAAAACATTTTAGATAATTAAACATTTTCTTTTCTAGTTACATAGGTCTTTCAAGCAGGTAAGCGAAATACTAAGTAATACAGATTTGCATGAAAAGTTTTTTGGGGTATAGTTTAACATTTCCTTTTCTTCCACTGATTTACGTTGTGCGTATATGACGTCATGTAATGGCGCGGTCGGAACAGTATTGCGGGAGTTTTTAAACGAAAACAAACAAAAAATCATTTCAACGCGAGTACGATATACGCATAAAATTGCTATAAAGTAATATAAGTCTTTAAGGCAATTTTTCTGAAACCAACTTCAGGTATCCCTTTTCTTGTTATAGGATACCTGAAGTAGGTTTCTAATTGTCCGGTTATTTTTCATACTTTGCACAGTATTATCTAAACTTGTTTCAAATGACAACCCCTGCATGCAAAAAGGCAGTATGTAAGCAGTACAAAATTTTAAGACGAATTTTTAAGCTTTATGTAATTGGAGGGTTTTCTTGTGCTTTAACGACAACGAAAAGACGATTTTAAAGTATATCCCAAAAAACTATCTATTACATTACGTAGCGTTACACTTACCTGCATGACAGACTAATGTAACTAGAAAAGAAAATTCTCAGTCATTTAAAACGTTCGCACCAGCAGGTAAAATGTCACTGACTCACCTTCCCAGTGTGCACCACTGACTCACCAAAAAACGTATTGTAATCTTATTGTCAAGATAAAATAAATTATACTTTTATTAAAATAAATTATACTTTTATTTAGTTATTGAACTGTACGCTACGAATGGTCTGTTTTTTCACACTTTAAAACTTAAGTGTGAAATTATTTGAAATTATTTAAAACACACTTACGAATGGTCTGCACTTTCACACTTTAACCAAAATGGCTGCGCCCATCGTCATCACGGGAGCTAAATTTTCCAGTTTTATACAGCGTTGCTGCTGATACAAGCTCTGTGTGCAATAGGGCAGGGTGTAGGTGATATGAACTTTCAAGACATTTTTAAACTTATGTAATTAAAATATTTTCTTCTGCTTTAGCTTCTGATGTCAGCATAGGGCGTAGCGATGCAGCTAAATGACATTTTTATGTAACCTACCATAAACCTAAGCAAAATTCGCCACATAATTAATGTCCACACATGTAATGTTGTGTATATTATGCATTTGCATGCTTACAATATTGTTATTATGAAACTTGTGAAAGGGGCAAGGGTTACCATTAATAATCCCCAGGCATACTGAATACCAGTATAAATATTGCGGTGCAAGAAGACAATAAGAGCGCTGTGTACAGAGCAGAAAGGCTGTCAAACTATCAATATAAATGCTATATTAATTGTTGTATGCGTGGTTATAGTATCCGTTCTAGGCGTGTAATGATGGCTAAATGCAAACAAATATCAGGGATGTAGCGTATATTATCTGTTATTCACATGGGTTGCGTACACATACAAAGTAAAACTCGATGTGATGAGGAAGGATCGATGTTGTAAAGGATCGAACATCGTCAATGTAAAATAATGATACTATAAACTTTTGCCCAGAAAAAAGCGCAATAAAATTTCAAACTTAAGTATACAGCATGGTGGAACCAATGGTAAACATCAAGTGGAAGTCCACGGTAAGAAGAGGGCATGATGGTACCTAAAGGTCAAAGATCAGTAAAAGGTCAACATTTATAAGACGTTCTAAAAGTAAGAACTTTAACAAGTAATGCATATGATCTATATTAAAGCATCCATTGCTATCTGTTCATATCAGTCCATTCAAATCAAAAAAAGTTGATTCTGATCCTTATGGTACTGAAATCCTGGGATATGAAGACGTTGGAAAGGAGGTGCAAAATTTCTGCCACTGGTCACGAAAGTGCAACAATGACACAGAATGTTTAACGAAGACAAAACCGTATTGAAGTATTAGTTTCAGTAACCCCATGGATGAGATCTGTGGAATGTCCATTTGTATTCGTCCCTTGCTGCTATCACTGAACAAAGTCTAAACGAACACGGGCTATTTAGCATTGACGCTTTTGAATAGTGGGACTTCGCGAACAATAACGTTAAATAACCAGCTAAGCCTGTTTCTTTTTTCCGTCCTTGCAGAGTCAATGCAGACACGACTTCCTCTCAGTTCCTGAAGCCAATTCCCTTAGGGTTTCGGCGCTCATTCTCAGTGGAAGCCATGGAAACGTGTAGGTGTACAGCGGCAAAACCCGCCGCTCTGCTGGTCACTAAGTGAAAAGAACTGCAAGAAATTTAATCAAGAGCTTGCAATAATATTTTTCCAGACAAAAAATCTGCTTGTGGTCTACTCAAGCCAAACTCATCTTGAGCGAGCTATAGACTATGAAACACTCGGCTCTATTCACGTACTGACTACTAAAACTCTTTTATTTTTTATTATTTTAATAGGCTTATCTTATATTTTAGTGTATTGCATTTTATATGGTCATTAGTTACCGAAATGAACTTAAACTTAGCTTAGAAACCTGGATCCGTGTTAAAAAGTTTTAGTAATTTTTTTAAGTTCTTCAAGCCTAGTTCTGTCTTTCCACGAAAGCTAGTCTGCTAGGCAGGCACTATACTATTAACTAAAATGCAACTCAGAGCTCAGTGACAAAAATTCAAATAAAATTACGTATAACACGTCTCAGAAAATTTCCTGTCCACAGAAAAAATAATGGGAGCCCGACGCATTGCAGCAATTATGATTAATCTCTTCGCCTGGTCTTTATTAGTGATTAACAAGTAACCTGAGACAGACAATGATGATGTAATGGTACCTGTTTAATCACCTGTAATTATCACAGCTGGCACCTCGCCAATATTGGCCTGCCGATGAAAATCATCTCATTTATCAACTGAAACATTTAGTTTTTCATTACTGCTGTTAACAGTCCTTTAAGCATTAGTTAATTCAAATTTTCAACAAGAACTAGGGAGCTAAATTCTTGAATTTCAGTTGTGTTAATCTTGTAAATTTCAACTTCAGACCAGAAGAAAGTACCCAAGCATATGGAGACGGTTGGTGGCTAGGCGGCTGTGTTAGTACTGGTTATTACGCCTATTTGTGTGTGAACATTATAATAATAGCCGCTCCAAGCGACGTATATGAAACAAAACTTGCTCTTACGACTCCATTATCTCAACATAGTGTTATTATTAAAACGAAAACGCAAATGCTTATAAAAATATAACACGTCATAGATATATCAATTTAACATAATGTGTAAGAATTAAATTCTAACCACAGGCGGTACTAACACTAATACATTGTAGCACAGCGCCATTAAAAATGATCATCACCAACCAAGGGGCTGACCAATTGGTCTTTCGCTACCCTTTCTTCACAAAATGTTTTTCAAATTATTATTTGTATTATAACTGTGTGTATTGTAAGACAATTATAAGATTATGCTTAAGTTATTTTTATAGTTTGCGTTTGTATCATTTGGCTTAGTTAGCTCAAACGCAATAGGAAGTCATGTGTAATAAACTACATGCATAAACGAAGCGTCAGCAACCAGTAAATTTTAAAATAAATCATAATTCACTACCTTTACCTGCTATGTTTAACACGTGATGCATTTGCAGATCATTTTAATTACGTAATCATGACGTATAAATGTGGGTTCTAATTAATCTGATTTTTGATCAGAAATCATCTGATTCCTTATAAACTTTTACAGTTCTACGGAATCTGATACTTAGTCCATATCTTACATAAGTGAATTTATATGCTTATAAAATTGTAAACATACATCATAGGCATTTTAAAAATGGATTTAAAAATCCTGTTTAAAGGCGTTCGCAAACTTTAGTAATGCAGATCGTGAAACTTGAACTGTAGTAGTAGCCTTAAAACGGCATAATTACATAAAAAGTAAATGTGTTTAACACCTCAAAGAACTTCTAGTCCGGAAACCTTTCATCTTTTATATTCGTCAAACAGGACACAGTGGACAGTATATGATGTTTCCTGAAGAACAAATAGTGTCGGCATGTGTTTCCAACTGAAAAAGTTTGCGGAAATTGAAGCTCTTAGAATAAAATTGCTTCAAAGTTCTTTTTTACTTTTGTTTTCAAAAGTGTTTTAACTGTGTTAATTAAGAGCAAAATAAATGTTCGCAAAAACCTCCAATGTGTTTCTATTGATACGGAAAACATTATCACTCACGTTCGAACGTTATACTGTTCAAGCACTTTGAATTTTTTTCCGTTTTCCAAGTAGGAAGCAAGTCATTATTATAGGTCTATGCTTTTCCAGTGGTGCAAGTTGTTTGTATATGCGTGGTGCTAGTGATTGTTTAGTTAAAAACTGTTCTGCAGTCGTGGATTTAAGAGCACCCCTGACTGTGCGCTGCCCACGCCACAATGGTGTTACGATGGCTAATTTGCCGTTAGCACCCGTTTAATACAGCTGACTGGATATTTTATGACCGAGGCCCGTCTAATTTCCGCCAAATATATAGCCGCCGTCCAGGCGCTCGGCTATTATTATTATAGCTTAGACTGGGTTTTAATTCTTAATACTGGCTAGTCAGGCTCAATAGTCACATGTAGAAAGCGCTAGAGAAGACGGTAAGTAGATTGAAGAGATTGGAATTGTTGCTCATTGGCTTAATTTTACACCGTCTTCTACCTTCTGTTTTAGATGTGTATTAGGTAACCTTAGTGACCTACTGATTAAGGTACACCTGTGCAAGTAGTTAAATACAAATATTTTAAGTAAGATTATTTGATAAAACGTTCGAAGTTTGCTTATAGATAGAGAGATCCCTGGTAGTTAAGGACGTCTCCTGATCTAGAGATGAGTAGAAAATCCTGAATATTCTAAGTTGATAATCAGGATCAGGACGCAGGGTTATTGGTCAGTCACTTGTAGACAATTTGTAGCAGTTTACACCCCTCCCTCTTTCAATTAACACTTACGCAAGGTGAACGTCATGTTAATCAAACGATCTGGCATTAGGTGCATGACCGTCAAGGACTTACTACGATTCTGAATTTTGAAGTTTGGTGAAGAAAATCCACTGACATACCAATGATCTATCCCACTTTTGATGTCAGAGTTTTGCGATGTGATTACAAAACTTGTTGTTGTTTTTTACATTTGGAATAAGAATGTTTCTCAGTATTGACATCTTTCTTGTGAAGAAGTTTGAAATATGGCTGCGTGTTTGGTACAATCTGTTATTCTTAAAATGACTAGATAAGATTATATCACTGCTGACAATCATTTTTCGTGTCATCATTTTCCAGATTCAAATATACAAGTTTTTCGAGAATTGGATCAATTCTCTGATTTTAGAAAAAAACCGTTTAGCTGTAGTGAGACAACTCTAATGGTCTCAACTTCTACATATCATTGTCGGCTCAAATCGCTCGTTTTTATCCGAATATGGCCAACTTCTTTGGACATTGTTGACAATATTGCGACAAATCCACTGAAGACGGGTATGTCTAAACACTCTGGCGTGGAGGCTGCAATCTAGTCAGGGACAAAGACAGTTTTCTGTGTTGATATTTCTCTGACGATTGAAATTCCTAAACATCTTTGCATGGGTTTGGTGTAAGCTACATTACGGGCTTGGATAGAGACAATTTCTGTATGTTGAGATATGTCTCCGATGATGGAGGCATCTAAACATGCTTGCGACCGTGGCAACACTGATATGGCTAATTTAGCTGACTGGTGCCGTAGCTAGGTTTCCTTTAGCCTGAGAAAACAAACTACTGCAGTAATTCCCGTGATTCAAACGGTCGGGTGCCAGCAACCACACTGACGGTTAAACACTCGCGCAGACAACCTCGGCTACTGTTTGCTAGTCGTGTTGACTTCTCTCACTTAGCGCTCACGCTAATAAAACTAAGCCAGGCGGGCTGAGTGCTGCCGGAGCCAGTCTTGATGAAACAGTTACGCGAGTGATCGCGGCTCTGATAGGTGTTTAGCTATGAGAAATATGTGGAGATTCAGGCGATATTTGCTAACTGAAAAGATCGAAAAATACAAGACAGGTAGAAATAGTGTTTTAGCAAAAAGAATTTTGTAACGCACAAGGTAGTGATTTATGCATAGAATTATTTGTTTGCATTTTTACCTGAGTTCATAATTATCAATGTGCAATTTCACAGTAATTTCAGGAGATTTTTGTGCTGTAAATATATTATAAGTTACTTCTTTTAGCAAGAGAAAATAAAAGTTTTTGCTATTTTTAAAATACTCCGTTGTTTTTTAATTTCAGTTACCGAAAAAGAATGTTTACTGGTTTATTTTTTCTCGTTTATGTATTCTTATTTTTGTTTACTTTTATTGATGTCTGAATTTACAACTTGGTTTTGCTCAAGTGAATAAAGTTTCACATTTTATGGCTTTTTTGATTGATATGAATCGATTAAATATGTGCAAATATGAAATAATAAATTTGCAATACAATGTACCGATCGATATTTTATACATCTGCTAGCTTTCAGATTCGGGAAAGGAAATCCTTGTTTTTAGTATTTCTGGCTCAAACTTTAATTATTGTTTCCGAAAGTCTAGAGCCTTTGCAAACAGAAGTTAAACCGAGATTTGTGCGGTTCTTAAATTGCGTTTACCGCTCGCGTGGCGCCTTACAAGTATCCTTGTAAACAAAACCGGCGAGGTTAAATGGAGGAACTGAACTCGTAGATCTTAATGATCCATTTAACTGTTGCCGCTTGCGTCGTCGGCGCTATGAGCTTTATACATTTAACGTCTTGATCTGCTTTCCCTTTGAGATGACGTTGTAGATACAATCTATAATGCAGTTTTTGTTTTTGCTTTTCAGAATGACGAAAATGACCCACACACAACAGACGCTAGTGCTTTTCTTTACACTGTGTTTGTGGTTCAGTGAATGCAAAAATCAACACCTGTTGGGTATGGCGAGACGGATGAGACCAAAACCATCAGATGATTTACCTGTCATAGACCTTATAGAACCAGCAGGTGAAATGTTTGATCCCGCGATTGAAAATCTCGACTTTAAGACTTTGAAGTCACTTCTCGGCAAAAAGTACAATAAGGAGTACACTTCTGTTACTCGTCCGATTGAGGGGATATTGCGCCCTAACGGAACGTTGTTCTTCGGTTATAAACAGAATAAGAACGGTCGGCCTATCGGTAAAGGTATGCCGAACTTTGTGCAGAAATTAGACAATCATGACATACCTGGCAAAAAGCAATTTAAGTTGCGGGTGAACAAAAAATCAAAAAAGAAGTTTCGACAGTGGTTGTGGGCGCACACGTATTGCCCGGTCGTGCACGTGTGGAAGGATCTGGGCGTCCGATTCTGGCCTAGATGGATTCGGGAAGGACGGTGTTACGACAAACCTGGATATTCGTGTTCGATTCCTCCCGGAATGTCGTGTCGGCCGAAGAAGCCAGTGATGATAACTCTTCTGCGGTGGCATTGTCCACGTTGGAGTGCAAAGAGTCATTGTTCCTGGATTCACATTCAATATCCCATCATTGACGAGTGCGAATGTTCGTGCTGAACGTATAATTGTTGTTACATGAACTATATAATTATATAGAAATTTGTAAATATCGTTGATTTCTCATTATTATGAAGTATTTAAATGTTTGCGATTTTAATTGTCGCTTCTTGCGACTCTGACACTTTATATTATGGACGAATCAAAAAGAGCAGTGACAATTTTTTGGCTATTTGTTCTTCTTCATTATATAAAACTCTAAAAATAGCTGCAACAGCCCTAATATATTAGAAAATTTGTGCAATTTTACTTATTAATACTGCACATACATTGTACATATTAATTTGTACGTCTTTAACGAACTGTTCACAGTTAAGAGAAAACTTTATTTAATGTATTTAATGAGCTTCCCACAAATTATCAACAGTTGTAAATCCAAATCTAAAAAACAATTTTCGGCGATATGCTAAATAGGACAGGTAACAACATTATGTAAATTCATTCAAATATTGAAATAATTTTTACAATACATGTAGTATAATAGGGTGAGTAGTGTTATTTGCATCTTTATATACCTCATATTGTTAATACAGAATGCAAAATTTCATTGATATGTTAATCTGTGAAACCTTCAGTGTTCGGTTCTACCGAAGTTCAATGTTTTCGCGGCTGTTGCTCGCTGACTACACAACTTATAATAGAGAAATATGAAATTAAATTATTTAAAATTCCTTTCTAGCTCATTTTGATTCGTCCATGGTATGTGTGTATACCGGTAGACATAATGTTACGCGTTACGCACGTTGTTAAGTGCGCAAGTACTGAAACGGAAACTTGTATAAATGTTATAATATGTATTTATGAATGTACATACCTACCTATACATATATGTTGTTTGTACATAGCGATAACAATGTTAAACTGTAAATAAATCTGTGTGGTATAGCTTAAGAGCTGTATTAATGGTTTCGGCAGTATAGTCACCATATATGAGTAGATATGTCACAAGGCGGACATTAAATTTATTCGGATGTCTAACGATGGTGTGGTAATGCCTGTTTACACATTCACCGAGGAATTCCTCTGAACCGCAAAAGCTAAATTAACTCTTATCAACTACAGCTTGAATATCAATGTACACACTTCTGTTTGTGCAATATTTTCAGACATATATTCCGTTGTGAACTTACGGTAGTTTGTTAATACAAGACACTGCTTCGCCAGCCAGCAGTACAGGCGAAAGTGAGAACAGAGAATAGTAGTCAAACTTGTTCAAAAATGCATAATAAGGTTGGAAGTTACGTAATATGATTCCTGGTGTGGCTAAACATTGCCAAAGTGTGACTTTTAGTTTTGTCCTCTAACAAAACTCGTTAAGTGATGTCCTTTACTAATTTTTCCAAACTCGCGTAAGCAATGAACGTGTAACTAGCGTTTAATAAATATCGTACGATATACTCAGTGACGTTACAACAAAAAATCGCTGTGAAACAAAGAAGTTCGCAGATTTTTTACTAGTTAACAATCATAAGTGCCCACATTAGCACAAAAACTCTGCGATTTTAGCTGCACAGTATAATAAAATATATCTAATAAAACTGACAACTGGCACAAACATTGAAAATTTAAATATGTTTTCGTACATAGCGGTAGATTTATTAATTTATATTATTATACTTTCATGCGACCATTGCTTTTTTAGCCTGTTGAACCTAATAAAATTTGACAGGTGTATATGTATACAAACACAACAAGTAAATAAACACAGCAAAAAATAAGGAAAACTGAGCGAATATTACTACATTAGTTCGTCATATAGGTACTGTTAGGTGATACTCTGTTCATAATGTATTAAATTATATGTACTGCATGCATGAAGAGTAGAATAGAGATTTGTAGAGAAAATTCTTTCTAGAATAGCATTTACAATCACCAGCAATGTTATGTCATTTCATTAGGGTTACAGTGAAGAGTATGACTTAACTAATAACTGCATGTATGATTGATTTTTATGACACAAAAAATTCGTATTCAAGTTCGATAAGGCTTTCAACCCAATCAGGTATAAAATACATGCCAAACAACAAGCGTTTAACAAAAAAGCACACAAAAGAAATTAACGTGTAAAAAGATAATGATCATCAATTTTATTTCAGAAGACATGCATAACAATTTACATAATTATCTTGTTTCTGTTAGCGACAGTTTTTGTCCAGCGAAAGTGTTAACCACTTTTTGTCCAGTGAACCTGCCCTACACGTGTCATTACATGTGTCAATACATGGTTTTAACTCACAAAAATTCTGAAAACAAAACTGTTTCTGTGATTATCACACATGCAGTCATTGATCCGCTTAATGCTTTTAGAAGGTATGTCTAATCAACACATAAAACATTAATGCCATAATGATATACATTTTATTTCAATTTAAACTGATTCCAAGTTCGAAGAAAACAAAACAGTTTATAGAACTAATAACTGCACCAGCATGGACGAATAAGTACATAATGCATGTTGAGAAAAGGCCTGTTCATTTAATGCACAGTTTAGTATTTAACGCGTAGATTTGTATTCCGTGAGAGTAGTGGCTAGCGTTATCACTTGGCTTCGTGAGTAGAATTTCGTTTACCAAGAACTATTACCTCCGCTCCAATGGCTTCATCAGTGGTTTCATCCTGTCAGCTAACGTGCTAACAACGAAGCAACTTGAAAGCAGCTAAATCAGATCGCGGAAGCCTGTCATTTGTGAATAATGTACAGGATTATGTGATAATTAGAATTTATCGCGTAGTCACATTTTAAAATTGGTTAAACTGGAAATTAAGTTAACCCAAAAGTCAGTTGGTAAGTGATCGCATCGCCCACGAATTTTGCGTATTTACTAACAATAGATTGGACCATATATTGCTTATTGTGCAGTTTTTGTCTGCTGTGACCTTCATATTGTCCTTAAACTCGCTTTGCCACAATCTCTCATGTATTACTCCCTATAGTCGCTGCGACAGGGGAGTAGATTGGACACTGCTGTCAACTTTCTGTTTTAATAGGTACCCTACGCCAAATTCACGTATAATAAATAGCTAGGTTCACGTGTGCACCAAGTACTATGGAAATTTTAGTGACGTAATAAACCTTTATAAATGCCATCACAAAATCGTTGCAAAATCTGTAGCACTAAGCGTTAAAGCTAGTTATGCTACTAGTTCTTAGTCGTAATTGATATTCCTGTAATTTTCATCCAAGGGCGGATCTAGGAGCACCAATACGCTGATTTTTCATCATTTTTTCTTTGATTATGTTATGCATCCAGTTTTCAACGCTTTAATTCATGCTAAGTTTGAAACGCAGAAGGTTAGAGTAGTAAATTTCCTCCAAAGGGGTCTTAAAAAGGGGTGACTTCATTCAATGACACGGACATCAGTCAGTCTTTCAATTGCCGTTCAACTCTTTGAGTTAAATTCGATTTTCGTAAGTATTTGGATAATGTGTGTGGGGTCGATTTGCACCTAGGTTTTTAAAAAGCTGGAATTCTTTAAGGTCCTTAAAATGACAGGGTGAACAGTGACCTCAGTCAAAGGGTCAAGGACACTACATATCAGTCAGTTTTTTATTGTTGTTTAATTCCTCCTGGGCCTTCGAGTTAAATTCACTTTCTTCATAAGTTATTTAAACACTATTGTGAGATAATAATCTACAACAACTCTCGACCAGGTATAGTCATGTATACACATGGTCTCGGTGTTACACTGGAGGGTCTGGATCTGAATTCATTCGATCGTATTTAGCCTAAATCTTCTATTCTCCATCTATTCTCTCAAGTTTCAATTCCGTCTAGATACCTTGAAGAAGACCTACGGCGCTTTGTCGAATGTGACTCATATCTCGAATATTGACTAAATCTGTTTATATTAACCATGATCAAACAACATGGCAAATCTTTTTTTATTAAAACATTTTTAATAAAATTTGGCTTATTTGAAATTTAATACAAAGGCAATTGTGTTTATGTTATGATTTAACTGATAATAAAAAACAGTAACGTTACAGGAATTAATTCCAACGCGTTACATAATACATGAAAAAGCAAACTGATCGTCAATAGATGGCACCACGGTAGATAAAATTTTATATGACACATGCATCATCTATCAGCAAAAACACAATAAAAATGCACACGTATTGTCTTTTAAATATGCCATTTTGATAATTCATGCTTCCTTGTAGCAAATGTAGCTAGGCCTTCAGAAGGTTCTGCTCTAGTATTAACTTAGTATTAGTAGAAAAATGACATGGAAAGTATGTTGGAAACAAAAACCAAATTAGAGAAATGATACAAAATTTCAATATCAACTTTGTGCTGACTCAGCTCAGCTCTTCTCAACAAACAGCTATTATAGGGCCAAGCCAGGAATGAGTCAAGGAGTTTTACAGCTGCACTTCTGTTGAGTCACAACAGCATTTTATTTGCCCGCCAATACGACAGACCACCGCATGGCTTGCGACGAAGATATAAAATTCAATCACGGCCTTGTATAAAAGTGGTTAATGTGATCACGCATCGAGCTGTCGACAATAACTAAAGTCTGTGATGGCTTTTCAGGCACCCCATTAGAGAGTGCTATACGCTCTTACCGTCAGCGTGAGAGAGCGGCTGCGTTGTAATAATGTGAGTCCGATCATCGTAAACAAGGTCCATCTTGAACCTGAACACCTAGTTCCGAGTAACAAAATTTCACCAAATTTGTATCTTATTGTTATTATCCTGAGCCTCATGGTAAAAAGCTTTCCTTAAAAAAGACCATTAAATAAATGCTTTATTATTTCAATGCTACTAAGTCACAAATAAATTTACTTTGTGGCATTTATATCTCATATTGAACGTTTGACTGTACGGTCTTGTGATCTTCATAATGACAGTTCATCGAAACGAATATGGCTAGAGAGATTAATTCTTCTGGATATACGTGAATCAGTGCAAATTAATGATAAAAACCTCGGTCAATTTATTTTAAAAAGTTTTTTATCAACTGAAACACATTTGTAACTTCTTCCTTTGTCGAGCCTCTCTATACTTTCGTTCCAAACTGTGAAATTGTAGTTTTGAATCTAAGAGTAATTAGATTTTTCATATGGTGTTATTTCTTTATATTAATTGACTTTAATTTCAGTTGCTTTATGAATTCATGCAGCGAAATTTAAGTCTGCAAATATTTATTTTACGAGCTTCAACTTGATCTTTTGTTTTTGCTAACAAAAAGCAAAAACGTGGAGTTCACGCTTACAATCACAACATTAATACCTTTGACAATGTGATCGAAGCGGTGCACAGTTAACTTTAACAGTAAGTTATAGAAAAATATTGTAACATTTATTTAAGGTTTAGCATCCATTGATTTCCGACTAGCTACAATACCATGACATCATTTTTCCACCAATGACATCATTCGTCGACTGAATGAAAGCTGCGCACTATCAATTTGTGTCAAAGGTGCAAGAATTTGTTACAAAAAATAAACAGCTAATTTTATGATATTTTTGCAGAATAATTGGGTAAGCTGCAGACATTTAAATTAGTTTAAACTGCGCGCACTTGCGGAAAACTAGGATGCGCTTACTAAAAGTCACGAAGTCCTCCAGTTACGTCATAATTTTGAAGTGAATGGCGGCTACTATCGCATCTGCAAAATTTCTGCTGAGCGTTAGTGTAAATTAATCTTTATGTTTTGCAGACAGTTTTTATGCATATTTCTTTGTTATGTTTTTAAGTATAAGTGACATTAGTAAAATAAACCCAACATGCTAAATGACTTGTCCTTTAATTTAAGTTTCTGCACAGTGAGGTACTACAGCGATAATTCAGTTTATTTCAATCTAGATTCTGAAATAGGGCTAAAGAAAAATGAAAGTTTCAAAATCATAACGTAACGTGTGAGCAGCTAATTGGTTAACAAATTGGTTACTGTGTGCCTGTGTTGTATTCTTCAGAACACACAGAATGTCTCCTTTTTATATACAGTTAGTTTATAGTTTAGCCGATAGTAATTACTGTAAGTGCCTTGCAGATGTACAAACGCCCGAACACTTAGTATTTGACTACCTTTTGATTTCGTACAACGCTATATCTTCCGTGCAAAATGCTTTACTTTCACTAAATTTAGAAATCCTGTATATTTTTCGCTATGTATCTGCATGTGCAGCATTCATTGATACTGTAGTCAATATCAGCCATTTTAGTGTATATATATATATATATATATATATATATATATATATATATATATATATATATATATATAGTATTTTTGTATGTATTAGTGCATTGTTACCCTGCAAATGGAGGCTTTTGTATCATTTTATTTTGAAAATAAACGATATTTAATAAATAAATAAATGTGTTGTGTTAATATACTTTTTTATGCACGAATAAATAATAAATAAAAAACATTACAATTGTATTATATAAGTTTTCTGAAAGCTGATGTCGTACATTGCATGAATGAGATGTTTGGCTTTAATCCAAAAGCAGCAAAGAAAGATAATGGTAATCTTCACGCCTGCGTTCCTACACATCACATAGAAGTCGATGTCTTATCTACGGCTAATGTAAATAACAACACATTTCACAGAGCGTCGAAACGTATTGATTTTATTTATCGTGAAAACTTGGATACTTTAGATGCTGAGTAAAAAAGCTAGTCCCGAGATTCCTCAGGCGCTATGGAACACAAAAACCAATTGCTGACTCCTTGGAGAAATTTTAAGAATGCATGTAGAAGGAAACTTTATAACGTGTTAAACTTTCTGTTAATTTCTGAATACAAGTGTTTCAACAGCCAATTAAAGATTAAACAAACTTAAGTCAAATACCCGAGTAAAATAAACCCACTTGAGTGCACGCCCATTTATAAATATTTATGTATACTAAAGTTTGTTTTTAAAACCCTAACTTTGCTTAACCACTGGACAAACTCTGAACCTATAACAGATTCAGACATAACACGTACATAGCACATTTCTGCATACCTACATAGTTTTATATATATCCGCGTACTAACGACAAACTCCCGAGTCCTAAGTTCTTGTTGTTGCGGAAAAACGCTGGTGGCGCTGCAACGTAGTGGAGCAAATCTATAAATAATTAAATATTGATCATGTTTGTTGATATCACTTAAATTATCTGTTTTTTTAATGTTTAAATTCCAAGACTGATCAGTAGGCCATCTTTTACACTTAATTTCAGCGGGCACGGGTCACCTAATACGTTCCCCATCCAGTTTCCAATTTGTCATACATTTAGGGTAAACGTATCTGGCAAACGTATTAAAATAGTCGTGGTTGTCAATTACGAGATCCATGGTTCATAAGCTGTAATATAAAATTAAAACTTGTTGGTATCTCTTATCTTGGATCTAAGCCATTTTGAGGGCACATTTAGGGGTACCTTAGAGACTACATATACCAGTGGCACCCCCGTTGACGTCCATACCCAAATATCACACATCATGTCCTAACTTCTTCTTATATGACAAAAATAATAATATTGGTATCTGCCTCGATCAATGCGAAGGGTCCTAGACCTCTACTTGCTATTTAGTAGCTTCAGACAAACAATGGGGAATCAGAGCAGGTTTGATAGATTTATTGCACTAACATTTTATATAAAATTTTTCTTAAGTAAAATAATTGTTACAGCGTGAGCCACGGACAATGAAAGCAAGGACGTGTTAAACGCAGATTGTAAATTCGTGGTTGGTTTGTGGATTAAAGGCATCATAAAACCGTGGCTATTATCAGCAGTAGGTCTACTATTTCTTTGTACTGAATCACTCCTAAAGTGTTTTATTAAGTAGTGAAATCGCACAAAAGCCTTAAGCCCATCCAACTTAAGATTCTCACTCGACCACACCATTCGAAAACACAACTGCAAGTTTTAGAGCACGTATTACACGACCTATTCAATCACCTGCTTGAAACTCACCTACGCCGCGCATGTTAATAGTTTGCTGTTTATCAAAAGCACGCACTTCAGGAAAGTCTAAGTTTTGTAAGTAAGCTAAGAACTCTGATTCTGTGTTGGAAAGAGACTTCTCATAGAGAGGTCAGGCATCTCTGCTGCCTGGACAATACTCTACTGGCGCCAGACGCACACACTTAATCTTCCACATAAGCTGCAACTATATATATTTCTCTTTTCTGGGCAATTTCTCTTTATTATATCCGACAGATTTGTGTGCGAAAAAGAATCCAGAAACATTACGAAATTATTTGGCTACTGTAAAATTGGTTTAGGGAAGAACAGATGTATTATCGGCCTATTCCAAACCGTGTGTGGTGCAGACTATGCGAGCGCCAGGTTATACGAAATGTTATTTGCCCACTTGAGACTTGACAAATTTGTCTAACAGATTTGTATTCATTAATTGTTTGCACAGTTTTCGAATTCTTTGGCTTTTCTACACCAAACTTACTCATAAACAGAAGATTAAAAATGTTTTACTGAATCTGGCGCCACACCTAAGCGCATGCGCAAAGCCGCATTGATAAATTTGTTGAGATACATACGTAATCTTTATAAGTTAGAAGCAAAAATAAAAAACTGATCGTAATCTATTCAGTAAAGAAGAAATCCATAATGACAACAAACCTGATGGACAAAGCAAACTGCGAATGTATCGAACTTTCAAAAAACAATATAAACTAGAAAACTACTTACTTTCTAGTTATTCCAAATATGCTATAACAAAATTTACGGAACTGAGAATCATCTCTCATACTTCGTGTATTGAGAAAGGGAGGTACCAAGAAAAATCCCGGCTGAGAATCGCATACGCACATATTGTTCAAGAAACGAAATTGAAGACGAATTAAACTTTGTTGTAAAATGGCCATATTATAATGATCTTAGAGGAAAATTATATAATTATACCAGAGTTTTTCCTTATGAGCGATGCTGATAAATTTTTATTCCTGATGGGAAGTAATGATTGAGAAGTAATTAAGGCATTTATTAATTATGTTAAAAATGCGTTTTAAGACATGATGAACAATATACTTTGTAATGACCATATCATTGAAAATGTGGCCAGATGAATGACTTCTATTTTAAATACTAATCATTAAGCTTTTCATTTAAATAATTAAAATAACTAACAGGAAGATTTTATAATATTTGTTTTATCAGTAATTGTTTTGTTTGACTGCAGTGTCACTATATTTCAAAATTGAAATTGTACGTGTGTCTTGTATTTTCTTGTATTGTATACATTTTTGGCACTAATAAATATGATATGATGATATAAATGACTCCGTTTTCAAGTAAAAATGCTCCAAATTAATTATTGTAGTTGTATTTCACTATTCTGTATTTTCGTTACTTCATTTGAGGACACTCACAGAATTATTAGTCGAAGTTTCCATCCACACATGGAAAAAAATAGAGGATTTCGCACAGCATTGTACCTTCTACATATAAATATTTGGTAGATAAATCAACACTTTTCCTAAATTGATTTATTGATGCAGTAAGCGCTGGCTTTTTAACTGCTATTGTATTTTTAATTTCCTTACATACTTTTATTATATTTTTTTGCAAATTTTCGTAGCTTTTAATAGCACATGACATGTAATATGTCTTAGTTTTCGGGTAAATTTTTAACTTTTATATGACATTTCCATGTGCTAAAATAAAGTTTAAATAAAAATTTAAAAAGTAAATTTGATACGTTACTTATTTTAAGTTTACAACGGAATAATTTCTATCCTTAAACAGTTTTGATTTCAGATTTCTAAATGTCTAAATTTTATTTTTATTTGCATGCTGTTGACTTTTTTGTCTTTCTTATAATATGATTTTAAACGAACAGCAGATAAGTACTCACAAGATAAGAATGTCACGTTATGCATATTTTCATGTTTAGCGTTTATGATCAGTTGACTGGCTACAAAATAAGCACAACCATTGATTTTCTGGACATTTCTAACATTATGATAACTCCAGATGTAAGTTTTCACTCATGCACGTCCGTGACGTTAGAAAGTAATTATGAGAAATACGATTTACAGTATAGTATTTTTTGAAAAGTTTATAGGTTCTTAATTTATAGATCTCGTGTGTGAGAATAACTTTTTGGCAATAGCTTTACTCTTGTGGCTCTTATAAATTACTTTTTACGCTTATTGCATTAGGAAACAGACTTTAGAAAATGATTTTTCTAAATGAACTGTTAGTGAAACTAAAAGCTGAGGTTGCCGTTCATTGAAATTTTCTCGTTTAACTTTTGATGGTACCATTTCTCTTCTTTGGCGACATCTATCGCGAATTTTGCGAAGGTAACACTGCAAAGTAACTCTTAGGAAAGCTCTTAAAGTCTATTAAGGTTTTCAAATTCTTAATATAGCAATAATAATACCAATTTGTCGAATATGCTACAGTAAACAACGAATTGTTGCTTGTGTATAGTTGAACCGTTATTTTTTTGAACAACAAATAATGAAAAAATCTACTATGCTTATGGTTAGTTTGTCGTAACCCTGTACGTTATGACAACATTTAGAAGTACTCGTGAAATATGTTTTCCGTATTTTTCTGCATGTTTATCTTTTAATTAGTAATTCAATGTTGTACTGTAACGGAATTGCGGGAAAGTTTACCGTTCATGTTTGTCGTTTAGGTAACATTAAATTTTTTAACACAGTAATACTAAACTGCTTTTGTGTGCCATCTGTTGTCAACTTTGAGAAGTCTATACCAAACTATACGGTTAGTTCGACTGACGCCCGCCTGAAAGCCTGCAGCTTTTCTGCTTGTTTGTTTTTTTTGTCGAAAAATCTTGCGTTGTCCCGCCATACATTATATCGAAACAACATGTGCGTCATTGCCAGTGACGAAAATACTTGTACAAGTTTTGTTAAGATAGGTAGGTAAGCAGGCAGGCAGGTAGGTAGCTAGGCAGGTGGCAGTTAGGTAGGTAAGCTGGATGATTGAACATAGAAAAGTAAAACGAGAGAGAGAGAGAGAGAGAGAGAGAGAGAGAGAGAGAGAGAGAGAGAGAGAGAGAGAGAGAGAGAGAGAGAGAGAGAGAGAGAGAGAGAGAGAGAGAGAGAGAGAGGGGGGAAGAGACAGAGAGAGAAAGAGAAAGGGGGTAGACGTCGTTCGTTCCAGCATCAGTGCCTAAATTTAGCAAGCGTGAATACCTAAACATTAAAATAAAAGGTAATAAATGGGTCATCGAAGTAGCAACATTAGTTTGAACAACGTGGTTATTTTTGTCACAGTTGTTGAGGAATTTATGCCCCCTCAGAGTAAGAGTGAAAACAATGACACTGAGCGAGTTCATCATAACAAAAATTCTTCAGATTAAAATGCTTGAGAAAATACTAAAGAGCGCAAAATCCTGCAAGCCGTAACATATGCATGCCCTAATTTAAATACTAATTGTTTTTGAGTCATTGTAGATCATCTATGCTTAGTTACAATTTCAGACAGTCTGCATAACGGAGATTATAGTCTGTTATGTTGTGAACCAGTGCACCTAACTTGTAACTGTGTTACTTAAAGAAAACCGTACCCAATCTTAAACTCTAGGTCAAAACAATTTACTCTTTAAAATATTGAACGTGAACATACTATTTTTTAAAGAATGACTTACGTGAAAGAATTATTACCATGCAAAATTAATTTCCATTCTCGCGGCTAGTTCTTCGCTGTTACATGCATTTCGCCATTCGTTAGTTAGACGGACACTAGCGCCTGCATTTCGGAAACAGTTTTCACAAAAACAGAGGCTGTATCTCTCACTTTAGAGGTGTTCGTTTCTGATGTAGTACACACGTTCGAGAACGCATGCGTGGCACAGCGATAAATTTGAAATTTGAATTTTTATCTTAAAATTTGCCGACGTTTCTATATCACATTGAATCTTGTTAACAATCCCATATTATTCAAACTGAAATGCATTGAAAGAAGCTTAAGTGCAGGTCTAATAGAATAGTGTAGCTTAATACTTTGTTATCACACAAAATGTACAAGACAAACTAAAATTTATCAATTGCAAGTATAGCACGTAAAATAAAAGTATTGAAACCGAGCTTATAGCAATTTTAATATATATAATATTTAATATTTATAATACACTTAGTTCCACCTATATGTACTTTACATTTATTAATTAAAAGATAAAAATAGTTTTTGGTGACCAAAGTAAAAACAAATTAATTACAAATATTTATACCTAAAATTAAAATGATCTGTATCGTCTAATTTACGCAAAAGTAACTTAAACACTAAACACAAATCACTTTTAATAAACAGCAAGTAAACATTCTTCATTTCAACTTGAAATGTTGTAGATTTCTAGCTCTGAATATAATAATTATTCCATTCGATAGCACTAACATATTTAATAAAACGTCTATTGTACATTAATTTTACATTAAAGAACATTGTAGTCATTTGTCTGTCTAGTTTTAGTCTGTGACATGAAAAACTAAAAATTGCTATTGGTGTCGTCTTCGACATACAAAAATACTTGACCGTAGCTAGATACTAAATAACGTTTCTAAAAAAACATCATAAGAAAATCTTGGTTGTGTAGGCAGACATTTTTCCACGCAATTGTTGTCAAGACTTTTAATTCGAAAAGAAAATTTCACACCTCAAAAGTTTCTTGTGGCATTCAAAGGAAACTTCAACCATCGTATGTAGAATACTGCATTTGTGTTTATATGCCACTGATTACCGATGCATATAGTTTATTTATCTAAATTAACAGGTCAGATTATTCTACTAAATTAACAGGTCATAACTGTCCTATAAATTACTTGTTACATCACATCTTCTGGCTTATTGTTCCTACTGATTTTATTGCGTAAGCATATAGGCCTACCATGTGAAAGTAACATAAGTTTCTTTAGAACAAAAGCCAAACTCATTTGGTAGATAATTGAGTTTCGCAATGTCGGTTAAATTAATTTGTGCATTTCTGGTAAGTACAGCAGTTTTAGTAACAAATTTGCTTATTTTTTTCAGAATCACCGCAATTTATTTGAGATTATTCCATTACAAATAAGGCTGTGCTTCTGTTTAGCATACGATGTTAGAGAATTATTGTTTCTAAGTAAGAATTTACAGAGAAAATAGCAACGCAAGGTGCTTACTGAAGTTATTAAAAATAAAAATGATTTATCAGTGAAGTTTACCAATAATGTAAAACTTAGCTTCGGTCGTTAAATGGGCACATTGACTGTTTGTTGACAAAATTGGCAGAAGTGTGTTAGCAGCCCAATTCTGTTTTGCCTATTTAACTAGTTCTATGGATGAGCCTTAGTGTAATGATGAAAATATTAACTAGTAGTTTAATCCTAAGGTTTGCTTTTGTTTACAGCAATAGAAACAAACGCAACAAAGGAAAAGTAATCAATAATTTTATTTCTATATTAAAGCATAGAGTTAAGTGGACACTAACCTATATTGCTACACTCTAATTACTCTACGCACCAAATTGCATAACAGACTATTTTATGCACATTAAAGTATTTGGACGCTGGGACCAATTTCAGAAAGCTGTCGCTAAGATAACGACGTCGTTAGTGATATTTAAGTGAATGTAATAACGACGTTGTTAACTTAGTGACGGTTTTGTGAAGCGGACCCAAGTGTTGCTGTTGGAGTATTTTCGATTAAAAGTTTATAGATAAAATACTTGATGAGTTTTGCCGTTTCAGATTTCTAGTATTATTGGAGTTTCAAGTAAAAGTCTTTACTTACACTCAGACTTCAGTCACGGTTATGGACTCCGACCAAACCCACTCAACAGGTATCATCCTTTAAAGGATTCGCCATTCAACTTTAGTCCTGGTGAACATGGCGGTCCAGATCGAGATGCGACAGAACAAAAAGTCTGTGTGTTCACGCCACTGTACGGAACTGGAGGTGGTTACGGAGGCAGACGTTACAGCGTCCTTGATAGGTACCACGGACAGAAGGGATCACCATTTGAGGGTAATCCTGGAGACCACAAATTCCCCACGGGATTCAGCTTACCATATGCGTAAGTATGCAGATCTTGAAAGCATTGATTAGTTCAAAATGAAATTACAAAAATCATTTCATTGAAGCCATTATTGTCCCCGTTTGGTGACGTTTCGTTTTAATGAAGCCGATCATTTGACACCTTTTGTCACTTAACGATGCACATTTCGCTTTAAATGTTTGCCTAAATATAGCATTAAAACAGCTCATACAGTGTTATTTTCTTCTAGAAGTGCACTAGTCATGTAAACAATGCTACTCAAATATACCTTCACTCGATATAATCACCTTGGACAATAGGGCAGACCTAACTGCCCAGAGGTAGCTTTCCGTTAGGTTACCCTTCCTGTTAAAGATAATGTAATACTTAGCTTCGGTCGTTAAATGTGCACATTGACTGTTTATTGAAAAAATTGGCAGAAGTGTGTTAGCAGCCCAATTTATATTCTGTTTGCCTATTTAACTAGTTTTTGCAGTAAAATACCTGTAATGAATTCAAGTACCTATGTTAATGCGCTTTGGCAAAAGTTTGTCGATTCTGAAACTAATATAACGAATTTCGCAGAAGTCTTGAAATTAAGTAATAATTCAAATAATGATTTAAATACCCTTACGTTGTTAGAGCTTTTAACAGACACTATAAACAAACATGAGATCTCCAATGTACAAGGTCTGTAGTAACCTAAAATCACTAGACTTTACAAGGGCATTTTACGTAACCGAATTTTAAAAAAGAAATAAATTGTGGAGGTGACGTCACTGACGTGACTTGCTCCAGATGACAGAAGAATGATGCTAGTCGGTTCTCAAATGGCCAAAAACCAATACATTAAAAATATCATGATCACACGTCGATGTGCTTTAATGAGAAACAAGAAACGCGGTATAAAAAACTATAGAAATAAGCTAGCAATTACTTAGGTGACAGCAGGTTGCAAGTATTTGGAAAATACAGCAAAGCAAAGCCAAACAAGGGTGACGGGTCACGTGGGAACATAGATCTCCATACCTGTGTAGTGAGTCCTGTGGGTTTCGTAACCCTAGCCCTCTGCGTGTGCAAGTTATTAAAGAAAGAAAACGGCGGAATAATAATAAATAATAAATAAATAAAAATAAAAACCGGGGTAAATCAAGAAGATTCTGCTGTAAGCAGAATCTTAATATAGAACTTGTACGTCCGCTACAATAATACTTAGTGGTTTAGTAACACCTGGCGGTACTGACATGGCACTAGCATCGCACTGTTTACTGGATTACTAATGTGTTTATATTTCTTGAAGGCAGATTTCTTATATTTTAGAATTTTGGCTCCCCAATGTCTAAAATAGATTTAATGGGCATATGACCATAACACGTTATGATTCGCTGGTTACTATTTCTAGGCCTTCGGACTTGGATTACATCGGTGTAGAAGAAGCTGATAAAATGGGTTATCGTCACAAAAGGTCTGCTGGATACGGACACGGCAATGGACATTCAGGGGGCTATTCTGGGGGTTACACACCGTTTCTTTTTTATTGTGCAACCACAACCACAACCACACCCGAGATGATGGGGTAGTAAGGTTGTTGCTCTCCCTTTTTCATTTCTAAAATTTACAAATGCTTAATGTTGCATTAAGATCTTATTCTATTGCAGGAATTATTTATATTAACAAAACATTGTAGTTTTCTTGTTTCTTTTGAGGATGAACGATTCTGTGATTAATTTATTATCAAATAATGTTTTATGACAATTCAATCTATGTTAGTAATAACAATTAAACATGCTACTTATTTGTGATTGTTTTGAATGTACTTAGTATGTGAATTTGTGTACGTCATTGACGCCTATGTTAAACCACAATGATGAGTTCACGTATGATAAAGTTATATGGCAAAAATGGTCTATTTGGGTTAAGGCGTGGTGCCAGTTATGTGTGTCTGACCGAGCTAGGTCGTCCTTGGTTATAATATACACGTACAAGGTAAATGGCGGTACTTGCTAACTCGTTTTATATCATCATTTTAGTGAATGAAATACTGATTTTTTATGCAGTTCAACACTCTAAATAAACCGGTATATTCGTCATTTATACCGCGCCCGCAGCGTAACTTAACTCATTAGCTATTATAACTGATGATCCTAACGATTGACAGTCTGAGTGACAGAGGCAGCCTAACCACATCTCAGCACATGTTTATCCTCCCTCGACTACAGAAATGGCTGGGGCAGTATGGCAGATGAAAATCACAGAATGGACAAATTATTGGCGTCAATTTATAAAGAAACTTTATCACTTAGAAATTTAAAATTTAAAAAACGACACAGAAGACTCTCACAGTGAAGATAATTTTAAGTTTCTTTTAAATTTTTGAAACAATGACCCACTCTCGAATAGCCAGAAGAATGGCTAACGGCCAGTATTTAACTAATTCCGGGCCCTGGTTATGCAGATGTTCCGAAACCGCGGATTGGGTAAATCAGGATTAGTGGGATACCGTTTGGCTTCTTTAACTGTAAAACCATTTACACTAGAAGATCGCTTTTCCAAAGTTCCAAAACCCAAAAGACAAAACATGATATTGAAAAATACCAGGTATTTACTCCTAAGACACTATATGTCTTTACAAGACAGGGTTTCCAAACTTAACTTAACTTTTGTGCCAGGTCCTATATGTATTCATTACAGACACTTGAAGAATTAATACTTCGTTTCTGTTGAGGCACCACAGAACCCAAGAAGGTCAATGTGTGAGAATATTTCTTGTGTTGTTGCGATGAAACAACCTACTGTTACACGGCATAGTAGGTCTATGTCGTTCTCTTGACATGGGTATGCCGTAGAAATGAAATAGAAATAATTTGTCGCGTGTTCCGTATATTTAGCGCGAGGGCTAGTGTTAATCAAGTTGTATACTAAGCAATGCGTGGTTAAGCACAACTAGGCCTGGTGAATTTCATTTACTACACTACCTCGGCTTGTTACGAGATTCGTGGCAGATCAAAACCTCTGGGGCATTTACATCATATCAACAAATTAAAACCCACTACACACAAAAAACTCAAGTTCCCAACACAAAAGATCAATAAAGTACCCAATTTCAATTACATACGTTTAGTATTTTACAAAAAACTACTTTGTAAATATTGTAAAAGTGTTAAATTTTCCACACTGTGTGAAATGAAATGTAAAGCCTTACATGCTTACGTAATTAATTACAGCCTCCCTTGTGCTTATCATTATCATTATCATTATCATTATCATTATCATTATCATTATCATTATCATTATCATTATCATTATCATTATCATTATCATTATCATTATCATTATCATTATCATTATCATTATCATTATCATTATCATTATCATTATCATTATCTTTATCATTATCATTATCATTATCATTATCATTATCATTATGATTATCATTATCATTATCATTATCATTATCATTATCATTATCATTATCATTATCATTATCATTATCATTATTATTATTATATTGTAAATACTTTACAAAATTCCCTTCTGCCTTTCACGGTTAGGCTAGGCAACGTTACTGATCCATACAAAAATGGCCTCTCACTTTTAGTGATGGACGGATTATTTGTAACAGGATTACTTAGACTGTTGTATTCAAAAACATACTAAAATTTATAAAATGTGTGATATAGGTAGTTTCCTGCCGCTAGATGGCTCTACTCTGTTATGCATGATACTCTAAAGCATGATAGATGCACGAAGATACAGAAACTCCTGCAAGTTGCGACGCCACACATTCTTTCGATATTGTCTGTTATTAGTATAGAAGCACTCAGTCTCTAACTACATTCCATATATGCCATGACTATATAAATCTAGCAAAAATCCTAGAATCTTGTAGGGTTCAAAATCAAAAAGATTCTCGTCTTTGCTGTTCAACTGGCTGGTAACAGACAAGCGCTGTAACTTACAAAGATGAATCTAATATGATCTGTTTCACTATTTTTGTGATATTAAAATTACTGGACTTGCAGAATAGGCTTATTTTAGTCCATTGCCAAGTTTTGATCTTTTCTGCTATTTTGAAATACTTGCTATAGTTGCTACAGCTACTGTAACACTCTGTTGCTATACTTGATTTTAAATGCTTTAGATTAGAATTGGGAATATTAGGCCCTTACTTGTTTGTAAACTGTGCAAACTGTTTATTCGCATTAAACAATTTAGTTATTAATAATAATTAATATAGCAATTAATTTATTACTGAAATGGGCAAAATCGTCACTACAAGATAGTGAGATTTTACTGTTGTAATTTAAGAACTTCAAGATTGGGTAGTGGTGGTTCGTAGTTAAAATTAGCGGGGGTGCCGCTTCAGAAAAATTTTAGCCAATGTTTTAATACTGTGTAAAACGAAACAAACGTATGTAATTTTAATATTGTAATTTTAAACAAACAAATACATACAGAAATTTACACGTAAATTTGATACAATCCTAAACAAAAAAATTCTTTGCTTACGAATAGTCTAAATTGACGCAGTTCAAGAATATGCTGGTACACGGTTTTTAAGCACGTGACAACTGACAAACTGCGTGAGCCACAGCACTTTCTCTACCTTACCTAGCAGACGCTAGCAGTACAGCGTACACCGTGTTGTCTCACACGTGTGCACATGGCCGCGTACGTCAGCGGAACACACCAGTTCGCTGGGCTGTGAAGCAAACAGTACTACCCTCAAGTGCTCTGGTCTTGCCTACAAGTATAAAGAAAGAACTAAAGAAACAAGACTTATTATATTAGATATTATCGATAATACTGAGTGAAAATAGGGGGTGCTGCAGTTCCTATGCACGAGCCGCCACTGAGATTGGGTCTGGCTTAACTCTCTTTTACTTCAAATTAGTGGAAAAAATACAAAATAAACAATTCACTATAATTTCTGTGGAAACCTATAACTGTTTACCTAACAGATTTAATGTTGGTAGTAACTGTAGCGAAACGATTGTTAAAAGACTCTTTTATTCAGAATTTCACTTTCTCGAGTTATATAGAAATATGCATCGACCCGAATTGCAAGATTAAAAATCGAAACAGGTTAAGATCAAAAAGTACAATGAAATACTCCGTATTGTGTGTTAGCTGTCTATTACAAAAGTTCTTAATGTGAAATGTTCTGCGCTCATAGTATTTACTGCATGCAACGATGTATGGAAACGTGTCTGAGTGAAAACTTTGCTATTACAACTTAAATTATACACAGCAATTGAAATCCGTCGATCAATCGTTGATTTTCCTCAAAGCAAATTTACCACAAGGAAGAGAAAAACACGGAATTTAGTAATCCATGTAACGCGTTAGCATTCCAGGTAAAGCAATGCTGATAAGCAATGCAGTTTGTACATAACAAAATAACATCACATTTCAGAACTTATACCTTACTAGGCAATGACTAGGGTCATAGGAACAAAATACGTAAAACAAAATAAAAGAAAACAAAAACCAAAATAGAAAAAAAACGAGAGTAAAAAACATGAAGAAAAACTGGATTCGTTATTAATGCGTATGAGGGGTCATGTGGGTAACTGATGGATGGCTGATGTTTGAGCTCAAGCTGCGTGTACAAGGTACATAGCCAATATATATGTTAGTTCCTTATATGTAAGCTTTGTGTCAACCGACACAGACCACATCAGCTCTGCGCCTTGTGGATTTGAATTACGAAAGACCGAATAAAAAGTCAATATTTCGCTTTAAAGCAAATAGCGACATTGTTCTCAAGTTTTAGCCATTTTTATGCTCAACCACCAAATGGCGTTTTCTCTTTCTGTTTGTATTTCTGCTTTGATTAATTTCATGCGTCACTTTTGCACATCTAAACTAATAGGTCAGTTATTTCGTATATAAAACATGGTGTCATGAAATTCAATGGTTCTTAGCTGTTTTTAAAACGAGCGATGCACATGCGTGTGTGCTGTTAATTAGTTTTCACTTTCTATGACAATCAAGGGTTGAGTTTGGTGTTTAAAGGAAACATCAGTAAATTTCTGTCAAAGCAGTTTAGCAATGAGGCGCAACGTGCTCTTTATTTTGCTGGTAAGTGCACATTTTAGCATAATTTAGAAGTTTTTTGCTCGGTTAAAATTAATGAAGCGTATAATGTACAATTATGTTAATTTGGAGGTACGTGACGAGCTGAAAGAGCCACAACGAGAGGGTTTTTTCCGCGCAAAATATAGGATCTTACCATTTTGTTTACTACGATGTATTTGCAAACTAGACTATGCTACATTACATTATGCTAGATCTGATCAGATTATCTTAGATTAAGTTATGTTTGAAATTACTTATAGTAATTGTATCAGAAAATTACTCTCACTTCAGTGTGATTGCAGTGCTAGACAAACGTGTTTAGATTACGGCATCCTTTACTTTGATGTTATAGTTAGACGGCTCAGCCTACTTTCTATTTGTCAGGTTAAAAATTCTGAAAACAGACTACTGAATTAAAATGATACGCGTCTATTGAATGAATTGTTTTATAATTTTAATTTTAGTAATTTTATTTCTATTATTTTTTAATGATTGTAGTTTTAAATGTTCTTTTAATTACATTGTAAATGTTCTTTTTATTGTGTGTATATTTTTTTCTAATTTCTGAGCTATCGAAAAAAGAAAATCTAATCTAATGTAATACAACATAACCTAATCTAATCTAATTAATCTTATTGGTTCAGATTGTTATCAGTGTGGACCGTAGTCTCGATGCGCTACCTTCTTATCTAGAAAACTAGAAAGCCAACAACATGACTTCTAAGGTAAACTTAATTATTGTTGCTATGTTTTTATAGGCGTCTGTAATAGCCAGTGTGTCATGTAAAAAAGGCGGTGGAAGCGGGCATGGAGTTCGACCAAATCCTCTTAACAGATATCACCCTCTGAAGAACTCGCCATACAATTTTAGTCCTGGCGAACATGGCGCTCCCGATGAAGATGCCACAGAACAAAAAGTCTGTGTGTTCACGCCACTGTACGGATCAGGAGGTGGTTATGGGGGTAGACGTTACAGTGTATTAGATAGGTACCACGGACAGAAAGGGTCACCATTCGAAGGAAACCCTGGAGACCATAGCTTTCCGACAGATTTTAGCCTACCATATGCGTAAGTTTTTTCTACTTGAACGAATGTGCAAATTTGACATTTCTCATTGCCGGTGCTGACTTTCAGATGCTGAGGTCATGGACAATGGCATAGTGGATGTTGAGTTTACAGGCCCAGAGAAAGATCAAACTTGCACATTTGTTTATGTAGTTCTTCGGTTTTCTTGCATGATAAAAACGCCAAAGGTTTTTTCGACGGCTTACCTCAAATCGCTATTCATCTGGAAGTTGTTCTCATTGTTGTTGGGGGGGGGGGGGATAATCTTTTGAAAAAAGTATGAGGCTCTGTGAAATCGCAAGTGGGTGCCGTTTCACGTGAATGTACTAGAACGAATTCCGCATCGACTGATGGAGCAGAATTTTCAGATCGGCCATTCTAAATTGAAGAAGGCAGCCCTAACATAAGCTTTGGGGAAAAAAGCCTTAAGTTCCACCAATTTGCTCCGCATCGTCATGAAATATCATAGAATAAACATACCAGTATAAATTTTGCATTGATTGGCAGAGTCGGATTGTAGATATGCCATCCTGAATTTAAGACGGTAGCATTGACGTCATTTTTTAATCCACGATCTTGGGTTCAGTGAGTCCCTCGACCAATACTTTCAGTTGAACTTGTTTGTATTTCATTTTTATGTATATTATTAATAGTAAATCATCGGAGGCCGTCTATTCGCCTGGCGTTAAAATATCATATTCAACGAAATAAATTGAATTGAATTGAAACCTTTATTTTAGAATTTCTTCCATATGCAAAACAGGAGTTAAAACACAAAAACAGCATTATACAAAGAATTACTAAAACACACTCCTATATACAGCACATACAATCACCCACCCACCCCCTCGGAACATTTCGTTCGCATAGGCATTACATACAATAAAACATCAGTAGTTTAAAAGTAGTACTAAAAGCAAAAAGTAAATTGAAGGCAGCATAGAAACTATAAAAACAAGAGTACAAAGAATTTATCAACAATAACTTTTTGTAATTAATGCAGGTTAGAGTCAAAACCATTACGTTATTCACAGCATTATTTTGCGGGAGCAGCTAATCGTTTTTAACTTTATCCTCCTTGAACTCGTCTTTGAATTATAAACCATATGAGTACCTGTCATACAAAGTAAAAAAAACTTGTACACCATAATTTTTTAAACATCAACTCAATCAAGCTTCAGTGAAATTATGAACCTCAGCGGACTATTTCAGAATCAACAGGTTTCGTGTAAGAAAGCCAAGTTTTACCTAAGTTACCAAAACCTCGTGTAAACAGCTCGTATAACTTTCCCCAAAATTTCCTGCTTGTACATTCAATCAGCAAAATTTCTCCTGTAAATAAATTTAAGCTGAATAATTAAAACGCAAGTCTGAAAACTACGTTTTTAAATAAACTAATTGTAACAATAACAGTCGCTATACATTTTATTGCAGGCCATCCAGCCTAAATTACGTTGGAGTTAATGGATTTAGTAGTGGAAACAATGGTCATGGTGGTGGATACAGAGGCAAAAGATCAGCTGGATATCAAATGTCTGGAGGGTATACTCCATTTCTTCTGTATTGTGCTACAACAACACCAGATCCTGATGACTGAGTCTGAACATTATTCTGCGCCGGAGTTAGTTAAACGGGCCTAAATTTCCTCGAAGTTTCCTATTGAACGTTTTGTTATTTTCTAAACTGTTTAATTATAGATTTTATGATAAGTAATATGATGGTACATAGTATTTACACTTGTTATCATTTTAGTTATTAAAATAAAACCGTTTTTATGCATATCATGTCTCATTGTATTTTGATTTTAAAATTCAGCAGATAAATGAAGATACTGAATGTCTTGACGAACTATATTTGCATAACCGAATTATTTTGATACTGCTTATGCAGGTAACTTTGCTAAACTTCCATTGTGAGAGTCCAAATTGTCAAATGTTTGGATAAAAGAAGTTCAGCAATAAAGTGGCCACATACGAAGTGCCTGATCTTACCTAAAAGACTGCAGTTTTCAGTATCAAATACAGACAATAAATGGCGAAGTTTGACAACGCACTTCGCTGTCACAGTACAGACGTTACAAAATTCATGCGCCAGCGTGGTGGTACGAAATCTCAGTAATAATTTAAATTTCAAACGCAGAGCGATTGTATAAAACCTATTCAAATTATTACAACAAAGCCACAAAATATTCCAGCACCCGCCTGGTGCCATCCTCATTTTGCAGTACAAAATGTGTAGCTAGCAGAACCAGAAAGAAATGACATGGTTGAACTGTCACAACCAATATGCAAAAGCAAAATTTAGAGTTTACAGTAGCTGCAATAGACAGATGAAATATAGACATATAAGTCTGTATTGACTTCGAATTATTTTCCCTACTTTAACTAATTTAATAAGTTTTAATTTGACGAAAAATACGTTTTATATTGTGTAATATATCTATTTGTGAATATGGCAAATAAACGTATAAAGTTATAACTACATTGGAAAGACATCTAGACACTTTCTTGTAAGAGCGTGTGAACAGCTTGGGATATCTTGTCAAAACAGACAAAAAAGGAAAGCCTTCAACCTATTAAGATATTTTATCACATTGTTGGCTATGATCATCTTGCCATCAAACATGACTTTGGTGTCGTATTAAGGACTAACAGTGAGAGGTTTCTGTTAATTAAAAGGGGTTTATCGAACATATCTAAGTTATTACATTCACATAACAATTAATGACGACGTCGTTAACTTAGTAAGGGTTTGTGAAAATGGGATCTCCTCTGAACAATCAGGAAAAATCCAATTCCTTTAACTCTCATCACTTAAAACTTTCTTTTCATATTTTGCTCGACAAGTAGCTCCACTTTTTACTGCATACAAATATATACTAAATCCTTGTAATTCTCAATATTTCTGCATACTGACAGTTTAACTATGTCACTATTTTTTGGTTTTGCTAACTACATATTTTGAGCACTTGCAACTGGGCTGACACCAGACAGGTGTTGAAACGCGTTGTGGTTTTGTTTTCAATAATATGAATGTGTTTTATACAATACAAAAAGCATACAATACATAAAACATATACAATATATATAAAATTTTGTTTTACGTTTGTTTATATGATGAACATATTAATGAAAGACACAAAATACGTGTGTACTAATGAAACTGATTAAATTACAGTTTCGTGAAATTCAAATTTTAAACTCTGGGATCTGGAAAATTATCAAAAAGCCTGGAGGATTTTTTCACGGTGTCAATAAATGTTTGCCAAGTAACCTGCGGTGAAACACGCAAGGCCAAGGGCTTCTTCCAACACGAGCCGCAAGGTTTCGCTCAAAAATCGGTTAATGTACTCTCACGGCATGTACGAAGCCAGCTGAGAAGCGAGTCCAGCCACTGAGATAGTGGCGCAGAATTTGCCAAGTTGAAGCATCAAAGTTATCATGTAGAGAGGTTACACACGTGATTGAAATCTGTTATATCGTGGCGAGTTTTTCCATTATTTGGAATAAGAAGCAGGAAGCTGCGTTATTCAACAGTGCTTCAGCAGCTTGGCAAGCGTGAACAAGGAAATAGAATGAAGTCAAAACATTTGTGCGTGCTTCTTTTAGCGTTGACCACCCACTGGACATTGACAGCAGGTGAGGTGCTGTTCGGAAATGGACAGAGTCATGCCAGCGTGGACATTCCTACAGGGGCGGCGACCTTGGCGTTTGTCTTCGATACAACTGGGTCGATGAATGACGATCTTGTTCAGGTTATCGAAGGAGCAAGTAAAATTCTGGACACAACGCTGAGAAAAAGAGATCAGCCTTTGTACAACTATGTACTGGTACCATTTCATGATCCTGGTAAGTGTATAATACCTATAACCGACTATAATAGGGCTTCTGCTTGAACTCAAACATTTAGAAGCATTTAAACAACCCATCTTTTTTGCTTGATAAAAATCAATTCAGTCATTCATGAATGGTGCATTGTTCTAAGGCTACTAATTTGCGAATTTAAAAAATTCTCGAAATTACCACCTTTAATCATAAGATTTAACCATAATTCGAAAATTATAATTTAACCAAGCTGTTTATTTACAAAGCAGGAATCAGGATAGTGAAAATCTTATAAAAAATATATATTTTACCCTCTTCACAAGGTGCTCAATCCGCAATTAATCCAATGAAGTATTTTCTATTTTAATATAGTTATACCAAATGTAATTCCTCAGATGTCAATTTAGTTGAATCCTAAATGTAAAGAATTTTATCTTTTCATTAAGAATTTCAACTTACTTTAAAACAAAAAGAGGTCGTCCAAAGCGGAAGCTCTTTTAATCTACAATTTCGAGTTTCAGAATTAGGCGTAGCGTTGCCGTTTCTTTTTGAACTTGCGTCGAACTAGAAACTCTTTATTGCTGAATTAGCTTTCGCAATGTTCAATAAAAGTTTTAGTATCTTACGTTACTGTTCGTGTGATTGTTATATTATTAGTCTGTGAGTACAATAATAAATTATGCTGCATAACGAGATAACATTGCATAATGAGATAACATTTACTGACAATAAAAAGGACGTATTATAATCTGACGCCCCATTTCTTTCTATTTCCTTTTTATTTGTTTACTGGCAAACCATCTCTGACCAAAAAATATTCCTGAATTGAACAAAAATATTTATCTGCCATGTATTTACTGGCTTCAGAGAAAGCCGAAAGACGCAAAGCTCTTGACTCGAAGACACAAAACAGCTGCGATAAGAAAGTGTTTTTCTTTTAGAAGCATGTAGCTGGTAGAATCTTGTTAAGTCTGCATCTGCGAGAGCCACCTGTTTGAAGAGCTCAGCTTGTCACAAGAAAAAAATTCTACGCGTGAGAGAAGGAAAATAAGGCGGTGTGGATCCCCATTCAAGCTGTAACTGAGCGTACAGCTTGCCAGTGTAGCCTGGGTGTATTACTACCTAAGGTCTACAGTGGATAGTTGCCATTTTTTATTATTATTCTAGTCCAACTGATTTGTAAAAAAATACCCTGAAGCTCTTAGGAAACGGTTACGGGCGCGTTCAAAAAAGCGAAGTTACTGTCGCGAGTTTTCTCTCTGGCAGCAAACTCGCAAGTGTGAACCGCTTTGCGAGTTACTGTGTCGGCAAATTATTGCAAACTCTCCGTTAGTTGCTGCGAGTTACTGTGTAGTGTGAACGCCTCGGCAAGTTACTCTCGACAATTCTCGCAGTGAAAAGTGAAACAAGTATCAGCTCATGCTTACTGCCCGAGAGTAACTCACAGCAACTCTTGCTCTCTAGTCTAAACACGCTTGTAAGTTACTTGACGAGAATAAGTAATAAGAAGAGGCGCTAGTCTGAACGCGCCTTTAGGGAAAAAACAATGAACAAAGCATTGCAAGTATGTAACACAACCTGAGTTCTTAGTTAATTAAACCACTAATTAACTAATTTATCGTCTCAGGTTGAAATATTCATGTTATTAATAACTTAATAACCAACCTACAATAATTAGTTAATAATAACGCATATTAGAAACATGGGTTTGAATTCTTCAAAAATCAGGCAGAGCAATGGCAAAACGAATAAACAAGCAAAAAGTTGATGGCGATATTTAACATGTCTGAGTGAATAATAATAATAATAATAATAATAATAATAATAATAATAATAATAATAATAATAATAATAATAATAATAATAATAATAATAATAATAATAATAATAATAATAATAATAATAATAATAATAATAATAATAATAATAATAATAATAATAATAATAATAATAATAATAATAATAGTAATAATAATGATAATGATACTGATAATAATGATGATGATGATGATGATGATGATGATGATGATGATGATGATGATGATAATAATAATAATAATAATAATAATAATAATACTAATAATAATAATAATAAAACCTGTAAATAATATAAAACCGTCATGCCATGCAAAAAAAAGGGACAGTGACTAATACTCAAACATATTTGAGGTTAGCTGCAAGGTACGTAAAAGGCTGCGGGTTTAAGTCTGGTTACGCTTGCACCTCATTATATCCTCAAAGCTTTTTCATTTTTTTTCATTTTTCTACAACAAACTTGTTTACAACCCGCTACTAAATTTCAAACTACATTATGCTTCACAAGTAGCAAAAAGCATTGGAAGTATTAGTAGCCAAAATTGAGCAAGAGCTGTGAGCTCAAGTAAAGAAAAGGTACGCTTAAACGTTTTATAATTTTAGTCTGAAAATATCTTATTGGCTTAGAAAAATCTATCCTGTTTATTAGGGACGCCGCGTGCTGTGAAGTTAACACATAAATAAATAAACACTCGTTAAAAACTCTCACTTCAGTAAACGCAACGTGTGAGATATATTCCCTGTTGTTTTTAATAATAAACTTTTATTACCCTGAATATATCTGTCTCATGTTTCAAATTTTGGGGTGGAACTTCTAGTCTATAAATTATTAGAAATTGAAGTTTACCATAGCAGCAATATGCTTTTGGGAATCGACGGCCCACTTTAGTGACATATCTTTAAGTGTGTATGACTCTTTGGCGTTGTCTTAATGTTTTTTCCTCAACAATAAATTTCACTAATGAAGAAAAATAAAGAAGTAAAAGAAAAGATAGAATAAAGCTAGCAAAAAGGAATGAAGAATACAGAAAGGAAAAAAAGGAAAAACAAGAAGTAACAAACAAAGATAGAGAAAAAATAAAAATTAAAAAAGGAAGATACAAAGAGAAAAAACAAATAAACAACAAAGAACAAAATGGAGACGAAAAAAACAGATACAAGATGAAGACGGGAAAAGAAAGAAAGAAGGCAATGAAAGGAAGTTAGAAAGAAAAAAGAAAGAGGCAAAAAGACCGAAAGAATCAGAACCAAACAAGCAAATAAACGAATTATCAAGCATGCAGAGATTTTGAAAAAAATCTTTTGCTAAACCATGCGATGAAGGGACAACCAAATGTAACTTCTATACGTCAATATGTCTGAGCTTATTCCAAGAATGCGTTTGCCTCTTTATACACGAAGAACGTTGCAAGACTCCAGCCACCTCGCCTGAGGAATGGACTTTCAAAGTTCTGGCATCATCCATAGTTATAGGGCGGATCATTGCAGCTGTCACAGGAACTAAACCTTTATCTACGATGCTGTACTTGTGACGCATTTATGTTAAAGGAAAACAGGTTGATTTTTTATTTCCTTCCTATTTTGAAATACGGTAAAATGTATACATTTTAACACCTATAAAAATTCCATAACGTTTCTGATAATTAAATATTTGGCTAAGAACTTAATTAACTGCGGTTGAGCCAAAATAATGATGACATCACAAGTGAACAGCACAAATGTTACACGAACGTGTTACATGTGTTTGCGAAAACGAAAATTAAAATAGAGTGCCACTGTACAACATTCAATGTGAATTTAAACATTAAAATTCAAATTTCAAAGATTTGCCGCTGTGCTCACGCATGACCTCTCGAATCTGTGCACTACGTCACAAATAAAGACCTCTATACTGAGAGGTACAGCACCTGTTTTTCCTGCAACGCGTTTCGGCAGGCTCTTGTACCTATCTAAGTAGCGATCGGCGAAATGTACACGAACGCGAAATTACATTTCTGTACTAGTAATTCCTTCACGTAAGTCATTCTTGAAAAATTGGTACGTTCACTTTCAATAACCTAGAGGGTAGATTGTTTTGAAAACTATAATTTAAGATTGGGTTTGGTTTTCCTTTAAACCCTTATCTATAATGCTGCGCTGGTTATGTACTAACGTTAAGGTCAAAATTGCTACTTATTTCCCCGTATAAGCGTGCCATTTTCGCGTTAAAATTTCAATTTGCGGTTTTGTTATTTCTTACAACAACCGGTAGTTACAATGGATCGAAGCCATTTGTCTCAATTATTAAAAAATCAAATTAGAAAGCTCTGTAGAGTGTAGACTATGTAACCCAAGAAGCGTTACGCATGCGCAAATCCAGCATGATATATTTCAGTTTTTGCTTTCCAAACTGCTTTAGAAATACAGCACTGTTTATAATAAGTATATTTAATAAAAAACTGCACAAGACACACGTCAAAAGTGCTAGAAAAGTGAACATTTCGACATGTTAACACTTTCTCATATATCGGTCTGCATATTCAAGTTGACTACTTAATTAGACTATATTAACTGGTTGTATGTTTGCAAATTCAACACTGATGATGACTGCAGCAGCCTGTCGAAACGTTTGGCATGATTTTAACTTTTTAATATAAAAGTTTTAACAAAATTGTGTTGTTTTTAACTATAAATCTTCTCATATTATCCTCACATCAGATCTATAATCAACACCGAAATTTGAGATTACCGATGCAACTAAAGTCTTCTTAGGTTACAGAAAAGAAATCAATTTTGCAATTTTTGGACAAATTTATGACAGTTGTCACGCTTGTTAAAGCCATTCCATTGCGTTGCTCATTGGACATCGTTCATTCTCTGCATCGTCTAAAAACTCTGTAGCCTCATCATTACTAGATTGGTCGTAAATGTTATGGCAACATTACCAATGTTTGTTTAAACGGCAAATGTTTTGTTTTACATTCACTCACTCATTGAGCTTTAATAATAAAGTTTAGCAGCCTCAGCAGTTGGTGTGTAGTGGAGTTAGCTGAGATTGATGCGCAGTAAGCTAACTGGCTGCTAGTGAAATAACCGAAATGATAGATTGGCTGGCTGCTTAGTTAATAGTAAATTTGGCTGCTACTGGGTTGGTTGACGCTTGTTTTACTAGTTGGTTAGTTGGGTGAGTAGTAGGTTTATTGTTCTGTGACCAATCGGCTAGTCGCTGAGTTTTCTGTTGGTTATCTGACAACTTGTCATTGGTTTGTCGTCGTCGTCGTAGCAGTAGTAGTAGCAGTAGCAGTAGCAGTAGCAGTAGCAGTAGTACCAGCAGCAGCAGTAGTAGTAGTAGTAGTAGTAGTAGTAGTAGTAGTAGTAGTAGTAGTAGTAGCAGTAGTAGCAGTAGTAGTAGTAGTAGTAGTAGTAGTAGTAGTAGTAGTAGTAGTAGTAGTAGTAGTAGTAGTAGTAGTAGTAGTAGTAGTAGTAGTAGTAGTAGTAGTAGTAGTAGTAGTAGTAGTAGTAGTAGTAGTAGTAGTAGTAGTAGTAGTAGTAGCAGTAGTAGTAGCAGTAGTAGTAGCAGCAGTAGTAGTAGCAGTAGCAGTAGTAGTAGTAGTAGTAGTAGTAGTAGTAGTAGTAGTAGTAGTAGTAGTAGTAGTAGTAGTAGTAGTAGTAGTAGTAGTAGTAGTAGTAGTAGTAGTAGTAGTAGTAGTAGTAGTAAAATCTAAAAATAATATAAACTCCTGTCGTACAGATAGACAATCACTGATTGCTTTATTGTAAAACATACATCCTTCTACGCAAATGCGTCTAGTACAAGCTAGACTAAGTGAAACAGGAATCGAAGACAATATGTCTTTGTAGACCAGAAAAAGGTCACCCCAGTCTCTCTCTCTCTCTCTCTCCCCCTTACTTTAAATGAACAGTGAACAGTAAACCTAGCAAGAGAAACGGGAGCACGTGGATCAATTCTCCCGACTACCACATAAATTAGTAATATTGTAAAAATAAAATTTGCAAGGATTTTCCAAAAAATGCCGTGAGTTCTGACCCTTCCACGGGTCCTGGATCTTTTGGACTTGTTGCGGAATGTGGGGTCATAGGGAAAAAGAACTAACCCGTCCAAAAGAATCTTTGTCGTATTCCGTCATGCATCCGTAAACATATTTTTCACTTTCCAGTGTACATGTTTGGGAATCAAACACAAACTTACTGAAAGTGTAGCTCGTATTTAGCTTGTGCATAAATCAGTTCCGGCTTTACTCATCAACGCAAATGCAAGCAGAAGCCTTCGCTGGCTTCTCGCCTTGATGACAAACACGTGCGCATGCAGCTTGGATAAGAAGCCACCCTGACCAGCCAACTTAAACCAATTAGCGCCCAGCAATAAAACATTATATTAAGCCGTAGAAATGAGTGAAACTAATATGATCACGTTGCAAACAGACCTGTTTAGCAAATTGTCACTTCTACAAAAAATGTCCTGTAATAATTTCTCATCAGTAGACAAATAATGGTGTCAAAATTATACGTGAAGATTGCCGCAGAGACATGAATTACTTCTCTTAGTCATTTGTTAATAAGATCTTCGCCCAGGGCACGAGTGTTTTTCCTTTTTATTAAATCTCAACGTAACGCAAAGTAATTCGAGCGTAAATTATTAATGTGCGATTACACATGCTGAAATAATAAAGTTAATCTTTTTTCTTAGAAGCGAGGTAAATCTGTGCATAAATTGAAACCTCTTGAAAGGAATTAGCATAGTAATCATGATACTTATATAGCACTTGTTTGTCAACATCTGATTTTACTACTATACGTATACTCACGTTTCTAATCAAAAATCTCAGACGCCTAATTATTAACCTATTAAAATTCTGATTTTGTAAACAAACCGTGATTTGATGTCACCTTGTCAGTACAACGTGCGACAAAAGATAGATCTTGTATGGGGTGGCAAACAAAAAGGTAACTGTAATAAACCTAGCTACTTAAATTTCATTCTGGTAAAAATTGGTATGCAATGAAATTTGGCACATATCTTAGTTCCCTTGTGAAGTTCATCATGGGCTATAAAATGTATATCATGAAAACTATCTTTTCAGAAATTGTTTTAGTTGAAATAGCCGTTGACAATGCGTAATAAGTTAATTGAAAAAGACGGATGATTTTCGTACAAACGAAGAAGTCTCCATTTAAAAACTAAAGCTACTTCTATAATGTACTTTTACAAACTCTCTCAATCTTAATAACTTAGAAGCAAAAACAAACATTTCTCTCAGTTCATAAAACTCGTGCCTCACATGTTATTCACGAGTTTTTCTTTACGTTTTAATCTTAACGGCCGTTCACTTTTAGCTTCTTGCTAGTTATAAGATATTTTACAATCTAATAAAATGAATATTTGCTAGAAGAAGATAACCGGATTATGTATGGAATTCGCACTGTGCCTAGTCGTCTTTGTCGGTGCATTTTTTGGTTCAAAGGCTCTCTGACACTTTACACAATTAGATTGGGCGTGTTCACATAAACAGGTGCTGTTCATAATTTCATAGTTTGTGCGATAAATCGGTAATAAGCATTGATTCGGTGATATGCACGTATATTACGTATAATTCAAACTTATGCATACGGCTCTTAGTGGTTGTCATAATACGGGGTGACTCAGAAGTCTCCATCTTCTATATTTTTAACATACAAACCAAAATGGTTGAAAATCGGTACAGATAAACTAAAGCATTGGGTCATTCCTTTCGTAAAACTAGATGAAAAACTGGAAAGAACGACTGCACTAGTAGGCTTTGCTATTTTCATTGCTTTCTTCAGGGACCTTAAGAGCCTCAGAGGCCAATCCAATGGCAAATCGGGTATCTTGCATTGAAAAAGTTCATGACTTGTGACCTTGTTGAAAAACTGCATTGTTAGTAATCAGAGAACAATGTGGTTCATATGTGGTGCCCTGAACTTCATGTCTGGTTGATTTTGCACCTGATTTCTAATGTTACTGTCGCAGAAACGGGATTCCATCCAAAAAAATAAAATAAAATAACTGCCAAAGGTCCCTTTTGGTTCAAGTAACAGCTTGTTGAGATTGGAGAAAGATTTAAAAAGAAAAACGGAAATCGAAGTGTACAGTGACTTTTAAGATACCCCATATTCTCATAAAGTAGTCACTCTGTCTTCGTAATTGTTGTTTTGTTTCGTTTACTTCTGTTACCATAATATACTGTCTAATATGCCCGTAATCACTACAGCTGACAGGCAGCTAGTTTACCGGCAAAATGTTTTTCGTCTTGTAGGAAATTACGACAGCTGCAAATTATTGCTGAAAATCAATAATGATTATCACGAGCAACGCCAAAAATGTTAGCCAGCTGTCAGAATGTTTACCATTTGACAAGAATCTCTACCTGATTCTAATTAGGCTACTGTTATTTTTTGTTGTTGTTTTCTTACCAACTTAATATTTAGATCCTGCAGACGCCCAAAATTGCGAGCAAATTTGTTTCTAGAGTGGTGAAGCTGTGAAAATCACCGCTTAAAGTCTAACCAGGTTTTCAGTTTATAGTTGCGATTGTTTTCACAAGTAATGTGTTCAGGCAACTTTTGGGATGATAGAAACACAGTTAAGAAACACAAAATACTGTGCTATGTATTGCTGTATTGTGTTTGTTGTTCTATGGAGTAAATGTTGTGCACATAGATAAATACATTTCTACTGGATACATAGTATTTTATTACATATGGTTGTGCTGAAAAACCTTTTGAAATGGAAAAAGTACTAAAGAAGACCCAGCACTGAATTATGACTAAAACATCCTAAAATATCATTTCCAAAAAATAATCAATTTACTTCTATTGTATACGTATTTTGTCCATTATGTGTTAAATGCTATAGTGCATCTACTACTGCATGACAGACTGTTCATTTCAACACAGTGCACGTGCGATAATTACATAAGAAAAGACTAGACGCTGTCTGTGACATAGAATGCATACCAAGCTGAAATGGTCTAGCCAAATCAGAATTCTTTCACCATTAGCTGTCAAAGCAAAGTTTTAAAAAATTCGAAACGCCTTGATGTAGCTATTTTTATCGATGATCTATAGTGTGGCGAGATCATTAGAAACATTTAACACTTTCCAGATGAGTAACCCTTCCTCCTACAACTCCCTTGAAGCCACTTAATGCGACAACTGTCAACAATCAAGCGTTATAACGAAGCTCTTTTATCAGTTCATGCATAGTTGCATCCTGTAAGAAACACACTCCTAAAACTCGTAGCTTTCGCAAAGTTTTCATTCCCAAATGTAGAGAGTCAGGATAGAGTCAGGATGCCTAACAGAAAAAGTAATTATTTGGTCTCACTGAAAATATTGATTTTATTAAGCTGATGATTACTGATGAATAGGAAATCTGAGAAATAAAAACACTTTTTTTAAAAATACGTGAGTATGAATGTAATGAAAAAAGATTTGGGGCGACGATACTTATCACAGGAGAAAAATTCCAATCAGGCTCGTCTCAAAGTTAAATAGCTGTTGGGACACTTGAAATGTCCTGAATAAACTGCTATGTTATGTTTCATGCATCTAAGATGTTCATGTTTCTGATCAAACTTCGTTTTCAGTTACTAAATGGAGCCTAATCTGTATTATGAATATGGATGATTATGAATGTATAAACTTCATTTATTTTGAGTGGATTTACAATACAGTAGCATCTATTACTGATCACAGTATTTCCACTATGTGCAGTGAAGAAATATACAATTAGTTAGCGCAAGTATGTAATAACTCAAAATAGTTTATTCAAAAATACGACTAGTTCATTAGTTAATACTTAATTGAAATTTACAAAACCCATACAACAGATACGATAACAAAAACGATTCTCGATGTACATAAGCCTATAAGTCCGTACAAAGTATAAGTTGGACAAAGTCTTGTCAAAAATAGGCGGAAATGCACTCCTGTTAGGACAACCGAAACGTGTAGGATAAACTACACTGTTATGTTTCGTGCATCTTTGATGTTCTTGTTTCTAATCAGACACCAATTCACATCTAGGAGGAGCCATCCCAAAGTCTTTGCACGCTGCATTCCAGACGTTTTAAGTAACAGGCGACAGAAACCAAAGCACACGCATGGAAGTTTTGATCCAAATGCTTAATCAAGTTAGCGTTAGCTTGGTGCTGCTTACAATAGGTGTATAATGAGCTGGCTAGAGTGAGTGATCAGTAAGCAACTCACAAATCTAGGTCACTTGAATTAGTTATCTTCTCAGTTGCTTCTAAAGACCTTGTTCGCGTCAAGGAAGCTTTTGTTTCCCAATAGTGATAATCATTCTGTTGCACAACAAATGCCAATGAATTGAACTTCAAAAAGGTAAGATAAGATCAAATCAAAGTAAATTGAGGTGAGATGAGATGAGATGAGATGAGATGAGATGAGATGAGATGAGATGAGACGCAGTCACTGCAGTAAGGTGAGGTGAAATAAGTGTGGTAAGACAAGATGAGTTGAGACGAGATAAGGAAAAATGCGACGAGATAAGATCGGACCGGATTAAACCGAACAGGATCAGGTGGGATCACATCAGGCGAAGTGACAGAACGGGACAGGACCCGACAGGACACAGGATAGAACACGGCGGAACAGGGCAAGACAGAATATGATAGGATAAAGCAGGATAGGACAATACAGGACAGGACAGGACAGGACAGGACAGGACAGGACAGGACAGGACAGGACAGGACAGGACAGGACAGGACAGGACAGGATAGGACAGGACAGGACAAGACAGGACAGGACAGGACAGGAACAGGACAGGACAAGACAGAAAAAGACAAAGTAAGACAGAACGAGGCGAGATGAAACGAGATCAGATAAATTTATATCATAAATCGGACAATAGACACCAATTACACAAAGATGCATTAGATCAAATTCCTAAAACTGTAAATAAACCTAGGTCCAGTGCGCATAGATGTCACACAGCTGAAGCCATAGAAGGATGTTTATAGGTGTTCTGCTCTCTAAAGCGAGTTCACAAATCGGTTCACAAATGGCTAAATATTTTTCCTGAATATCGTACTGAAATGTTCATAATTAGAATCATTTATGATAGACGAGGCCATTTTTAGCAAAAGATTACAACTGCTTTAACGGCATATGTAGACACAAAAAATACTGATTCTGCCTATTATTGGGTATTGTTTGGTTTACAATCTGAAGGTGGGTCTATAATGAGGTTATTATTGTGTTTTACACAAGTCTTACTATGCTTATTTTACATAGATACATAGACACATGTGTGGTATGAGTGTCTGTGGTTGGTATAATTTCTTTTCCTTTCTAAATTTCTAAAAACTTTTAACTTTTGCATTGTCATACAAATTTTAGTGGGTAATTATTATTCTTTAATGTCAAAGTACATCATTCATACAAGGATAATTTTTTGCTCAAACGATTCATCTGATATATATTTTGTTCCAGACCTGCTTCCAACTTTCTTGTAATAACATAAAAAAATATTTTCATTAGCACCCACCCAGACTTCAGTAAAACACTTCTTCCGAAAAATCACTTGGATTATTCCCCTACTCCTGCAGGAAACTGGAGAGACAACAAATAATCGCAGCGGTAAATGATTTAACTGTTTTCAGTGTCTAAAATTCTTAATGAGAACCATGCAAACGAAAAAAACTGTTTTCTGAAATTCGTCAGAAAATCGAAAGAATTTCTCAAAACTTTCACTCCATCGGCGTTGCACTAGACCTTGCATATCTTGACTTGCAGAATATCACGAAGAAACTGTACCAAGTGGCTACAATTAAAATTCCCCAGTGAGGTCCAAGTGTTACCCATCACACTTAATACTCTAAAAATACAAATGCGTGCATGCGTAGAGGTTATTGCCATGAGAGCCCCTCGCATTAACTTATCACAATAAACGCTTTTAGACTTTAGCAGATAAAATTTACTTACATGGCTACCATCAGCATTACAACGTATACCTATCATAGTGTCCACAGACAAATGTTCAAAAATTATCGGCATTTGTGTGGGAAAATTTGTTTTTATGTAAGAAATAAAAGAACAAGACCAAATTATGGCTGAAATTCATTAACTGTTCGTTCATTAAAAGTGGACAGCAGGCTGCTATATACCACCTCACGATTCCCCTTTTTTGATGAAACGTTCTTGATACGCCTTAGCAGGTACGTATCAGAAAACGTACGAAAGAAGCATGGACGGTGTTCTACTGTTTGGCGACTTCAATGGAAGAATCAGCAATACTGCAAACAGTTTAGTAGATACTAATGATAATTTAAAGTATTCACCTAGCGGCGAGAAAGTTGTTAACGCCAGAGGATATTCAATTATAGATATATGTGAGACATCATCACGTGTTATAATAAATGGTTTACAGCATTGTGGCACAGGGCTAACGTATCACAAGGGCGAGCGATAGAAAACTGCAATTGATTATGCAATTATATATAAGCATTTCTTTCCTTAGTTGAATTGTTTACCGATAATTTGCCGTCCGACCATGCCCTGTTATCTCTCCATGTCGCAATGCCGAGAAATGTGTGTCTAGTGGAGAATCTGTTGTACAGAACTGGAGTGTTAGATCCTCATGAGATCACATCCAAGAAAGTACGAAAGAGCAAGCGACCAGGTCAAGTAGACAGTCAGGTTTTCCTCGATAGTTTAGCTGCTGACTTTAGCACGAGTAAATTTCGATTCCACAAAACGCTGCGAGAGCCCAGTAACGTATCTTGATAACCTGACCGACCTCGTTGACAGTGCAGTAATTGAATCCTCCATTGCTGCTTACAGAAGACCAAGCAATGCAGTCCGTGATCCAACTGTATCTAGATGGAAGCATCTGTGCGATAACTATGACGTTCATTTCTCTTACAGAATATAACTTCACATGGACTGTATTATTTACAAAAAAATTATGGTCAATAAACGATATATATTTATACATAAGCCTATACAGCTCCTGTTACACGGACAAAATAATTTTGTGAGTAAAGCCAGCAGGCTATTGCATATTTGTTGCGTTCTTTCAAATGTAATGAAGAAACTTTGTTGTTGATATGAGAATTTTTTTAATATTTTTCGTTTACAAAATCAGAAATTAATATCAGACGAAAAAACAAAACTCTTCATTCACGGGCTGAGTTTTCGTGTTTGGGATACAAAACTACTTAAACCGAGACTGGCCAAGCTTGTTCAAGTTATACGTTTCTGCTAAGCCGTTTTCATTAATGACTACCGAAAAGGCTAGCTTTGCGTGGATAAGTGCTTCGATGTGTGCGTAGCATTCACGTGCACTGCTCGTGGTATCTATCCAAGATTCGATCGGTTTCGAAAGCATCATAACGTGAAATCATCTACACATTTCGTTATCAGCAATTCCTAACCATAAAAATTAGTAAAAGAACACCACTGACTAAATTTGTCAACCTTATTGTAACGTTCATTCGTATTCCAGAAATTGGTCCTGTAACAGTGACATCTGATCCGGATGCATTCATGTTTGATCTACAGGATCTTTTTGTCCAGGGAGGAGGAGACTGTCCAGAAATGTCCATTGGTGCAATAAAATTAGCTTTAGAAGTCTGTCTACCGTCTTCATTCATATACGTGTTTACAGACGCACGTTCAAAAGATTATCATTTACTAGAAGAAGTGTTAACCCTTATACAACAAAAACAAAGTCAGGTGAGTGTATCGTTTTTACTTTTTAACATAATTTTTCGGTGTGTTTAAGCCAAGAAGCCTATAAACTGCACAGTAAACAATCTACAGAAGTACAATGCCTTGGGGATACCATTATTTCTGTGGTGCAGTTTTGCAGTATTAACAATGTATTCGCATTTCTGCTGCAACCGTTTCATGACAGAAACAAGGTCCGTTATGGCTGACTATGCTTAATAATTTCAACAAGAAAACACTAAAGCTTTTTTCACTGCTATTTACTCTATAAGAAGTTCAAAACAGCAAACTTGCAAGAGTAAGTACAAGGCTACAAGCTCTATAACAAGTGCTGCATGACTTTAATCATTTTACATACATTAGTATTTAGGAGTGAGAACATTCAAGTGAGCTGTTTATGGTATTGTGATCGACTAGTGATCGTGCGCTAATCAGTTTTTAAAAAAGTAGCCATACATATTGATTTCAGGTCAGCTACATGCTTGCAGATATCAGCATGTCTACATTCTAAAAGCCAGTGTGTCCAAATAACCTATGCATTCAAATTACATTGTGTACAAATGGCCTATGTAACCAAAATACTAGTGTCCAAGATGCCTAATGTGGCCAAAAGACTTATGTCCAAATGACCAATGTATTCAAATTACTTGAGCCCAAATAACAAGTGTCTAAAATCCCTGTGGCCAAAACCCTGTATCCTTCATGTCCAAACAGTGTCCAAATAACATATGTTACCAAATGACCAATGTGTTCAAACTACTCGTGTCCAAATAAGCCGTTTGTCCAAAATGCTTGATTCGAAGTAGCTAATGTCTAAAATCCCAGTGTCCAAAACCCTGTACCCTTTTACCGTTCACGCGTCAAGTTTGCTAAATCTTGCCATTGCAGATTGTGTTTGTTATGACGGGAGACTGCGGCAATCAGACTCATCCAGGATACAAAGCTTTTGATCAGATTGCATCAACCAGTTCAGGTCAAGTTTTCCAACTGAAGAAGTCAGATGTCAACCAGGTACTGCTGAACTCAAATTATTATTAATATTTTTTCCACATATCAGTATCGATTGATGCGCACGCAAAATAGTGATTCAGCAATTATTGATTTTTCTTTTAAATCTGCTATAAGTAATAATAACTGTTTTGTTTTTAACATAACAACAAACACTTTTGACATGACAACAATCACTATTGAGGTTCTGCAAATGTACAGTGGACTAAGCAAACTAAAATTGTGCCTATTAAATGAGATACTTACTTACGTTGCTAATAATAATCCTTGCCATTATGTCCCAACAGTTGGAAAACCATTTTTTCCAATTATACTCCCAGTTAGTTTCTAGTTAGAGTGATACATTAGTAGAACAGTGTATTATTTTTGCGGCGCTCTATATTCTTGTATAGAGTAATACATATACATGTAGCCTGACATAATCACCTTCACGGAATTTCAGTTCACCTGTTGTGCAGATCGAGATCGTCCAAATCGAATTAAACAAAAACATTCTGCGAGTGGAACAGTGAGCTGTTCGTGACAGGAAACAGAAATTATTAGACAGCAATTGAAAAAATACATGTTTGCGTTTATGTGCAAAAGCCAAGAAAAAAGGTGGACGCAAATTGATTTGCATGGCGCGTTTTTAAAAAACATCTTCGTGCGTGTTTATGTATTCACGAAATAAATTAGGTTATGTGAAAAATTATGCAATTTTGTACCACAGTTATGAGAAACTCAAAGGCTGCAAATTCTATCCGATAGTTGTTTGCTATTCCAATGCAAGCTTCTAAAGCAGCCAAACGGAGGGAGATCAATTTGGCATAATGAAAAAGAGAATTGAAGTCGACAGACTGTGGCTAATGTTGGTCATGGGTGTCACTTAATCTGTTGCTTCATTATCGCTTCCAATCCAATTTTAATAGCTCTTTTACTATATATGGACACTGATAATATGATGATTATTTTATACAAAACATTCATAAACTGATACTAGACTACAGTTATGTAATTTGGTGTCCATCCAAACTTCAAGCAATACGTATGGTAGAATATATTTAATGGAAAGGCACCAAGTTAATATCACCAATCAAAGATCAACCATATTATGTAGAGAAGAATACAGAAATTGAATTTACCATCCCTACGTTTCAGAAGAAAAAGAGGTGACCAGATCATACTGTATCCTATATAAAACAACCTTGCAAGAATCCATAGCAGAAAACATTTTTCAGTTAATCCATGTCGAGAGGGATACAAAATTACAAAGTCCTGGTACAGAAACAAGAACATATTCATTTTCGGGTGATAAATGAATGGAATTCCCTCAACACATCGATATGGAGCACCACATCAGCAGTTCAGTCATTTCAGTTTATCATAAACCAACACATCTTACCCTTTCGCCATGCCACCTCTAACCATGCTTCCTCACTACACCATGGCAACTGCTGCTAGGCGGCACTTCCGCTTGAGAAACAACTTTAGAAACAACAATAACGTAAATGTAAAATGCAAGACAGAAAAGGTGTGATAAAGCGATTAACCAAGGTTTAACAAAGAGACAACTATGGGCAAAAAGCCTATTTATAGGTTTTGTCCTGTCGATCTATGATAATCTACGGTAAACGGTAATAGTGGTTATGAAAAAAGGAGGGTTTGCAGAACGTGTAGTGACATCTTAACACAACTCAAAAAAGTTTTGAATCTATAATTTATCTATGTCCAGACAGGTTTACTTTTCGTTGTTACCATAGTACTCTATTCTCTTTGCTGAATCAGTGTGTTCGAGCAAGCAAGTATGCAAGTTTGCTTAGGTAAGTTACCGTATATGATAGTTATGTAGGCAGCCATTTTTAACAAACAAGTATATCAGTATACTGCAGATTCTAGCAACTCATCTCTGAAATGTAATCACATTGCTGCTAATTTAGAATTTCATTGTATCACTCAAATTTACCTTGTAGTGCAATCCTGCAAAACTTACGTTTTTAAAATAATGATAGAGCGTGAGCTTTTTTAAAAGGTATATAATATCACTGCTGCAATTTTGGGATTGTGACATTACATCTGATTCTGCCAGTCAGTTTGGAATATTCTCTAGATAATATTATGCTATGAAATTTCATTAATAATATACATTCATCAGTTACACTTATTATACACATCATCATTATTATTATTATTATTCACTATTGTTATCAATATTATGTTGTAAATTTTTGAATACATACTTTTCTTTACAGGTTTTAAAGTTTGTTGAAATAACAATTCAGCAGAGGAAAGTGAACTTATTAGCTGTTGACAGTGAAATACCTGGAACACAAACGATAATATTTCCTGTAGATGTAAATTTAAAGGAATTTACTGTAGCATTGTCTGGGAAAAATCCTGAAATAAAACTCACTGATCCTTCAGGTAATGTTTTCCAACAAACTTTAAGCGGCAAATTTATATATTTGCATATTTGCTTTTACTGCTGTTACCAAGGTGCTAAAAACATTTCATTTTGTATGTAGAGTAAGCCCTCTTTTATAATGAAACCTCACTTTACGTCCAAATTTTTAGCAAAACAGGATGTCTATATTTGCATGGACATTGGACGTGTGTTTTAATGCGCCTCGTTACAATACTAAACTCATTTAACATCAACTTTTTCTGGAGTTCCAAACTGGCCAGTTTAAAGAGGTTTGACAGTATGCTAAAGTAGCACATCATCCAGAATTTAGGTTTTGAGCTGTAGAATTGGTCTGTGTGAGGCTTACTATGTTGAATTGTATAAATGCAGGTTCTCTTGTGTTGGTTTTTAGGACATGTCCTCTCACAGGATGAAACGGTAACTCTTCTTGATATCACAAATGCATTGATACGTAATGTACAAAAGCCAATGCCGGGACCCTGGCGTGTGCAAATAACTGCCCGAGGACCTCATACATTTAGAATTACTGGACGCAGTGAATTGTCATTTTCTCATGGTTTTTCCCAGCACCCTACAGGTGATCTTAATGAAACAAGTCGGCGGCCGATCAAAGGTATGCTTTTGATAAAGTAATACAGCATTCAGGAATACTACAGGTACACAGTCTATACTTAATATGTTCTTAGTTGTTTTTTGAAGAATTTTTGAATTTACAACTATTTTTTTAAACAGTAAGGACAAAATTGTACAAAAATTATAAAACCTGGAATCACTTTTAATTGATCTCGCACATGTAAATCAAAATTTAAATGATTCAAAATATAATGCTCAAACTATTTCAAGTATTCTTAATTTCGTTTCACATACAGCCACTTCTTATCATGTGTGAAATACAGCATAAAGTAACTAGCAGCTATACTGCAGACACTATTTAAAGTTAGGAAGATGAATTTTTACTTTTTCTGTTTTTAAATTTTTTTTCATTTATTCAATTAAGGGTTAATATAAGCTTGGCTACCAGTAATAGTTTATGGCCAAGTGAATTTTGGCAAAGGGTGTAATTGTACTCTATTTATTCATACACGACTCATATATGATATCTTCACTTGCTTTACCGTATTGTTAATTAGCATGTGCTATGGTAAGTGTACTCATGAAAAATTTATGAAAAGAAAACCCAGAAAACATGTTTTTGCGTACTGTGTTACTTTACTTTAATTAGGTCTCCAAGGCCCAATGTAGGTCATTTTTCTACAACAGTGGTGAATTTCAAGGACAGCTAGCATGCGCTATAAATATATTTAACGTTTGTTTACTTTCTCTTTTTTCAACATCGTAATTTAGCAATGAAGAAAGTCAACAGGATGGAATATTGGCACTTTCTCACCTGAGGGTTAAAATAATTTCTTGAAAATTGAATTGGAAATAGTACCTATGGCAAAATTTAATGTTCACTTTTTTAATTTTTTTATTTGAATGTATTTTTTGTTATTATAGCTTTTTTTATTCATTTGGTACAAAAAGTTCATTAGTTTATTCCTGTCACGCTGGTGTTACTGTACAAACTGTCGGCTAGCATCTAATACTAATGTAGTTGGAACATAGTTATTGCTGCTCTTACTGTATGAAAGTAACATTCGATGCAGATTAAAAGATGGTTCTACTTAAAATTGAATTCGGAGTCACTCTTTGACAAGTTAAAAAATCAGTTTTTCTAAATTCATGTTGCAGTCATAATGTGAGCTGGTTGACTGGTTGTTAGACTATACTTATATAAATTATAAGCGAGATAGTCTAAAATCATTGGTTGATAGTGATTCTTTCATCTCAAAACACGTACGACACACGTATTAACTTTTTTTTATACAATTCGACTCATTACAAATTGCACTTTCTAGTTCAGCATTTACTAGTACAACCTTCTCAACATTTGTGTTCATGGCAAGATTGGGAGGCCTACTCATTATCATGTCTAACCCTCTACAATAAACTACTAAACCGCAAGAGGTGTTTCAGACATGTTATACGTCCTTCCACAATGATGTATAAAGTCGAAATCGATTTAATAAATGAAACCACCGTGAACGAGTCTTGAACACTTCACTGACCTGCCTCGCCATTACTTAACTTGTCATAAGGCGCTAGCATGACCACCCTTTGTCCACTTCGCTTCCAAGTTTTTAACATTCATTCATTTAGCCTATTATGTATGTTTCAATAGGCATTCAGCAGTACGTTTTGCTCAACATAACTGGATTAAACAGTCCAGGTCGCCTCACTAAAGTACAGCTTGTTAACCTGCAAGGAGATACCATAGAAGAGATGCCTGTTGCATTAACAGACAGCGATCATCCATACCTCTACAACGTATCTGCTTTTCTGCCACCAGATGAATTCTTTTACCTCAAGGTATACATTTTATTTATGTACATTTATAAATGCTTGATGTTACATGAATATGAAGCTTGCTTATTGCTTATGTAAATATACGCATATCTCGGTTTGCCGGACAAAAGCGAGGAAATGTCGGTCCGAATTTGTCGATTGTTTGTATTTACTGATATTAAGCTAATACAGTAGACACCGTGTATTAAACTCACGGTAATGTAGAATCAGTCGCCTAATTGTGTCAAAAATGTCTAATACAGGCGCTCCTATTCAAATGTATATAAAAACTGCCGACAATTGACTCAAATAACTCCGCATATTCTATTCTATTTTTTTAGACATAGAAATATACACGTAGTTACACTGATGTATTGTGATGTAAACAAAAGGACGACCAACTGGCGGTTAGTTCCCAAAATAATGGACGGTGTCCGTAGTATGCGAGATTTTTAACAGACCGGATTTTGTCAGAATTTTCTGATATCCGTAAAAGCGAGGTCCAGCAAACCGAGACATGAGTGTACATTTTATTTGGGAGCTTGTGTGTGCACATCTGTTGTTCTGATTTCAAAGCTTAATAAAATATGAATAATTAAATAAATTAATACTTATCATTATTAATCAGAGCTGTTGAAACAGTATGACATTATGTGTTATGAGAAGCAAAATGTTACAATAATCTTGTTACTGTATGTACAATAAGCTCGGTAATATTGTTATATGTAGTCATTTATTGTGTGTTTTCTTCTGAGGTGGACACCCATTGGTTTGACATGGGTTTATTCTGTTTTGCTATTAACCAGGTTGAAGGTTTTGACCAATCGAATTACACATTTCACCGGACAACACCTACAGCCATTCAGCCACAGGAAGCAGCTGCTCCAAAAGTTTCTATGGCATCGCAAACCATTGGCCACCAGGAGGCTTCGGTAACGCTGCGTTGTTATGTTATTTCAGCAATTCCGTTTACCGTGCGATGGTACCATAATCGTCGTGCTGTCAGTTCACCCTTGAATTTTTTGTAAGTATTTCTTGTTGACTTTTTATTTGGAGTTTAAATTCTTTTTGCCTGTAAACTCTTTATACTCGTTGTTCTTATTAAATTTCTAATCTTGAAAGTTATTAAAGTAATATTTGCAACCTTTTGCTATAGGTTCATTCTCGGTATCATTGTGTTCTCTTCGTGTTTTAAAGACCGTTTTTGTGATTTAACACTTATTTGTGTTTTAAGAACTAATTGTAGTTAAAATTGTTACTGATAATTTTCCTTATTTACGCATTGAGGGCTAACAAAGAAGTTACATGGACTATTGACAACTTGGATAATTCACACCGGGGTGTCTATTTTTGTAATGCTACAAGTGAAGCTGGGACGGGTTCTGCCTACACAAGTCTCTTACTCAAAGGTACAGAAATTAGTCAGCCTTAATGTACTAGTTAAACTCTAAGAACTTCAGTTAGCTTAATTTGTTTAATACTAATTTCTTAATACTATTGCAACATAAAGGTTAGTTGTACGTTGGGATTATAACAGTTTTCTTCAAATTTCAAACAAACATTTGTCCCGTGTTTTGACAACCCATTGTTCACTTTAGTTCTTTTGTTATCCGTGCATCGGTTTGCAGTAATAGTGCTATTGATTGAAATTTTTAGGAGCGGCTCCTAAGATTCACGTTCCTGCTAATGTGACCGTGAAACCTGGTGAAGCTGTCCATCTTACTTGTACTGTAACTAGTGAAGCTGAATTCAATGTTACATGGTATAAACAAGGATCTCAGAGATCTTTAGGCCGGTAAGTTCATGCAGAAATGTCTTCTGATTCTGGACAAAAATAATATAAGCATGGATGATTTAAACACATTTCCACAATAATCAAGATGCATTTATCCGTAATAGTTTTATGAAAATGATTTTATCTACATTCGCGAACCGATTAAAAGAATGAATAAAACTTGATTTGTGAATATATTGAAAATGTATTCTTTTGCCTTATTATTTGTGTGTCAAAACCATAATGGTTGGTAACAGTATTAATAATTATTGATATTATTGGTATAAAGAATTAGTGCTAAAGTATCATACTTTATAGACGCAATGATTATAATCCTATGTTTGCTATGTGTATTAAAATTCAGCACAGTTAAAAAACCCTCATTGCATGTAGTTTTAATTTTGGTTGTACTGTTATTTTTCACCCATTATTTACCAGTTTTTCTCTTATTAACAGGAGTCATCGTAGGACAAACTTTGGTAATGGGACACTAGAAGTAACAAATGTCGGCAAAAGAGATGAGGGCTATTATACTTGTAAAGTCCAAAATGAAGGTGGTGCGCGTCAGAAACGCATTTTCTTGCAAGTACAAGGTAAGGCAGTTAAGTGGAAATAAAAAGTAGGTTTGTTGAAATGTTTCACGGGCAATTAAAATGGGTTACTAGTTTTAATTTACCAGTAAATCAAATCTTAAATTGCAGGATATGTGAAATTATTGTACGATATGTATAAATGGCAAAAACCATTTATTGTTTATTTTGTCATGTCAAGATGTTACATTTTCAGTAATGTACCAGAAACTGTACCATGATACAGTTTCGATGGATATGCTGTATTATTTTGATTTACAATATTTAAACTATATTATATATTTTCTATTTGCTGCTAAGGAGGAGTAGGTAGGTACGAATTTTTCATGCTTATATGCTTGCTAACATATAATATTTGGTTTTTAATAAAGTTAATGGCAAAAGTTTAAAAGTTTATTTTAATTTTCTTTACCAATTTGCATTGTAAATCTCAGCTGAAATAAGTCGACTAATTTGTTTTATGGTACCCAAAATGTTTTGTATTTAATATTTTAGAATCTCCAAAAATCACGTTGAATCCATCAGAATTGACATTCCGTGAAGGTGGGAGAATTAAAGTTAGTTGCATCGCATATGGCATACCTACACCTACTACATACTGGAGTAACACGTCGGTAAGTAATTTAAGCAAAATTTAAGGGCAGTCATTTGTTACGATTTCTTTTCTCTGGCAATGTGCTCTCTGAAGTAAGAATTTAAAGTAAATGCCCAGTCATTTCTAATAATTATGAAAAGCAACGACTTAAGCAGAAGAGATATAATTAAATCGAATATCCAGTTTTTCTGAGCGTAACTACGCGAATTAAATAACAAAACGCGTTAGATCTCATCAATTTGAACATTTGCGGTACTGTATCTGCACTCAGCCAAACTTCGGGTGCATATTGTGAATGACGCCACTGCAGGATTCTTCGAAAAGCATTATGGGATGTCTGTGCCTGTATTTAGGTATTGAATGATACAGTAACTACTATACTGGCTTGTCTGTCAAGCTGTCGCATGTTGAACTGTTGGTAATACAGAAGTTTGTTTTTGCATTGTGCAAAATACCCTGAGTTCCCGACCCAAAAGCAAACAGTAAATGGCTAGCAATGGTTTCTTGCATGTAAAATGGGGTATTGTAGTTTCTTGCCTTGACATCATCAGTGAATGGCCGCCCAACAACTGAATCTCCTATATAAGAAATCGGTATAAGTAAAATCCCTAAATTATTTATGTAATTACTAAGTTATTTTACAAAAGCAAATAAAATATCATTTCAACATGTGTTCCTTAAACTTTTGCTAAAAATTGTTGGTGAAGCTTGGCTTTTACTTTAAATTTTCACACTGATGGCAAATTGACACAATACTTTGGGAAATAATTTTTGTTGGAACTGAAAAAGTAACCATGTGCTGAGCAATCGTACACTTACAGTGTCTCTTGGCTGAGCTCAAGTGAAACTGTACTGTTAAGCTTTATGTATTGATAAGCTATACTAATTATCTGTATGCTGATAAAGCAAAGTAAAAAAAAATTAGATGTTATTTAAAGAAAAAAATATTTCCCAATTAAAAGATTTTACACTAGCACTTTACTTTATTAACTGATCTCAGAATGGATTATATGGGTTTAGCTCTGCAAATTTCAAGTCCCTATCATATGTCAATGGACATATAATTATATAGAGTCCGAAATATCAATCTTTTTACATAGGATTCAGAACCCTTGGTTGAGAACAGAAGGTTAAAAGTCAAGGATGGAACTCTAGTGATTGTGAATGCTAAAGCTGATGATGCCGGTCTGTATCAGTGCGTCGCTGAGAATGAAGCCGGAAAAGATACGCAGACAGCTTTTCTCAAATATATAGGTATGATTATTTTATAGTGTTGAAAATTTATTTCTGCTTGTTTATAATATTTCTGACAGTAATTTTACTTAGGTGAGCTCATTATCTGTGTGCACCTTCTTATTTATTTTACTGTGACAATGCAGTTCTTATGTAACTTATCCTGTTCAAAATAGTCAATCACATGTATAAAAGGAAACTAAAATGGCTGATAAAGCTTGCTTTCCTAAATTACAGAAAAACCTGAACTGAATATTCCCGAGGAAACAGTTAGTGTGTCGATTGGCGAGACAGCGACGATGAAGTGTGATATTACTGGAGGGTCACCTCCCCCAACTGTTAGATGGTATGTGTACTAAACTTATATTGTCCGTTTTGCTATTGCAAGGTACGTATAATGGCATATTGTATTTATTTACTCATGAAACATTTTTTGACTGTTTTACAAGATTTTTTAATGTGTTGTTCTAATAGTATTATGAAACACGTTTTTTTCTAAAATGATCTTCCTCTAAGTTATCTTAAGCCAAATTGTGTTGCATGAAGCACCTCAGTGCTAACTACACTTACCAAATACTGGAAAACAGTTAACTACAATAACTACTATTTGACTTGTAATCTCATTTGAAAGGTAAATAACAAGTACCATGCTTTAGTGAAGGTGGATGAAAAATAATTTTTTTCCTATTCAGCAAGCCTTCTACTGCTATATATAGAAGTTCAGACTATATTTAGTTCTTCTCAGGTTTTAAACTTCAAAACATGAAGGAATCCTCAGCATTAAGGTATTTTCTTTCCATATAGAAGGTTGTACTTGTTTTCCATACAGTTTGTTTACATGGTAACTTATTGTCTACTCATTGTCATGTAAGTTTGGTTGTTGAGTTCATTCAGTGACACAAACTGTTATTATTTTACCTTACATTTATGTATGTTAAACTCCTCTGCAAAGATGCATTATTTTTATTTCTAGTGTTGTTGTTGTTATCGCCATTGTCGTTGTTAGTATTTAAAGCTTTAGAAGAGTTTACGAACTAACGTGTGTGATATTATTACTAGGCGAACTTAGTTCTACTGCGCTTATGAACATGTTTTATCCAAGAGAGTTTTTTGAAGACTCGAAATGAAACTCTAGATGTGGTTATTGTGATTTTTATGACTAATATTAAAAATGCATGTGTTTTAACAAACTCAAAACCTTAACCAAATATAGACAGTTTTACTGAAGGCTGAAGCTGTGGTTTACCTGGTTTTAACTTCATTTCATAGGTACAGAAATGAGGTAGAGTTGTTGCCAATGTCATTTATTTCCATTACTGATGACAATCTGGTGATAAGAGATGTACAAGAAGTAGATGCTGGTCCTTACAGGTGTGTAGCCACTAACGAAGCTGGATCAGCATTTGGTGTAGTTGCGCTATCTATTGGTGGTATGTGTACAAAATTTTATTACATTTTACTCATATCTTTAACATTTTTACAAAGACAGTAGAAATTGTTGCACGATTGGGAAGCCCTGTGTTTTTGGCAAAATTCAATTTAATAAATTTCTTATTCTACTCTTTTCAATGCTTAGTAAGGACACCTTCGTAATACCTACATTTGCAGGTGATTAATTCTGTTTCATTTTCAGCATTGCCAAAAATACTTCAGGCACCGGGTCGAATTGGAGCAACATTTAAACAGAATGCAACAGTACCGTGTGTTACTTCAGGGAAACCGCAGCCAACTATAACGTGGTACTGGCGTGAGAAAAGTGGTTCGCAATATCCCGTAGAATTGGGATATAAATATCAAAAGTTGCCTACTGGCAACCTCTTTATTAGAGGTAAGTTGGATTAATTGTTTGCAACTTCTGTATCAAATTAGAGTGTGTTATTTTGGTTGGTATGGAGTGTGACTAGTTTTGAGTAAAGTTCAAGGGTTTACAATTTCTTAATGTAATTTCTGTGCATTTTGGGGTTAAAATTGTATTATTAGTTTGGCAGAGTTTTGTTTGATTCTTCTCAAGCGATTTTTTTGTAATGGCCGTTGTTTAAAAAATGTCAACCATTTTATTTTAGATGTTTTCTGTTTTTTTCCTAGAGGTTGACACTGACGACGAAGGTACTTACGTTTGCCATGCAGAAAATAAATTTGGTCATGTAGAAGTTCCAATGGTTCTTGAGATAACTGGCATCGGTAAGTAAATTAGAAATGGTAAAATTATAGTTTCTTTTGAAATGCATCTAGATGTCTTTTTTGTATTGCTGTTTGATACGCAATTGTTATTAAAAGTCATTTATACTGCATCAATGGTTGGTTGTCTGTAAACAGAAATTGTATGAGAATAGGGTGCTATGTTTTAGAAGAAATACAGTGTCAAGTACAGAGTGAATTGTAATATTTTTTTTCGATATTAGTATTAAGTTTAATTAAGTTTAAAAAATGTTAAAAAAATTTACAAGAAAGTATAAAATATGAAAACAGGATAAAATGTATATACAGCACAGAATAAAATGTTACAGATAAAATGGGATAAATAAAACATTACGGATTAAAAGCACAAAAAGCCAAGGCTACTTATAGGTTCCTGTAAGAAAAATGATAAATGATTATTAAATTACTAAGATTTACATGTTTTTTTAAAAGTTTACTATTCTGAGCACAGATCAGTATTGCAGTTGGAGTAGACATTTTGTAAAATTCCAAAGTGCAATCAACTATTAAAAATTCCTTTTCAGTTGCGCCTACATTGGCTTACAGTCGACCGCAGATTGAAGTCCTAGAAGGAGAAACAATAAAACTTCCTTGTTTGGTATTGCTTGGAAATCCTCCACCTGATATAGCTTGGCAGAAAGAAGGACGTGATGTTAGGCCAGACAGGAGACGCACAGTGATCCATCCCGATTCTACTCTAGTCATTGGCAATGCAAGACAGACTGATGCCGGGTCATACAAATGTCTGGCTAGTAATGTTGGTGGCAATGCTACTATGAATGTTCGAGTCATTGTGCAAGGTTAGTTACCCTTAAAGATAGGCTAGTATTTGAGCTAACTAAAAGTGCCTGCAGCTGTTTATTTTATGTTTATTCATCGTTAATTCATTGCATTCACTGGGGTTTCACACGGAAGTGCCCATATATACATATGTGCTTACTAAAATGCTAAAATAGAAGAACTAAAATGCTTAGTTTTTCTATTTGTTTATTATGTGGATCCTTGTATAAGATGCAAATATAATTTTTATTTCATAAAACATGCTAAAATACTTAAATTTTATAGAAACATAATAAAAATATTCAAATGCATAAGTTGATATTAGCTAACTTAATTTTGCTTTTCTAAACATTTGTTTAGTTACGTCACAGTCGATTCACACTTGTAAGAAAATACTTGAGTATATACTGAAACTGTTGTGCATGATTTTTATGAATTATCATAGCACGTATCGGCTTTTCAATTAAGCGACCTGCCAATCATGGAATGCAAACATGAGTGTGAAACTTAGAAAGCTCGGGGATTATCTTTCCCCTGTGCTGTGGTCTAGGCGGCAAATTTGAGCCCCGGAAATTTTTGCTTTTTTGACCATCAAATTTAAATTATCAAAAAGTTAAGGGAAAAAAGATAAAGGTAGTTTTTGGTACTACTGAGCATTGTTATACTTCTATTGCACTTCACTAAGATTTATATGTAAATTAATTAGATTTATATGTAAATGTGTTCTTTTGTATACAACAAAAAAGATATCAGTAGCACCCAAAAGTGCTTTATTTTCAATAATTGTAATAACCTTTAATGTAATATATATAGTGACACGCATGAACGCTACTGTATTACTAAGAGTAGGATTACTAATTGTGTTATGGTTCGTACTGATGACAAAGGAAACCAGGTGATTTGCAAGCATTTGTGTGAAGTTGCCGAATGTGTGAAAAGTAAAAATTGATGCGCATGTGGAAGTCTTAAAATGTGTGTGATGCACGCCTAATGTGTGTGAGTCGGCAGGTCCAAGCTAGTCAACAACTACTAAAATAATGTTAGTTTTAGCTTTATGTATGTATCGCTTATTTTTTCATGTTTGTTTCCTATTTTTAGTTCCACCCAGGATAGCAAAGCGTACTGTTAACTACCGTGTTAATGAGAAAGATGACGTTACTCTTATGTGTACTGTGGAAGGCAATCCTGCCCCTGTGATCAGCTGGCAAAAGGAAGGATCGCAAATTTCTCATCCCAGGTAATGATTGTTCACTGAGCATCATTTGTTTTCATTTTTAGTTATTCCTAGAATGTTCTTGTTGTTTCTTCTTTGAAATACCAAACCAGGATCGATGTAATAAAGTCAAGGCAGAGGAACCTGCCTTGGATAGTTAAAAAAAAGAGAAGATTAAGATGGATAGGACATGTTATACGACAACCAAACTGCAGCATGTTAAAAAAGCTTTTAAAGAAGAGCTGAAAAAAGAAAATAAACCACAAGAAGGGCAACTACTGACCTACATTAACTTCTTTCAAAAAGATGTTATTAACAACTTTTGTGAAAACACACAATTAATACATGGGAAGTTGCAGGTGACACGACAACATGAGCTAAACTCCTTGCAAGAGTCATGTCAGAGAATGTGTGACTTCAGAAATGAATTGACTGAATGAATTTTTAGTTAGTGGTCACATTCAAAGCACGAAGTAACTGGATCCACATTACAAAAGTCTAACGAATGAAGATTGCTAATCGTTTTTTGTGTAGCTATTAAGACAGTTCAGCTATATTTTCTCCTGTGCATTGTTGTGTATGGATAGTAAATGCTGACTCGTTTTTTTTAAATCTGAAACAAATTGTTGCTGTATAGTGTAATAATTACTTTTTATAAACAAAGTAGCAAACGAGTTACCTGACAATTTGCATTTGAAGTGTTCATTGCATGAATTCTTGTCGAGTAGTATGCTTACCTAAAAGAAACGAGTTCACTCTGTCTTTAACTACATTTAAGGAGCAAATAAGTCCCATGTCCCAAGTTTAGCCTTGCATAGTTAAACATGAGAAATAAGCTAGACTTAATAATCAAGTGTCTTATTTAATAAACTTGTTGAAATAACTGTCTTTTGAGCTATTTAATTTGTTTCCCCTCATTGACCTGAAAACTTTTGTGATTTGGCTGAAATTTGATTGATAAAGTAAATTGAATTAGCATGTAAAAAAGTTGTAGTACTTGAGGTATCTCAGCTGTTAGACCACCTTCCATTATTACTTTCAGTTATGTTTTTATAGTAAGTTCTTTTTAAGGCCTTTTTCCAGGTTTGAACAGCTACCCAATGGAGCCCTGAGAATCTCTGATGCAAAAGTGGAAGATGCTGGATCATTTACGTGTACAGCTATTAACATCGTTGGAGTTGATACTCACCATATGAAACTAAGTGTTGAAGGTAAGTTGATGCGTGTTGCTTCTTGCGTTTATTATGCAAACTGACAAACAACTAATTTTAGTTCAGATATTGATCAACCAAATTACAGTAAAAACGTGTATGGTAAGTCAACTTTTAGGCTTGCTGTTTCACGTTTTAATTCATGCTGTATTACTTGGCAAAAAAGCGAAAAGTTTGCTTACATGTTTAGCATTGGATTTTGAAAATACAAGTTGAGTGAAGATCAGGTGAGTGCAATTAGGACAAATACCCACTATGAAACCAACTCTGTAATCAAGTAAGCAATTCTACTTTGGAATTTTCTACTATTAGAGGTTAAACAAATCAGGTTCTTATCAGCATTTAAAACAAAATTAAAATCATTAATATTAACATATGAAATGCCATCACACCATTACGACAACATACACACTTAATCAGAATCTCTACATTTACTGTTATCTAAATTAAATCGTGAATTTTAATTCTTATGAATAGTTGTAAATACGTTTTATTTTTATTCGCCATTACTTTTTGTTACTGCACAGTAGTTTAGATTGCCCTGACGCATTTGCCTTTAGCAATGTAAGTTTTTAGTAGCTAACATTGATTGATCGTTGTTCATATATTGAAGGATATATATATATATATATATATATCACACATTCTTTACTCAACTCTAGCTGATTAACAATACTTGATAATATATTAGCATTACAGACCTCTAATTCAAGCTGGGCACAAACTAACACTCACTTAGTTTTTTTGGGGGAGAAATTACGTACATTTTTTCACTATCACTCGAGCTACTTGTATAAAAAGAAAGGTAAGAATGTGTCTTCAGATTCCAGATGCATGGATGCTGCTGCTCCTGTCAAACATTTTGGATCAGGTTGTAATAATGAAGGTGTAGGTAAAAGTATTAGGTGGGTTGGCAGATGCAAACATCTCTAGTGCACTAAAAATACTTGCACCCTGCAGTTTACCTGAGATTTGCGCTAGAAGAAAGTTGATGACTAATATTTGCACTTTGGCTTGTAATATTGCTTAATTTAATGATCTTTAATCTAGGTTATTTTTTTGTTTATTTGTTCTTTTTTTATTATGTTTTAATGGTGTTTGTTTTTCTTAGTTGCACCTAGAATAACAGACAAGAAACATCAGCGATTAAATGTAGTCCGAGATGAATCCATTTCTTTGCCATGTAGCGTGTCCGGTTCGCCGCCACCTGTTATTACGTGGTTGTATAACAATGAAGTGGTAGTGTATATATCTTCCAAATTTGTGATATTTTTAAACTTTTAAATGTTTATTTCCTATGTACACTCTTATCTCGGTTTGCCGGACAAAAGCGGGGTGAATTTGCCGATTGTCCGTATTTTATCGATACTAAGTTAATACTGTAGGCGCTGTGTGTTAGATTCACGGTAATGTTGAATCAATTGCCTAATTGTCTCAAAAACGTGTAGTACGGGTCGCTCCTATGCAAAACTATATAAAAATACTTTTAAATTACTTAAATGGTTAAATTACGAATATTAAATCACTTAAACACACTGATATACAAGCAGCACACGTGTCATTACATGCTGTTTGGTTACACTGATGTAATGAGTAAACAAAGTGACGGCTCGTCAACTAGTGATCAGCTCACGAAACAACTGACTGTGTCTGTAGCATGCGGGACTTTTTATTGGTCTAGATTTTGTTGGATTCTTCCGATATTCGTAAAAGTGAGACCCAGTAAACTGAGATAGTATTTCTATCAATGTATCTTTAATTTTTTACTTTGATTTCTTGCTTTGGAGTTAAGTTTTGTGTTGCTTTACATTAACAAATCTCATTACATTATACAGGTTAGAAATCTTGATCCATCCCTTTATCAATTGCCAAATGGAGCTTTGAGAATAGACAGAGCACAAATCAAGCACAGAGGGAGATACATTTGCTGGGCTTCTAACAACATTGGAAATGCCACTAGTGCTGTAGATCTAAATGTTTTAGGTAGTTTTTGTTTTAATTTGGCATTTTTGTTTTGCCTCAAACCTCTCATTCATTATTACTTGTGCTGAGTCTTAGCGGTTTTACTTTTGGCTTGGACATAAACAATTGCAATAGTTCAATTTGATGAGCTTATTGTGTAACTTTTATCACGTGATTGTTTATTGAATGACAAATAAATAAATAATTTGAGTGTTCACCTTTTCACTTATTTGCAATTATTTTGACTGTAGTGCCTGCACAAGTGCTGCCAAGCGGCCCCTCTAGAATTACTGCTTTGAGAGGGGAGGATGTTACATTGGAATGTAGAGTCAGAGGTGATCCAACTCCGGAAGTTACGTGAGTTGTTTACATTTACAAGAGTTGATCCAAGGCTGGAAGTAGCGCAAGTTGTTTACTTTTACGTTTACATTTACGTAAGAATTTGTAAACAATGGCACGTGCATTGGAGTACAATGATTGTATCATACACTCATATCTCACTTTGCCGGACAAAAGCGGGGAGACGTCAGTCCGAATTTGCCAATTGTCTGTATTTACCGATACTAAGCTAATACAGTAGGTGCCATGTATTAGACTCACGGTAATGTAGAATCAATCACCTAATTGTCTCTATACGTCTAGTATGGGCTGCTCCTAGGCAAAAATGTATAAAAACTGTCAGCAATTGACTTAAATAACTCCGCATGATTGACTCTTAAACACACTGATTAAACACTTATATACACTGACATACAAGCTACACACGTGTTGTTACACACTCCTTGGATGTAAACAAAATGACAGCTCGCCAACTAGCGGTCAGCTCGCGAAACAACAGACTGTGTTCGTAGTATACAGGACTTTTTAATGGTTCAGACTTCCGATATTCGTAAAAGCCAGGTCCTGCAAACCGAGATATGAGTGCATATTTATTTCAAGTGCTAAAATGAAATCAGTGTAACCTCTTATCATAAAAATGTACTGTAGCCATGTTTTATAACTTTCTTATAGCTGGAGATTTAATTCTCGTGACGTAGAATACCCAGTTCTTCGACATGGTACGATAAGAATCCCTCGTATTCGTCTTGAACAAGCTGGAACGTACGAATGTGTTGCTTCAAATGATGCTGGTGAAGACACACGGCGATTTGATGTCTATGTTTCAGGTAGATATTAGGAACATAACTGGCAACTGGTACCAGAGGAATAAATGTTGTCCAAATGCACTAAAAATATGCTAAATTATCTTAGTGTTAAGTGTATAGTTAAAGCAAAACCGGACACAATCTTAAACTGTACGTCAAAACAATCTACTCTTTAAAACATTGAAGGGGAACTTAGTATTTTTTCAAAAATGACTTACGTGAAAGAATTATTACCACACGAATGCAATTTCGCATACGTGCCACTAGTTCTTCTTTTTCACATGCATTTCGCTATTTGCTAGTTAGAAGAGCACTAGTGTCTGCATTTTGAAAACGCTTTGCACAAAAACAGGTGCTGTACCTCTCAGTTCGGATGTGTGTGTTTGTGACGAACTGCACATGTTCGACAGCTCATGCGAGAGCACAACGGCAAATTTGAAATCTGAATTTTTATCTTAAAACTTGCCAAGTTTTATTACAACAAACTGAATCTCTTACAGTAGCACTGTACTTCAATTTTTGCTTTTGTAAATACATGCAATACGCTTGTGGAATATCAGCTGGGGAAATGGGTTGTAGACAGTTTCATTTGTCATGCTGCAAAGGCTGATGGAGATCTCAAAGGATATTCATTCGAACGGTTAGAACTCCTCTGCTGGTTCAATGTCTCATCTCAGAAGATTGTTTGCTTAATGAGCTAGATTCTTTTCCTGTAACAACCAGCTGCATTAGAAGATTCTATATTAAGTGATGAATTTCTCTCATACAATGTGCAGAACAACATGCAGAAATAATTTTTTTGATTTACCACATTGTATTTTCATATTTGTAAGTATATAAGATAAAACTCTATTCGTCCCGTTCTTTATGCCACTTTATGACCCCTTGTGTACACCCATGTGCTGCAGCATAGTCCTAAACATGGTGTCCCATAAAAACTTGGATGGCCCCAAGAAGAACTTTAGGCTACTGTTAATTTAGGGTTGATGCCTCCTCAAAATGGCATCCAAATTAACACCCGCCATACATAATGTAATAAATATTACAATATTTTCAGAGCCACCTAGAATTGATCCTAGCGCTATCCCGGAGATTGCGGTTATTATGGGTGAGCCAGCACAGCTGCCGTGTCCTGCCACTGGGTCACCAGAGCCTGACATCACTTGGTATAAATTTGGTAACCAGGTAAAGCTGCCCAGTTACATCGATTTGCTAAAACTGTAATCTAATGCAGACTTGATATGAAACTGTTTTTATGCAAAAACAGCTATGCTAACTAAAAAACTGAGCTGTCACATTTGAGATATGTTACAAGCTTAAAAATTCACTAGTAAAAAACACCATATTTACACAAAAACTTTACACATACATTGTGATATGAATCAAATCATTCAGTTCAGTTGGCACTCGTATCTCAGTTTGTCGAGCAAAAGCGGGGAAACGTCAGTCCTAATTTGCCGATTGTCGGTATTTACCGATACTAAGCTAATGCAGTAGACGCCGTGTATTAGACTCATGGTAATGTAAAATCAATCATCTAATTGTCTCAAAAACGTCTAGTACGGGCTGCTGTATTCAAATGTATATAAAAACTGTCGGCAATTGGCTCAAATAACTCCGCGTAATTGATTCCGTATTTTTATACGTTGAGATTTACACTTGGTTACACTGATGTAATGATGTAAACCAAGTGATGGCCTGCCAACTAGCGGTCAACTCGCGAAACTGTGCCCGTAGTATGTGGGATTTTCAATGATCCAGATTTTATCCGATTCTTCCGATATCCATAAAAGCGAAGTTCAGCAAACCGAGATATGAGTGTATTATCTCTGTGTGCTGTTCGTGAACATTTTGCACTAATGTATTGATGCTTTACGTCGCATTAGGTAAGGCAAACGGCCAGGATTCGTCAATATCCATCCGGAGCTCTGCAAATTCTCAACACGCAAACTGACGATGGAGGAAAATACACGTGTGTTGCAGTTAACACTGCGGGCAATGCTACACATGATGTTAAACTCACTGTGAATGGTAGGACATTATAAATATAAATTGTCTTTTTTATATTTTGGTACTGTGATAATTACGGAAGTGGGGTGGTTACAATAATTTGGGTTGTGCACAAATCACCGACACATTCGAAGCTTCCAATTTTTTTTACTATTGGAATGATGAAATAATATTTGATTATTCTATGTACATTGTATTGACTATATGCTAAATGCCACCCACTTACAGGGGCAAAATACATTTCAGTGAGCCAACATTGTCCATCTAAAAACAATTTGCCATCTTTGCTGCCATATCATTCCACTGTCAGCTCACAGGTGTGGGTAATTCATTGGCTAGTCTGGTATACAATATGCCGTACACACCTAGTCATCCTCATGGCACCAAGAGTTCAGAGGTTTTGAAAAGTTCGCTCAAACACCGTAGATGTTCATTATGAAGAAACTAATCAAATTACCAAAAATCAACAGGTTCTGTGTTAAATTGTTTTTGCATACAGCATACGGCTCATTTTCAAGTTCATAATGCAGTACGCAAGAGTGTGAATGTCGGTAAATTTATCTTTCCGGTTGAACAGGAGATCATGACTCAACAATTAATGTAGTTTATGGAGACAAGAGCTCGAGTCGGATGCAGTAAAACAGTTGCACTGTATTTTGTATCTCTTTCCACTTGTGGTCTGGGGATTGTTTATTGTATGGCTACTGCGATAAGCTTGAAATCATAAATTAATCGAAGTTTTCTCTCATAGTAGCTATAATCACAAATGATTTCAAATTTAATCTATATTGTTTTGATTTTCAACTGGAGTAAAATTGCTATTTAAAATTTATGTTTGAGTAGCCAAACTTTGTGCTTTTAAATAGGAATTCGTGGACGAAACTTTTTGATTTTTGAATTTTTTTGAAACCCAGGAAACGAACCACATCTCTTAGTTCTAGCAAGCTCCTCAAAGAGCATTTCAGTAATGGTGTGGAGATTGAGAACCAATTTCTGTTGAAAGTGGCTCGAATTTTAGTATCGGATAATTTATATGGAGCAAATAACAATAATAAATTCAACATAATATAGACACACGACACACTCAGAATACTTTTCAGCTTAATGAATATTTTATTTTAGTTCCACCAAGTACTCCAGGATCCGGTGTAGCGGAGACAATTCAAGTTTTAGTCAATGATTCTGTTTCCATCGTATGTCCCATCACGGCATATCCTCCGCCTACTATCCGCTGGAATGTGAATGGTGGTACTCTGTATCAGAGAGATAACCTACGCGTGTCGGGTGATCGCGTGAATATCATTCGTGCACGGGTTTCTGATGCTGCGCGATACACTTGCATAGCAACCAACGTAGCCGGCACTTCCGAGAAAGACTTTGATTTAGTTGTCTTAGGTGAGATCTTGCAGCTAGATTATCGTTAAATAGATAGATAGATAAAACCTTTATTTGTCAATTAATACTTACGTATACAAAGTAAAAAATACATTGCTTATAAGAAACGTATACTGCGTAAGGGAGGCAGCATACCAGTCAATCATATACAGCGTATGCTACTAAACTGAATAGTGGCAATAGCATCATCTACAGCTAATACAATGAAAAGAAACTACAAAATTATAAAATTACTGGTAACTAATAAATATTTGAAACACAGGTTATGTACAAAATTTACATATTTACAAATTAGAAGAATACTAAAATGATTAATATGGCAATGTGAGTTAGTTTCATTTGTATAAAAATTAGCAATATTCTATATCATAGTTATGATAACCAGATGATGTCTATTTTAGGCATTTCGTGCTATTAAAATCATGGTCGGGGGGAAAAATATAAGAATTGTCAGCAGGCCAATCAAAATCATGTCTATTTTGGGATATTTCATAGGTTGCCATTAGTCTTATTTAGTCTGTGCTAAAAAGGTCAAATTATTAAATGATTTTAATGTATGTACTATATGTATGTACTGTTGGGGGGTGCGGGATTATACACTTTACATTTCTAGAAATTGAGCAACGATCACCAGCTATGGGAATGAAACTATTTTCTCTGTGAAACTGTTATAATTTTTCCATTTGCTTTAAATTAATAGTAATTTGTAAGTAATTAAGTTTTTGTTTTTACTGCTTTTCGTTTTCAAAGATAAATTTCCTCTGGTATTTTTGTACACGTTTCTTTTTCTGTATTTTCTTTTATTACCTTACACGTAAGTTTCTTTTATTACTTAGCACCACCAAGAATAAGAGATGGCGATCAGATTCCAAACATCACTGTCATAGTCAACCAAACGTTAACTATTGACTGTCCAGCAGTTGGTCATCCGATGCCTGACATAACCTGGTATCAGAACGGTAGATCACTAGCTAACGACCGGCGTGTACAGTTTGGCTATGAGAAACAGATGATAAAAATTCAGGAGGCTAAAGTGTCGGATATGGGAACTTACACTTGCGAGGTTTCTAATGTAGCTGGTAGGGCAACCAAGGAGTACAATGTTCTAGTTTATGGTAGGTGTTGACTTTGATAGGGATTTTTGTTTACCTGAAAGTGTAACATTTAAGAAGTAAATTGTTATGGTTGCAGTCATTTTGCCGGAAGACCTTTTATACCCCTCCTGTATTTCTGGATGTTGTAGATGCTGAACTTTTTCATTGATGTTAATTGATAGGTTGGAGATAGGTAATGATCTCTGGTGTACTTTGTGGCCACAACTAAGCAAGACTCTGCTTATTAGAAAGTGGATCAGTGGCTGCCATGAAGATACCTTCTGGTGGTTCCATATGTATGTTGTATTGCCACTGGACTGTTTATCTTGACTAGGATAAGTAGCACACATCTTGCCAGTTGCGATGTGATAGTGTGTGCTCACACTAAAGGTCACTCCTTGATAGAAGGCTGAGTTGTAGTCGTGTGATAACCGTCACTTAATAAGTAAACCCTATTGTTGAGTGCTTTACAGCTTGTCAAACTTTACTGCAAATATTTATTTTTATTATTTATTAAGCACAAAAATGTACTTTTTATACAAGAGTAAATGTAAACAGTAAAATTGTATAGCTATGATCGACATGAAGGTTCTGCCTACCACTGTGTACCGTGGATGAGGCAGCAAGGAACTAAATCCTCTAGCAGATCACTGCCTGCCATCCAGCCAATAGAAGGCATATAGAACTAAAATAAAAATTACATAAAATATTCAAGACAAATTACCTAAAATACAAAAATTACCTACAAATAGGATTAATCACTGAAAATAAAGGAATTGCAGGACTAGAAGTGTTTCTCCTAGAAGATGTGAGTCAGGTTTCTAAATTTACTTTAACAGTTGAAAGGTTTAATATGTTTTTGTCATGTGCTTAGACTTGCTAAGCACACTAAGGAAATAGTTACTTTAACTCAGTCAGTATGTAACGGTAAAATTAACGAAACAAAATTATTTTCTGCAAAAATTAATTTTAAGCTTGCCAATAAAACAGTAACTTTAGCTGTCAGTGTATTATTCTAAAATGAACGAATCGAAAATTCACTTCTGTAAAAAATTAATTTAATTTTACAGAGCCACCAGTGATTCCGTATGGCACACCCAAAGAAATTACTACTGTTGTGAATAAATCAGCCACATTACCTTGTCCTGCTTTTGGCACCCCGACTCCGACAATACACTGGTTTCGTGGCTCATTGCGAGTGAATGAGCGTGAACCACGTTACACGCTGCTGAACAACGGTGGTTTGGCAATTGATGAAGCTCAGAAAAGTGATTCAGGTGTCTACGTTTGCATTGCCAGCAATGTGGCTGGAAATGCAACAAATGATGTTACGTTCACCGTGCATGGTAGGTTCAGCTTTACTACTGTTTTTACCATCTCATGCTGTTGCACTGTTGCCAACGTCTCCCTTCATTTTTTCTCTTTCTCTCTCTTTCCCCTTCTCAGTTTTCTTTTTGTCTCCCTTTTTCTCTTTGTTTTTCTCTGTCAGACAATCTTTTTTCTTTTTCTGCTTTTCTCTTCCTTTTTTCTTCCTTGTGTCTTTTCTATTTAAGCCAAGTATATTAAAATTTATTTAAATTTCAAACTTATCGCTGTGCTCACGCATGAGCTGTTGAAGATGCACACTACATCACAAATGAACATCTCTGAACTGAGAGGTATGCGAAAGTCATGTTTGAGGTTGTAGATGAATCACTTTGTAGAAAAAGAATAAAACACTATACTACATATCTGCACAAAACTGAAAAGTGTTTATTAGACTACATACACATATGTAGAATGACTGCTACACTGAACACTGAGAGTTAGACAGTAAGTAACATGAGTATCACGACTGCTGCACTGCACTGAGAGTTAGACAGTGACTAGAAAGTAAATCCAGTCAGTATATATAGGTATAGGTAATTATGCAAACTTGGCTTCACAAAAACCATTACTGTAAAATAGGGAGAGATCCAGTGAATATGACTGTACAATTATACTAGGGGTGAGTTTAGCTAGTAAAATGTAAAAGGATTAGTTAATAGATGGCAGCACCTAAAAATATACAGTTACAATTTCCACAAGGTATACACCTGTTTATGTGCAATGCATTTCCGAAATGCAGGCACTAGTGCTCGTCTAATTGGCGAATGGCGAAAAACAGGTAACAACAAGAACTAGAGATGCAAACGTGAAATTGCATTTGTGTGGTAATAATTCCTTCACGTAAGTCGTTTTTGAAAAAATAGTATATCTCCTTTCAATATTTTAAAGACCAGGTTGCTTTGACTACAGTTTAAGACTGGGTCCGGTTTTGCTAAATATACTTATATGATTTTATTTTATGATTTTTTTTGTGTTTTCTTTTTAGAACCACCTCTACTAGAAGATACGGTATCTCCATCTACTATACGTGCCATAATTAACACGACTGTGTCTATAGACTGCAGCGTTAGTGGCAGTCCCAAACCAGCGATTACGTGGTTTAAAGATGGCCGAGTTTTGCCTTCTGTGAGGCATTACAGCATGGGCTCAACTGGTGAAATCATAAATATACTAGGTGTGCAGTTAACGGATGCAGGTTTGTTCTTATGCCGGGCTAGAAACATTGCCGGACAAGTCGACAGGACATTTAATCTTGATGTTTTAGGTGAGAATTGTTGTAGATACATTTAATCTTGATGTTTTGGGTGAGAATTGTTGTAGATATATTTAATCTTGATGTTTTAGGTGAGAATTGTTGTAGATACATTTAATCTTGATGTTTTAGGTGAGAATTGTTGTAGATATATTTAATCTTGATGTTTTAGGTGAGAATTGTTGTAGATACATTTAATCTTGATGTTTTAGGTGAGAATTGTTGTAGATACATTTAATCTTGATGTTTTACGTGAGAATTGTTGCAGATACATCTAATCTTGATGTTTTAGGTGAGAATTGTTGTAGATACATTTAATCTTGATGTTTTAGGTGAGAATTGTTGTAGATACATTTAATCTTGATGTTTTAGGTAAGAATTGTTGTTGATACATTTAATCTAGATGTTTTGGGTGAGAATTGTTGTAGATACATTTAATCTTGATGTTGTAGATACGTTTTTGTCCGAATGGTGCTCATTGAACGTTGAAAAGTTTGCATAAAAAACTAATTTGTACAGGCATCCTACTTCATTAATAGTAGGTCATTCATTTGGAAATCCTCCATAGAAGTGCAGTAACAATGAAAGCAAAATTGAAGAAGAGCTGAATTATAATCGTAAAATTGACCGACTCCCATTGTGTTTGCCCCCTTGATCAGAGTTCAAATGTCACCCTACTCCTACCCTTCCCCATCCAGGGCTACTTGTTTTACTTGTAACACTAATTTCTGCTTTAACTAAATCATCTAAGTGGCAATTATTTATCTGTTTTTAGTGCCGCCGAACATTGCCGATTCGGACACAATTTCTAAACTAGACGTGATTGTCAACAATACCCTGCACATTAATTGCCCAGCTTCCGGGCGCCCGCCTCCACGCGTCACTTGGTTAATGAACGGACAGCCGATAATCTCCGCTAAGCAGAACATAGAGTTTGCTCCAGGTGGAAGAGATTTGACCATCGTCCATGCTCAAGTGGAAGATACCGCCATGTATACATGTGTAGCTGAAAATGAAGCGGGAAAAACCAATAGACACTACAGTGTTAATGTATTAGGTATTTTATCATGTCGATAAAGTTATTGCAAATTCTTAATGTTTATTTTTTCTTTTTAGTCATTTTTTCTTTGTTCGTAAGCCCCATTCGAGGTAGCGGTCACTCAAGGTAAGGAGCTACATAAAACTAAATGGTCAAATATGAACACAGGTCTAGAAAAATAGATTTACCTGTTAATGTTGCTTGAAGCAAGTGAACTTTAGTTTTTAGTGATACAATTTCGGCTAAAGAATTTCACAGGTGCGGATTGGCGAGTTTTCTCACCAAGTAAACATGCCAAGTAACTCACAAGCATGTTCAGACTAGCGAGTAAGACTTGCTGCAAGTTACTCTTGTCAACAGTAACTCACAAAACATTTCGCTCTTGTGAGTTTGCTGTCGGAGAGAAAACTTGCTAAGAAGCCCAAGGGAAAAACTGAATTTACAAACAGTAAAACGAACAGTTCAACCAAACTGTTAGAATCTAGTAACTAGTGATGAGAGTCACTAGAAGCTTCTGCCATAAAAGTGATGATAAAAGAGACTTAACAACATATCTTTGATAAGCAACAGATTTCAGTGCTGATAAATCAAACCTGATTATATAAATAACATGTGTCTGCAATCTGTCATATGAGTTCAGTCATTAAGATAATAGCCAAAGCACCAGATTAGATGTTGTTGCTGTATTCCTGACTTGCTACGTACAAGGTCTGTTAGTCAGTTTTTAAAGGACGAATGTGATAACTAAACACACTACCATTAGTACCATTATTTATAGAAATATATTTTTTCAGATATACCCAGGATTGACGCCAGCACACCAAATGAGATGCAAGTGGTACAAGGTCAGCAAACAACTTTACCATGTCCGGCTCATGGTGTGCCTACTCCTACGATAACATGGTATCGAAATAATAGAGTGGTCGATCGTAGTTATCATAATCTTAAGCTCGTACCCGGAGGAGCGTTAGAAATCGTATCTGCGCAGCCAATAGATTCTGGGACGTACGTTTGTGTGGCTTCAAATTATGCTGGAAATTCCAGTAATGCTATTGATTTTACTGTGCTAGGTTAGTATTGCCTTTCGTTGTGCTTTATTAGTCAAATTCTTTGAAATGGCTTCACTTTGAATTGAAAATTAATTTTCTGGGATACTATGTTTAAACTGCAGAGTAAATAAACTGCTATGTATTGGTAAGTGAAATATATAGGTGGTTTCAGGCAAACCAGTAGAAATATGAATAAAACTCATAGAATGTTTAACTTATATGACTTGAGCAGCATCGATTTTTGTCTCTGGACATATCTCAGTCCTCTTACATTACTTTCTATGTAAGTCTTGGCTTCGTTTAACGATGTCTCGCTTAACGCCGCATTTTGTTGGAACGCATTAGCATCATTAAGCGAGGGCTTACTGTATAAATTTGCAAATCATGCATTATTAAAGATATTTCAAACAATTGTGTTTCAGTTCCACCGACCATCAAACGTGGATCCATAACTGAGGATCTAGCGGTGACTTTGGAAGATGCTATAACTCTGGAGTGCATCGTTACTGCTATCCCGGATGCTGAGATTACTTGGATGAAGATGGGACAGGTGTATCGAGCGCCGCCTCACGTTCGGATAACCAATAATGGCCAGCATTTGCAGATTCTGCGAGCAGAAGTACTAATAATGACTTAATTTTTTTGTTGGTGTTTTTAACAACATTTTTTTGTCACTATGTAGATTAGCTTTTATATTAGAGTTCGTCATTCACAGACTTTATAAAGGTTTTAGTACTGGAAACATAGTTCTGATATTTAATCTACATATGACATTTCAGTTGTTTTCCCATAGGTAACTGATACAGGTCTATATACTTGTCATGCAGCGAATTTAGCTGGGGAAGCGGAGAAGGACTTTGACTTGGACGTGTTAGGTAAGCAGTAATATTAATTTATTAGAATTCATCACTTCATTTAGTAACATTTCATGTAGATTATAGCACTATAGTGATTTGTAATTGACACACTATACTACGCAAATATTACCATTTGTCACCAAAAAAAACAAAAGCCACATTCGTCGGAAGAATGGGTTTAATCATGTTTTCAACCTAGTGTATTTTTTCTAGTAATTATGTCAAATTAAGTAGAACAAGTATCAGTTACAAAATAATGCTGTAAAAATTTGGAATAAAGAAATCACGAACTAAATTTAGAGTTTGGAACAAAATATTAAAACATTTGTGAAAGAGTAAGATTAATAAAAAATGCCAAAATCATTATTCTTTACATTGGAATGAAAAGAAAGCTTCTTACTTGTTATTTCCCTGTCAGTTAATAATGGCTGATCATAGTTCATGGGCTTCATTGCATTCTGTTTTGTCTTTCTGATTACTTTTCAGGCACTTAATATTGTCATCTAATAACTTTTAACTAATATTGTTTAATTGTTTCTATACTATAGCATCATAAGTAATTAACACTCCACTGTCTTTGTGTTTCTTTATAATATAAACTTCAAGTAGAAGTGTCTTTGGAAGTCTGTATACAGACTTACCGTATGATACATCTACAAATTTCCTGAAATTTTAGTGCCACCAGAAATAGAAGGAGCAGACGAAACGTTAAATCTTCAAGTTGTCGTCAACAGCAGTTTAATTATTGAGTGTCCGGCATCTGGAAACCCATTGCCTGATATACAGTGGCTAAAGAATGGAATACCTCTGGTAAACATTTGTAACTTATGTCTTCTATTACTCAATACTTTGTGCAGGATGCTTTAATATGTTAGGTTTTTTCTTTGTTGCATTGAAATTTGTCAGACATACTTGTAATGTGAAAAAAACAAATTTGATATCAGTAGGTTCAGTTAGTTTAAATAAATTTTTATTGAAATGCAAGTATTGCAATATGGCTTGAACAGTATTTAACAACTGATGAATGTTCTTGTCAATGAAACGTGACACTTAATAGAAAGCAGACAATAGATAAACAGTAGAAGCATTATAGTATGACTACTAGCAGTATAGACACATACGTAGCATAATGTTGACGATGACATTAATATGACTATGTAATCAAAATAAACTAACACAATGCTTTAGAAGCACTTAGTTAGAAATATAAATTTCTGTACAAGCTTAAATACTTGGATATTAACAGTTACATTTAAGTGTTGATTGCTATGAAATAACAGATAAGCGAGTTCATTTGTTAGCAGATTATAAATTCTAATATTATGAGGAATTAACAATGTACAGAGCTTGCTTAGTAATATATCTGTAACCTGGTGATATAATGGGCAGCTGATTAGAAAATGATTAATGGTTTCAAAAGAATGCATCTACAGGTAGGTAAAACTGGGGTTTCATCATAGTTTTTACATCTATCTGCCAAAGTTTAGTTGACAAAAGCCAACCCGTATTCGTGTTTGAGGAATCTACTAGTCTACGGTCGCCATAAGAGTAATCTTTGGCGTTTGTGTTTGTTGAAACCCAAGTGTTTTTTGAAATGTAATTTAAATGACGATGAGGACTCGCTATTATGAATATAGAGAGGAAGTACCTTCCATGAATCAGTAACAGAAACAAAGAATGAATTAGCAAATGAAGTTGAATGATGATTAAAATTTCTAAAATAATCGCCATTGCATACTGAGTAGGTTTGATTTAGAGACAAAAATTTATTTTATTTTTTCAGCTAAATGAGTTTGTTTTAAGTACTGAAAGTAACTTGTTGTTTGGCAGATTTCTTTTTAGCACTGCTTTGTGAATTCCTTGTGTTTTATCGGTAGTTTACTTTGTGCTTTTATTTGTAATTCAGTCAACACCGGATAGTCGCTTGCAGCTGCTGTATGACAATCAAATACTCAGCATCAACTCAGCTTTACTCTCTGACTCTTCGGCATACACTTGCATCGCTAGTAACATTGCCGGTCAAAACACAAAGCTGTTTACAGTTGAAGTTCTAGGTAAGAGAGCCATCTGTGTGATTGTTATCCTAATCTGGTACGGGTAGTCGTTAACTTACAACATATCCAACTTTACCAAAATTTAATTTATTGCCGACCGGTTTCGAACAAACTGTACCATTCCACAAAACACAGTGCACTGTGGGTGTTGTACAATTCAGCAACAAAGTGACAGCTTCCTAATATTGACAGTCTGTTACTACTAACGTATTTGTTTGTTTGTTTGCGGAGTGTAGCATAGCTTCATACAAATCAACATATGTAATCTGCAAGGTAAATTGTTAAATTATCTGTTAAATGTTATACTATACATCTTTTGGCTATCTAACTATTGAATTATATTTCGATGTTATTTCTAAATTCTGGTAAATTTCTTTGTTTTAGATTTTTTATTTCATAATCTTTAAAGTACAATACGCAGACAATATACAATACAATACCTAGATGCCTTGACAATGAACAGTTTGTTCGAAACCTGTCGGCAATAAATTCAATTTTGGTGTAGTTACATCTATTTGCCAAATATGGATAATTCAATATCCAACTTTCTTATTAATTATACGAAACTAACAGTAACTCACGTTTCCTTCTTTTTCATTATTTTTAATTTTTTTTTGTTTTGATAAATTCATTCGTAGGTACCTCCATACGTAGCATGTCTTGTATGTAGACTATAGAGGTACACCAATTGAACATACAGGTTTGACTTGCTTCCAAGTCATCTGTCAGAACCGACTGTGGTCATAAGGGTCAATGACCACCTGTATAATTTATGACATTAAGTAAGAATTAACTTTTGATAACGTCAAAACAAAAAGCCAGTTAGGCTTCTGTTAAAGTAATTTTGATAGAACCAGAATGAAAGAGTTTCACATTCTGCATTTTTGCTAAATAGGGTCTGGAGGTAGTTTTGCCATGCCCATTTTAAACCTACCATCTAGTTTTTTAGTAACATTCTTGGTACTTATTATTACTTAAAATAAATTGAAATCTGTAATCTAGCTTTGACTAAAATTATCGAAATAATATTTAGCTGTCTTAATTGTGGCAGCTTGCCAAATTTTAACTGGAGATCAGTAATGTTCATTTATTTAGGAAGACTCTGCAGCAAAGGTCCATTAAATGTTTTGCAATGTAGTTGATTTGGTGATGTGTTTGTGTCATCGATCGTTACACCTAGTTAGCTATGTGTCAACCTTGAATGTTTTCATTGCAGGTTACATTTGATTTTTCTTTCAGAACCACCTTCTATTGAAGACAATATCCCAGAAGAAATGAGTACTGTTCTCGGACAACGAATCACACTGCCTTGTCCTGCATATGGTACTCCTACTCCTGAAATTACCTGGTATAAAGTAAGTGTCAATTTTGTGAAGATAGGAATATCAGTTCCTGATTTTGACATGTCAGATTTCATTTTGTACGTACTGAGAATATTTGTGGTTAAATTATGTCTGTTTTGACACATTCTTCTTGCTTAAAGTAGCATTGATGCAGTAGTCATTGTTGATATCTTATCAATGTCTGTGGTTATGCTTAAAAACAGTTAAAAAATCTAACAATAGTGGTTTTTTGCCACGCTGTATTTGTTGTTTATACATTTGTTAGTTTTTGTTTGTGTTTCATAGCATTTGCAAGGAAGCATTCTAATTTATTCTAATCAGTTATCCAGTCACCGCATTTTTAATTCTTGCCAGAATTTTTGTATGCATATTTAAAACAAATTAATATAAAGTACATGTTTATGGTCTGTTCTTTTTCACTAGGATGGAGCCCTAATAACGGGCAATGAGAAAAATATTCGTTTACTGAGATTTGGTTCCCTGGAAGTACATAATGTTCGGTCAGAAGACAGTGGTCAGTATCAATGCGTGGCAAGCAATCCAGCGGGCAAAGCATCAAATGACATTAAATTCATTGTTCTAGGTATGAAACTAACTTACTGCATGGAAATTTACATGGATAATGAATAAACCTTTCACAGTTTCGTTCTGCGCACACACAGTTGCTGGAAGTCAAAGGTTCAGTGTATCACAGCAACGCATCGTAACTACAACTGTTACGTGACATGTGTGAAGCAAAGCCGTTTGCCACATCAGTTCAGTAACTTCAGCTGCTTTACGCGGACTTTACTGAATTATGCGTTAGTCTGTGCTAGAGTGATTTACTAGCATGATCTTGTTTGATAACAAGAAAAGATGAATTAGGTAAGGTTCTAGCTAGCCGTTAAAAGTTACTATTACAGTAAATTGGGCTGCGAGACATTGTCAAGTGTACACAAATGACATTGCCTAGTACGCTTCACCTTTGACCTTTTCACGATCATCATCAATCGCTGGAACTGTGAATAGGCTTGTTGGTGTAGACACATTGCCGAAAGGTTATAATGATCCTTTGATATGAATAGTAGACGTTTTTCTCTTGCATTTTTTAATATCCGGTCCATTCAATAGTTTTTAAAATTTATGAACTTAAGTTTTGGAAACTCTATTTCATTTGGAAATTTCTTACTCTTTGCACAATTAGTGTTTTTTACATTGAAAAATATTTTATAACACACAGTGCCGCCCACAATTGTTAATATTGGAACTGACACTGACATTCAAGTTGTGGCCAACGAATCTGTGATTATGGAATGTCTCGTCTCTGGAGTGCCCACGCCTCAGGTGACGTGGCTCAAAAATGGAAAGCTATTTGCCATTACCGATCACATTATGGTGTCCGAGGACGGGCAACAGTTGAGAATAGCCGTTTCCCAAGTTACGGATGCCGGACGGTACACTTGTGAAGCTCGAAACAGCGCTGGGGAAACAAGCAAAGACATTACATTGGACGTATTAGGTACGATTTTGCTGCTTGGTGTTTTTTTGGTAAGAATATTGAGCGTTTCTAGAATTAAAACTTGACTAGAAATTTTTCATCATGAAATTAATGCACAAATGAGTATTTTGTACAAGTGCTGTATCGATTTTAGATGTGGAAAAAATACATAATAATAATAATAATGATAATGATAATGATGGTAATGGTGATGGTGATGGTGATGGTGATGGTGATGGTGATGGTGATGGTGGTGGTGGTGGTGGTGGTGGTGGTGGTGGTGATAGTGATAGTAATAGTAATAGTGATGATGATGATGATGATGATGATAACAATAATATTTAGTTTGATCTTTATTCTTAATAAATAAGAAAATAGTTAACCTCTTTTGTTCATATTGGTAAATTACCTTCCTGTATGTTTTTTGTAAAGTTGTTTGTTTCTTTAACTGTATCATATGGCTAATAAAATAAGCAAATGAGTAAACTCATGGTCCTACATATGTGTTTAGTGTTTCAACAGATGTAAATTATGTAATTTTAATATATACTACCTGGTAGTAGAATAAAGTCCTGTTGATACTTTACCTGACAAAAAAGATTTTTGTTGGCTGATTAAAGTTCTTCTCTCCTATAAATTTATTCAAGTCTTCCACTTGTTCTTCTGGTATCCCTTAAACAAACAACAAAAAAGCAGATAGTTAGCTAAATAAATAAACATTGTCGTCGGTGTTGTTTAAAAAATGCTATTTTAAAATGAAAATGAACAGCCATCATCCACTTAAGTAAAGACATGGCTTTTATTCAGTTTTGACAGGGTTTGACACACATGCTGCAGTATCTTGCATTCCAAAGAACTTTTTTACTTTTTGCAGTGCCACCATCTATCAGGGAGTCTGTGGAGGATGAGTTTGAAGTGATTGTTAACCGAAGTGTGACCATCGAATGTCCAGCAGTTGGTCATCCACGTCCAGATGTTATATGGTTTAAAAATGGCAGTCCACTGCCACAGAACGGTACACAATAGATTGTTTTTAAAAATTCTAAACTTGTTACAAAATCTTTCTTAAGCAACATTTACCAGACATCCGCATTGTTGTTATGCATTATGCTTATTGCTCATCCAGCTTCGTATAAAAAAATCAATAGGAAATAGCTGCCGAAAAAATAATGCAATGGCGCAGTTCTAATAAATGGGTTCATAGAAAACAGTATATAAAGTGATTTTTTGTGCAATAACGCATTCTGCTTGTCTGGTAAGTGATGCCTTACTGTTGTTTTAAATGATTTAAAAAGTCACAGTTTACTAGTTGGTAATAAGTTGTTGGGGTGTGTGCTTGCAGAGCTATATTTTACTGATCGGTGTTTTTTATTGTGTTGTTTTAGACCCTTTGCACATACTGACGCTATATGAAAATCAACTGTTGCGAATAAACCAAGTACGAGAAAGAGATGCAGGACGATACTCGTGCGTAGCAATAAACATAGCCGGACGTGCTTCTCACAACTACACTGTGGATGTTTTAGGTAAGTTTAGGAAAAGTATCGCTTAAAGTAGCTTAAACAAACTTATACTTGCTTGTATCGCAGCGCGAGGAATGACCGAGTGTTCAAAATGTGCGCTTAGCAATCAAAGTTAAGCAGTGTTGAGCTTGGTCAGTAACTGAAATTATGACGATTAGGAAAATTTTTCTGGCTCCTGACCATTTTGCTTTTTGAAGGCAATGTATCTTCATGAAAACATGGCCGGTTGAATTTCTTATCTTAAAGGACTATACTTGATAATAATGAACCAAGTTCCAGTCCTGCCACATAGAGTCATCAACATTAAAGAAAGTCCTGTGGTTGAATGCTGGATACCATCTCGCAGGTAAAACAGTTGTCTTTTGCCTGACATAATTCCTCTGTATTTGTCTTCCTGCTTGTGATTGCATTTACTAGAGTTACGAGCTGCTTGTAACCACTCAACTAATAAATTCTACAATGTACATACTACTGCAGCGCTGGAGAGAATATGAGTCAATCTCTGTCACAATTTGAACTTTAGTATGTGGTTTTGCGATACTATAAATTTATAGGCAGCCATGTACTTAATCATTTTGTTTTACTTATTGATTTTTACATTATCTTGTATAAGTATAGAAATAAATACTAAATACGTAAGTAGAAATAGATGCATAATTAAAAAATTGTGCAAAAATTAGAGCGTATAAGATTACATGCTATAAGAGTGAAAAGCTGCTGCTTACATAATTTAACAAATTACAAGAACTTTACATATCCACACTTTTTACTTTTAATTTAAACTGTTTTTTTGTTCCAGCTGATGAATTTGTCATTACTGATTAATAGTTTGCTATTCTGGAACAGTAGTTTTGATTTGGTTTTGATCAAGAATTTTACGTGACTTTCTTTCATGTAATATGATTCTGAGTGTCATTCTAAAGTTATTTAATGTTTCTATAACACAGGGAATTTAATCTTTGAATTTTTGTTGATTTTCTACTTTGCAGTTCCACCGTCCATAACTAACTGGCACATTACTGAGCATTTACGCGTAATGATTGGTAACAATCTCACTATTGAATGTCCGGCTTATGGTCGACCGCCTCCTGAAATCGCATGGTTTAAAGACAATCAGCTGTTAAGCGGAACTGGTAGCATCGGACCTAACTATTATTTGACTCGAGCAAGTAGTATTTTATTGCTTAAATAAATTCATGGTAATTTCAAATACGCACAATTATAATGTCTGTTCTAGTTAGAACTATCTATTTAAAGGCTAAGGCTACATTATTTCTGCAAAACCCTTGATAATGCAGGCTATCCTGGAAAGTCAGGGGAAAATTTAATTTTCGTAAAAATCCAGGGAGAATAATGAAAATGGAGTGAAAAGTCAGGAAAATTAGGAAGGTTTTCAAAAATAATCACCCCGAGCCTATATTTTTCCAAACATATTTTTCAGCGATTCGTGATAATGATTGGATTAAGAAAGTTTAGTTAATGTGATAAGTGTAGTTTTGTTAGCACTATTGCAGCTGTGCTGACACATTATATATCAGTATATGTATGAATCTCCATATGCAAAAATGTTTGCATATGTATACTGGTAATGCAACTTCTAACTGCATGTCAAACTTAATTTCTAATTCATGATAGCCAGGTTTCTGCAAATTCTATTTCAGTTATTAAATTGCATTTTCAGCAAGTTGAGGAGCCACACCCTGTACAAGATTTCGTCTTTCTGCCAGAAGCTCGCCTAAAACGAGAGGCAAGAGATCTGGCCTTATTCTCACCTGATCGAACAAGAGGCGACATTCCGTCGAGCCACGAAAGCAAACCTCCATCTAGCGGTTCTCTACCTGGTTTAGCATCAGAAGGCGTATTACCTCTGCCAACTGTTCCGTCGTCTGTCACCGATGTCTCTACTAGGTATTTGTCTTTGTGAATTTGATTTGTGAGACTAGCTTTTTAGTTTTTATTACTTTTACAATAGTTACATTACTTGTTGTGTAGCATGCTGTCTTAATGATAAATTTTGCTTTCATCATTTTTGACATTCTTATCATTACGTGTTTTGGATGCTACTGTAGGGACTTATCCCATTAAAGCACAAGAATTGCTACATAAAGCAAAAAAAATCGTCTTGAAATTTTGAATCACCTACAAGTTACGCTGTCTTATTGTGAACAGTAGTTGTGTTAGCACACTGTACAAAAACTTGTAAATTTAAATTCTGGCGATGACTGTTAGGTGCAACCATTTTAACGGTAGGTCGTTTGTAACAAGAGTAACGTTGCACAAAGTTTTAAAAAACAATCAAAGCTTTTGTAGTATACTTCACTAACTAAGCAAAGACATAAATTACTTGATCTTATCAAGAAGATTAATAGCATGATTTTTGGTTAGTCAGTGGTGTCTTATTAGGCGCCGGGAACATTTAAATTGCTAAGAATTTTCTTTCACAGTTACACACGTCTTTCAAACAGATAAGCGTAATGCTAAGAATTTAAATATGTAGACATTTTTTTGGTAAATACATTAAAATTGCCTTTTTTCCTCTTTAACTTTTGCTTTTATTGCTTGTATAGAGAGCATAACTGAATAGGCATCTTAAAGAAAACAGTGAAAATAAAAACAGGCAGTTTTGACTCGAGATGAATTAGTAAAGACAATTCTATAAAAATTGGAATAAGAAAACTGTGTGTTTTAGTTTTAAAAATATTGATGCAATTCAATGTGACCCTATACATGCAGTCTTGCACCTTTTCTATTTTGTTACAGAGACAACAGGATGCAAATCACTTTTGCCAAAGAGTCTGATTCCGGTCAGTACAAATGTGTGGCTAGTAGCATTTCTGGAGACATTCAAAAAGATTTTTATGTTCAAGTTTTAGGTAAGTTTTATGTTAGTTCAATGCATATATAATGTTTTTATAAATGACTTAATTTAACTGTTGATACTTTTATTAATATGTTATATTATAGTAAATATTATATCCAACAGGATAAAAGGTGCCTGAATGTCTCAATTTCATTTTGTCTAGATGACGTTATTAACAATGTTTATGGTCTTGTAACTTGTCAAATCTGCCATGCTAGGGCTACTCACCTGCACTATTCTTGTTCACGTATTTTCTTGTTTATTTTTTGGTTATGACAAGCAATGGCACGTGAGTTTTCAAAACTTACACCATTGACTGAGAATGTTTAAGTGGTGGTTTGTGGCAAATTTCAGTAGGCTAAGAAGTGACTTGTTGAACGTTTTAACATGAAACGAAACGAACTTTTTTAAGCCATCTGATATGGAAGATATCGGGGAATTATAAATTCATGTTTAGTAAATAAAAACTACAGGAAGACGAGATAAATTAAAACACTGTGTTCATATCTTAAGATCGTTATTTTGATTACAAGATTTGTTATTAGACTTAATTCACCATTGATGCATAGATTTTTTATTAATTCAACTCTTCATCATAATGTTGTTATTTTCGATTAAAATCACAGATATTTCTGTTTAGCTTAATTATTCAGCAATCAATGTTAATTCGGTATTAATGTACTTTCACTTGAAACTACAGATATTTTTATTCAGTTAATTAGTATCGTGCTAAGCAGAAATCAACATTGATGTCGCATCATTGGCCGTATTTTTACTTTAATACAGGTAACTTTATTATTTGACACGTATAACTTTGTAATAATTTTTGCATTTTTACAGTCTGCTTTTTCCCTCTCACTTCTTCTTTTTTCCAACAGTTCCTCCTGAAATAGAAGAAACCGAGCAAGATCTTGTTGTGGTGGAGAACCACCCCGTCACAATCGAGTGCCCTTCTACTGGATCACCCCAGCCGATCGTAACCTGGCTCAAAAATGGGGAGCTCATTCATTTCGAGCAAGCGTACAGTGAGAAGATACAAATAATGTCGAGCGGCAATGTTTTACACATTCCAAGTGCCGAGCAAATGCATGAAGCCAAGTACATGTGCAGAGTTACGAATGATGCCGGTCTTTCAGAGAGGGAATTCCGCCTGACAGTGTTAGGTAGGTTACCAAATGTTTTGCTTAGCAGAATAACTGCACGGGTATCCTCTTTAACGATAATTTCTCAGTGTGAAACATTCTTCTTTTTTTGTAGAATAACCTAATCTTTTCCTTTTCTAAATTGATAAGTAACAGTGATTCTCAATAGACTGTCTGAAAATAAAGTGTTAAAGTTTTTGTTAAATATCAAAAAAACCGTATTGAATTTAGATATTAAATTTAACTATACTAAAATTTAAAACGTCAGTCTTAAAGTTTTTGTTAAATATTAAAAATACCACATTAGATTTAGATATTAAATTTAACTATATTAAAATTTAAAAGTCCGCAATATTTCACAGTCTGTGTCAAATCTTATTACTGATTGACAAACTTGCAGACTTTGTATCTGTAGCATTCCCATCTTTTTATTAAGTCTGTGATTTTTAGAAATTTTTTTGCATTGAGAAATGGAGTTCGAATGTTATGGTGTTAGTTTCCTATACTGCAGAGTCATTCATGTTTTTTAATGTTTTTAGTGCATTTTCCTTTAGAAATTATAAAAATAAAAATATAATTGCTTTTCAAATTCGTACTCTTTTAGTTTCTTAATAAAATAACTGGCCTGTTTGGCATGAAAGCAAGATACACTGCCATCTTATGGTTATTCTAAATATGGTGTCGTTGCATATTTAATGAATTTGGAGAAATTAGTGTCCTAAGGGAGATGTCATTAAATGTAATACTTGAGGTCCAGGATGTTACTAAAATATTCTATGTAATAACGTTTATGAAATAACAAACTATTTCATTAATTTCTTATATGAAGAACAATAGAGACAGATACTGTCAATGAACAATAGTCTATTTAGGAAGTATTTTTTATTCTAGTGATTGAATATTTCTCTTTCTTCTTTAGATTATATTTTTATATGTTTCCTGTAATTCTCTAAATTTGTGTTCAAATAAAGACATAAATATTTTAGATTTATGTACACATTGCAGTCTACTCTAATTTATTGTATTCTCTACCAGTTTATGTGTGTAAAGTTCAAAGTTTTAAAGACAATTATTAAACAAGCCTGGTAGCTTTACTAATTGGTTCTGTAACAAATGGGGATGCTTCTATGATCTTACGCAGCTCACAGAGCTCGTAATTGAGGAAGACAACTAATTATAAATGTCGGCTTTATATACCAAAACAAAGAAAATATTCATTTTTTCTTGTTGTTTTCTATTATAGTGCCTCCAAGCATTCCAAATACAGTCAAAGATCATTATCAGGTGATTCGTCATGGAACTATCACAATCGGCTGCCCAGCTGTTGGTAAACCACCTCCCGAAATACGATGGATGAAAAATGGGCGACGTTTTAATGCGAAAAAGCATGAGGTGCTAAACTTTTCTTTCAAATGAATTTACAGTGTAACCTTGTGCATTAATCTTATGGCAGTATGCATTAAAACATTGTCCAGCTTTTACTTTGGTCAAAGAGAATAAAGAACTTAGTTAATTCATTTCAGTTAGTTCAGTAAGTCACAGCCTATGCTCAGCTTTAATGCAAAACTGGACCCAATCTTAAAACTGTAGGTCAGACTAACCTACACTTTTAAATAAGGAAAGCAGACATACTATTTTTTCCATAATGCCTTACATGAAATAATTATTACCACACAAGCGCAATTTCACATTTGCACCACTAGTTATTCACTGTTATTTCGCCATTCGATTTTGTGTTAATTCTTTATGGATATTGATGATTATATGACATGTAAATTTTCTAGCTCTTTGTTTATTTATCTTTACTTCCTAGATTAATGCTAATGGTAAGCAGCTGAAACTGAAGCGCATCACGGGCCGTCATGCCGGGACCTATACGTGCCGGGCGCAGAATTCGGCAGGAGAAGCAGAGAAGGACTTTAGAGTCGAAGTTTTATGTAAGTCATTTTAGCTACAGTAAACTGATGTCTGAAAATATGCATTCTTACGTATCGTGTATGTTTTCTGAGTACTTTACATCAGTTAAAATTAATTTCAGTGCCACCCATAATCAATACACCTTCGCAAGACTACGACTTGATGGTGGATCAGCCGTTGAATTTGGAATGTGCAGTTGAAGGAACACCTAAACCCATAGTCAACTGGCTCATTGATGGACAAGGTCTGACTCCAGAAAGGGCTAGTACAAAGGACATCAAATTGTCAAGGTAGTCCATATATTTTGTATCTTGTGGCTTTCTATTGTATTACATTTACAGTTGTGCAGTTGTGCTCATGAAAAATAAATCAAGCAAATTGTATTTGTAGCTTAGCTAAAGAATAATCAAACCTATTGAAAATGTACTGAAATTACATATGATTTGCATGTAGTATTTAGAATAAGATATGTAACACAATTTTTACCAACTATTTGTTTATGAATTGACAAAGAACCATACTAAAAAGCAGTTTCAAAATTTTTCCAAAACATTGACAGATTTCTGGAATTTAAGTTTTTTTTTTGATGCAGTCCTGTAAAAAACTTAGCAACTTTTCATTGCATGTCCTAGGTGTATTGACGTTTTGTAATGTTATCTACAATTAAAACATACAGCAAATCATGAATTATCTCTGTTTGTACATCAGAAAACATTTTTTTAAGTTAATGGTGAAAATAGCTTGTTAAATACATGCTTTTCGTAATAGTAAGTACCCAATATTTTCATTTTTTTGTTTGTAATGATTTATTAATTGTACTTATTGTTGTTTTGTTATGGCGCATAGGTCAGGTCAGAAACTAGATGTGGCACGTATACAGACACATCACTCAGGCATCTATACATGTCAAGCTGAAAATGATGCTGGAGAGGATGCAAGAGATTTTCATATACAAGTATTTGGTAAAATTTGACATCGCTTTTTGTATTTTATGCTAGTTTAACTATTTGCCAAGAAAGCATACAGTGCAGTTGTCTGTCCTAATTTTGCTTAGTGCACAAAATGTTTGTCGGAAAGGTGATTCAGTAATAGTTCTTCATAAATAATATTATACAATATAATTCTATATGGCTTTATATTTGGTATGTATTCTTCCAGTTGCTCCAACCATTAACCTAAAAGGTGCAGACGAGCTTCGGGTACTAATCGACCAGCCTGTTACAATTGAATGTCCAGTATCAGGAGTTCCACCACCATCTATTGTTTGGCTGAAAGATGGTTATCCTCTAGATCACCAAGAAGCTCTGATAAACAACATTCGAATAGGTATGATTAGTAAAGTAAAAAAGTTCTCTAGTGCCCCGGATTTTTCTGCACTAACTGCTTAGCAACTAATTCATTTTCTTTTGCTTTTGCTGCTATTAATCTTGTATTTTGCTTAAAAATGGTTTGACATAACATTTTGAAATTTTCCTAGTACAAGACTAATATGAATGTGTGTTGTAAAAAAAGCTGGTGTTTAAAGAGAGGAGTTAATTAACATCTCTTGAGTTTAAAAAGTGTAATTTATTTCAAAGGATACGACAAGCGTGAAGACAAATTTGTTCACTCTTTGCTTCTAAAAGTTTGTGTTTTTTATTAATATGAACCATTCTAGAGTCATCTTGTTACTATTATAAATAATTAGGCCTACTGTGAACTGATACACTAACTCGAGGTAGTATCATAGCTTATTATTTACTGTTATACCATATGTCATAACATACATATATACTAATCTATTCTAAATAAAGGGTGTAAGTTCTTCGTATGCGAAAATTCATTGCATGAAAATATCTACAGTTTAGTGAATTTGCATGATCTGTTGCTGCATTATGTGAGAACTAATGCATTAATGCTTCTATCCAGTTTTTATTTTACTCATGAAAATGATCTTAGAATACTAACCACATTATCTGTTTAGAGCCAATGAATGGGTTACTATTGTTTGAAGGTGTGTCATATATGGCTTCATATGTCCATGGCACTTTTTCATATACAATTGATGCTGGTAAGATATTTCTTACAGATGCATAATATTTGTATCTCAGATTAATCAGTTTTTAATTTTAATGTGCATTAAGCTTATGCAATATGCTGAAGACATAGAAAAGGCTTTACCATATGGAGTGACAATATGCGAATAAAGATAGTGAATATATATATAGTTAACTTTCATAATGTATTGCTGTTAGACTTGTTGGATCGGGTATTACAGAGTAGAGTGGCTGAATTACTTGCCAAGAATAACGATTATCAGTTTAGTATTATTTGTGCTCTTATTGTGTCCTTTGTGGTCATTTATTTGCTAGTGTGGAAACTGTGGTTTATATCACGTGTTTCATCTTGTTAAAGTTTTTCTTTTTCTGTGTAGTTAAAGGAGGAGAACAGCTGCACATAACCAGAGCACAGCTGGAACATGACTCAACTTACACTTGCCGCGCTTCTAATGCTGCAGGAGAGGCAGATAAGACATTTGACTTAAGCGTCTTGGGTAGGTTTTCGTTGCATTTCTCTTTTAAAAATGTCAATTTCATGCCAAAAATCAACGATTCATTTTTCTGGTAAGCAAAATTTCATATCAGAAATTGTTAAAGCTTTTGCTAATGTATCAGTTTTTCACAAATTTAATTGTTTTTTTTAGTGGAACCTACAATAGATATGGCAAACGTTCACGGCATATTGAGAGTTGTCCTGGACGAATCTATCACTGTTGAATGTCCAGCAAGGGGTAGCCCTCGTCCACAGGTGTCCTGGCTTCAAGACAGGTTGCCGTTGCCAGAAAATAACAGATATGAACAACTAGATGACGGTTTCATGTTCAGGTTAGTATATAACAAGGGTTACAAATTGCAAAACTTTACAATAATAAATTATTTTTCAATGTCTTCTCAACTTATTAACAGTTATGTTAATTGTTGTTGGTAAATCTAAACTGTTAGGTTTAAAGTCTTATAATGATGATGATAATAATAATAATAATAATAATAATAATAATAATAATAATAATAATAATAATAATAATAATATGATAATATTGATTTCCTTTGAGACACATAGTCTGGGCTAACATGTTAACTCCATCAGGACCACACCATTCAAAATAGGTCTTATAAGACCTATGATTATTCTGCTACTGTATGAGCACAGACATAACTAATTGATTACAAATTAGGTCCTGTTCTATTCAGGAGAAGCACTTTAAGCATTTATAAGTGACTTAAACAAAATTTAGAAAAACATGCTGTTTTCAGGCACTCCGACTTATCCAATTGAGTTGGTTAGTCTGGTGTACACTTGGGCGAATGTACACCCTAATTTATTGATCACCTGCTTGTTATAGCCCAAGCTGTGTAGTGTTCTGCTGCTATTCTGGGAAAAACCAACCAAAAGCCAAGGTCAAATTAAGGTCATTTCACCTTTTAACAGTTATGTGCATTAACTTAAATGACGCCATGCAAAATGTAGCAAACGCTTACAATCCCAAAGGAGTTAAATAACGCAATACTTATTTATGTGGTCCTGATTATTATTACATGTAAGTTGCTTTAATAAACCTGCGTGCTTGATCAAAGCACTAGTGATACCATTTCTTTCTTTGGTATGACTCGGTCAGCAATTGAACCCATGACCTCCCGGGTGAGAACCGTGCATGCTATCATTAAGCTATACTACCCTATATAAATGTTGTCAAAGTGAAATTCTACAGTTATAAATGTTTTCATCGATTTTTTTTATAAGGCAAAGCAAAATGATTGAACCAATGCTAAAATTGCTAAGATATAATATCAGCTATAATTTTTGTCAGTATTTAGTATTGCCATAGCTTTTGAAGACTTATAAGTGAAATTTATTGCATTTTAGTCTAAGAATAACTGATGCGAAAGTAACCGATGAGGCTCTCTATACTTGTATTGCATCAAACGAAGCAGGAAGAACTCACCAAGATTTCAGTCTCATGGTCATGGGTAAATTCCTAATATTTATATTATTCTTTGATAAAATGACTTGTGAAAACTCAGCACAATTGCGATTGTTATTAAACAAAAACTTATGTGCTTCTGTGTTTAAATGAGATTATGCTAGGAATTATCGTTATTGCAACAAAATTTTCTTTTTTGTAAGTATAAATTACAATATTTTCTCAGATCAAAATAATTAGTGTTTTGCTGTTTCACCTTTAAATGGTATTGATTTTTTTAGAAATGCCGCTTTTGTACATGTTTTATACTAACTTGATTACCCTACATTGTCCTAGCTTAATTTCATCTGATGTTACAGTTCACCAATAATTACTGACTCAGGTACCATAGAAACTGTTCCATTTTATACTAACTTGATTACCTACATTGTCCTGCTTGATTTCATCTGATTTTACAGTTCCACAGTATTACTGACTCATACCATAGAAACTGTTCCAGTTTATCTAACTTGATTATCCTACATTGTTCTTGTTTGATTTCATCTGATTTTACAGTTCCACCAGTAATTACTCACTCAGTTACCGTAGAAACTGTTCCAGTTTATACTAACTTGATTACCCTACATTGTCCTTGCTTGATTTCATCTGATTTTACAGTTCCACCAGTAATTACGGACTCAGTCACCATAGAAACTGTTCCTGTTTATACTAACTTGATTACCCTACATTGTCCTAGCTTGATTTCATCTGATTTTACAGTTCCACCAGTAGTTACTGACTCACTTACCATAGAAACTGTTCCAGTTTATACTAACTTGATTATCCTACATTGTCCTAGCTTGATTTCATCTGATTTTACAGTTCCACCAGTAATTACCGACTCTGGTACCATAGAAACTGTTCCAGTGATAAATAACCACAGATTATATCTGGAGTGTTCAGCAAGTGGAAGTCCTTTGCCTGAAATAATTTGGTACAAAGTGAGTTTCATTAGTGCATTATCTTAGGTCGTAGCAGTAGCTATAAAGTAATTAGTAGTATCTATTAAGTCATTTTTATACAATTTTGTGGATATTTTCAAAATTATTGCTATGATGCTGCATTGTCTCTGAGAAATTTTTGTTGCTGTTTGGCTACATCGTATTTTGATAGATGAATGATCACATGGCTAATAAATCACAAGTGATAGATTACAGTATCAAACATCTATCACATTCTATTTTTATGATGCTTATTTATATTACATTAAAAAGTCATGCTGACTGTGCTTACTAAGTTTGTCATCATTAACTGTTTATGTATAATTATATATATGCATATATGTGTGTGTGTGTGTGTGTGCGTGCGTGCGTGCGTGTGTGTGTTTGTGTGTGTGTGTGTAAACTATGAAGTATTTTGCTTCACCCAGTTTTTAGACGCAACACAATTTCTCACCTCATCTTGTCTTGAAGCATAAAATCTTCTCTCTTCCTTGAATTGTTATTATTTAAATTGACATTACTGACATCGGCATTATTGTCGAGAATGTCTTTGCAGTTGTTGATGTAGTTTTAAGTTACATTATATAAAGAATAAACAGTATCTCTAATTTGGGAATGTCACAAATCTATTCATTACATATTGTGTAACTATGGTAATATATAAAATAGGCCCCTATTTAATTATTGCTCCGTTTTATTAAGTGAGCAGTATAATAATTCCAGTCAAACATCTTTATTGCACATTTTGGATCACAACGTTTGGGATATAACATTGTCATCCTTGTTTTCTGCCAACAGGAAACATCGGTTTTATTCTTACTGTTATTAGTAAACTTGGCTTTAGTTGCTAGTGTAGAAGGCTTTTGTTTATAGTATTTCTCTAGGAAAGACTGAGCATGGTATATGGTATACATGTATTACCAAGAATTGCAGCAATTGCTATAATAGTCAATGGAAGTGGTGCTGACAAGCCTGTATTTGCTGTCCAATGGACTGTCTACTGTGTGTTCACCTCTCTTGAAGCTGACTTTTTTATCGTACTTTTCTCTGCCCATTCTAATGCTTTTGTAGCCACCTACCGAAGCTTTTTTGTCCAAATTGTGATGTAAAACATTTTATGTCTTTTTTTTTAGGATGGAACAAGAGTGAAACCTGGATCTAATATAGTCCTAACAAGAAACCAGCTTCGGATTCTACGTGCCAGTTATAATGACACTGGTAGATACACATGTAAAGCCAGGAATGCAGCTGGCGAGGCTGATAAAATGTATATTGTGAAAACACTGCGTAAGTTATAACATTTGTGACCACTTTACCTAAGCATATAATTATTGAGTACTTTATTTGGCAAATGATAGATTGAAAGTTTTTTTGAAAGTAAACATTCGTCTAAAAAGTGTACGGCAGTTATGCTACCAAAAATTGTTTTCCTGTGTAACTGTTAAATAGGAAACTAACCGTTTTTGTTGCAGACTAAATAAACTCTTCATGAAGTAGTTGCTGATGCTATTGTCATGCAGTCAGCAAAAAAATTTAATGCAAAGAATCAGCTTAGTTGTCTATCAGTACCACACTGTACTGTGAGCATTACTTTGAGCAAGTAGCAGCTTTGTATTTCTTTAATCAGCTTTTCTCTAAAGAGATTAATAAATCTTTTTTCACTAGCTAGTGAATATTTTGTACAATATTTTCATCGAATACGTCTTTTTAAATTTAGTGCCTCCACAGATTGATGGAACAGAAAGAGCAGAACAAATATCAGCAGTAGTATCCGACTCCGTTACCCTGGATTGCAATGCTGGCGGATCTCCACCACCTGTTGTTACGTGGATTAAATCTGGTGTTCCAGTACAGCGAAATAGTGGATATCAGCTATCCGTAAGCAGATTTTGTAGTAATAGCGAATTGATTAAATTGGTTGATAATCTACTTTTAACCTTCGTGTAGTTTGCAAATTGTTTGTAAGCGTTTTAGACTTACATTATTAAGCAAGTTTTCTTAGAAATGCCTAATGAAAAACAAAATGTAATGCTAGCTATTTGTTGAATAGGGTTTCATTATATGACTCTATTATCTCGTGTTAAAAAAAGACGTCTTTTTTCCATTTATTAAGCACTACGATAGTATTATTTAACTTTTTAGTGGTAAGTGGCGATTTCTGTTGTTTCATGTACTATTGAGTTACTTGCTGGTTCAACAGTAGAACTAAATATTTCTGGAAAAATTTATTGCACTGATTGCAGTGTTATGATAGGTTCTTTGCTAACGTAGAACAATGTAGTTAACTAGTCACTGTTACAGTTCTTTTTCTATCACTTGAAAAGTAAGTAGTTACTTTTACAATTCTTTTAAAAAGTAACTGGTACATAACTTATCATGTCTGGTGTGATTATGAGACCGTTAAATTTCAACTCTAGAAATTTCAGTCTTGAACTCATGCTACTGACTTGCATGGCAAAAACTGCTGTTTAAAAACCATAAGTTGTACAGTAGAAGAATCTAATGGGTAGGGAAAAAAGACAACAATATTTATATGGCATGCGGTTAATAAACTTTGATTTGATACTAGATGATGGTAAAAGTAACTGTTATTTTCACTATAAGTTACAACAGAAACGGAAGTAGTTGGAGTTACAAGTTAGCCTCTAAAAAATTCTGACTCATTGCAGTTACTGTTCCGCAATTTTGGAACTATTTTTTGGAACTACACTCATATCTCTGTTTACAGTAGTATGCTAAAGTCTAATACTACTGGTCTAATAATACTTCGGTTTACAGTAGGTTGTTAAAGTCTACTAAGCTAATACAGTAGGTGCCGTGTATTAGACTCACGGTAATGTAGAATCAATTACCTAATTGTCTGAAAAATGTCTAGTATGGGCCGCTCCAGACATACAAGCTACGCATGCGCATGTCATTACACGCTCATTGGTTGCACTGATGTAATGGTGTAAACAAAGTAACGGCCCACCAACTAGCAATCAGCTCGCGAAACAACGTACTGCGTCCGTAGTATGCAAGACTTTTAACAGTCCAGATTTGCCCATTATCTGCAAAAGCGAGGTCCAGCAAATCGAGATATGAGTGTGGTCTCATTTGTACTGGGTTAATCCTATCACTGACTAATTGGAAAGCCTATGTTGTTCCTTTCCAAAGCCTCGCTGAATGAATGACTATGGTTTCTGTATTCTCGTTCATGATTGTTTTTGCTTTACAGCATAATGGGCAGAAATTATACATTCCTAACGTGCAGATCATCGATGCAGGGCAGTTCCGCTGTACTGCTTCAAATGCCGCTGGAAACACCACCAAAGATTTCATTTTAGATGTACTTGGTAATTACTTAACATATTTTGGAACAAATAAAAATTTTGGAACATATTGAAGCAGCCAACATGACACCACAAGACATCAGAGTTTTGTAAACTTAATGGTTTAACAATATGCTTCTAGTTTTTGCTTCCTTAAGTATTTTTTTACTTTTGGAAATTTTGTTGTTTATTTGTTTGGTAACTGTGTGTTCTTTGTGCCACTTGGAAAGATGCATATATAATGCGTGGTAAAGCTTTGAGATGTTAACGTAAAAAGATCAATCTTGACTTTATATGCACTATAATTTCAGTACAATATGATATCAATTTTTTCTATGAACTTAACTTGTCATTTTTAGTGGAACCTAGAATTAAGAACAGTATCCCATCCATCACAGCTGTGAAAGAAAGTACAGTGACAATACCTTGTGAAGTGGAAGGCTTGCCAACACCAAACGTAAAAACACTTTATATAATAACTAGTTTTTCAATTCTGACTCGTTAAATGTAAATATACAGTATGACTGTCACCTTTATTAAGTTTGCAAAACATTTACACGATGCTTGCTAAGTGAAACTATTCTGTTTACACAATATATTTAATGTATGTATGGAGAGGAGGGGTATAAATTACTTTCTGAGTCAAACGAAATACATTCATTACCTGTTGCAATTGATTAGACTGATTTGGGAATGATAATTACGTGTATTTTTATCTGTATAATCTAGCTTGAAATGCAATGTTTACTGATTCTAGCCACTCTAATGCCTAGACGCTAGGGGTGTGCATCGAACGTTTGAATTTGATTCAAACAAGTTTTTTAGTTCGAAGTTGATTCGAACCTAAAATTATAGATTCGAATAGTTCAGCACGTCAGCCACATCAGTTCTTTTTTAAAATGTTTGAAACAGCATGCAATTAGCACAATTTAGCTCCAGTTTATAAGCAAAATTTTTTTTTATCAAACTAATAGTGGTTTTACTGCACAACAAAATCAAGTAATATGCATGAGTTTTGTAAGACCAGTTTTTACTACTAATTCGAAAATCTTTCAAACTCAATTTGAATTGGATTCGAATTCGAAAGTCACAAATTCTATAAGATTCGAATTCGCTTTCTGGTAGAGAATGCTCACCCCTACTAGGCACTATAATTAATCACTGCCGGGCTGGACTGCATGGTTATAGGTTTTTCCAAATACTGTAGCCATAGCTATGGTTCATTCCTACCTTACCTGTGAGAAATACTATTATAACTGGCTAAAATGTACTTCAACTTGTTTTGTTTTTCGGTTATTCTGTTAAGTCTAGCAATAATCCATTTGTGGCTTATTAACTCCTTAAGGACCACACCATTCAAAACAGGTCTTATAAGACTTATGACGTTTCTGCTACTGCATCGGCACAGACATAACTAAATGATTACAAATTAGATACTGTTCTATTCAGGAGAATCTTGGCTATCCAATCATGCTATTTATTTAAGCATTTATGACTTAATTGGATAAAATGAAGCAAAACATGCCCTTTTCGGACACTCTAACTTATCCAATTAAATATCTTTGTCTAGTGTACACTTGTGTGATCATACACACTAATTTATTGATCACCTGCTTGCTACAGCCCAAGCTGTGCAGTTTTCTGCTGCTATTCCAGGTAAAGCTAACTGATCAGTCAAGGACAAATTATCTTTTCAATTATCAAATTATCGTTTCATCTTTTAATATGAATTTCTCCTTAAAAAGTGGAGTAGACTTAAGGCCAAAGTGTATCAAAGTGTTGTGTCTGGATGGTTGAAATTTTCTGCATTAGCCGATTTCATACATCAGTGTGATACTGTACATTGTTGCAGTGCAAATACTGCAGTTACTAAAAGCTTTTTTCAATTTTTTCATTAAAAATCAATCTTTGATTTGTCTAAGGCAAGCAAATGTATTACATGTATAATTTTGCATGAAAATCCACTGTGTGAGGAGTAGAAACCTACAAAAGTTATTAACATAATCTCTGCTTAGTGAAAGCAGTTTGTGGCAAACAATGGTGTAACTTGTGAACCAATTTGTGCAAGAATTTCCCAGAAAGTTGCACTTTCCAGGTTGGCAAGTATAGACAGCTAGTCATTAATTTCAATGGTAACAGCCTTGGAGTAGAACAGCATCAGCCTGGGTGTAGCTTATCTTATCAGTTTAATTTACAAGCTTTTTGAAGCCACAAATTAGGCAGGCAGCAGCAAGTACACTTAATAAAGTGATACATCATTATTATTACCACTATGATGTTATTTCAGAAGTAAGCTGAAGGGAAACCGTTTATCGTTTACAAAAATCAGTAAACATTTACAGGAACTAAAATAAATACTTGCATTTACATGTGTAAACTTGAAACACCTAATAAACATGCAGGAAAAAATGGTAAATAATTTTGATGTTGGTTTATAAATTGATCTTAATTTTTTTATTACTTTTACTGAACTAATTTAACAAAATGTATTTGTTTGCAGATTAGGTGGTCCAAAAATGGGCGTATTTTACCAGAATATGACATCAGTTATCGTATAGCACCATCTGGTTCTCTGCACATCAATTCAGTATCCGAATCGGATGCTGCTACGTACCTGTGTTCAGCCAGCAATGATGCAGGAGAAGCTAGCAGTAGCACAGAGCTAGTAGTACAAGGTTTGGGCAGTCAGCAGCTTATGTAATGACTATAGTATTCATTTACATGTTTTATATGAATGTCTTTTTTGATGCTTAAACATTATGGAATGCTGTTGAGAATCTTTAAAACTTACATTTACTCACATTAACCAGAAATATAATAATAATATAAATAATAATAATCTTTATTTAAAGTGGGCTTTTGGGGGTAGAGTTATCATTAACTCAAAAAGCTATTATCGCCGACTGTAAATAACAACTTACAACTACATAACAGAGACTATTATTACCCCACTAAATATCACACACCAGGCAGGGCAACAGCAGGTACCATTTTTAAAATCTTTGGTATTACCCGGCCATGGTATTGAACTCACGACCTCCTAGACGGAAAGTGGACACGTTATCAGTAGGCTGAACCATCTGGTTAATAACCTACATATATATGACACACTACTTTATTTTTGGACCGTCGAATACTACTAGATAAGTATGTAATTTACTAATAAGTCAGAAATAACGACATAATATTGATGAATACTACTGCTGTGTTTTCATAATTTGTTCTTATTTACTTCAACACCATCGCTGCCACTAGCCAGTAATCAGTCATCGTACAGATGGCTTTTTTAACAGAGGCGAAATGCACTGCTGCAGTTGAAAATCATTCTTAAAGTCAAGTACTTACTGTCTTTTAATAAATAAAATTAAATAACTATTTAATTTATTTAAACATTTTTTTGAAGAATTTGTTTATCATTGTTTTTATTCCTATTAAACATCATACAACCTTCAAAACGTGACCTAATTACGACATTACTATATTTAGCTCTGCTATGGCTTCTAAGAGATAAGCATTTGTATGTTTTTTGTTCACGTGTTTTAAATTCTGTTGAAATGTTTCTCATCACATTTATTTTATTTAGTCCCGCCTAAAGTGTTCGGTGGAGAAGATGGACCCGTTGAGCTGACAGTGGTAGAGGGACGATCTGCGGTCCTACCCTGCAGGGCTTCAGGAAGCCCACCTCCATCTATAACATGGCAGAAGAGTCGAGTGCCGCTTGAACCTAGAGAAGGTACTAGATTTATTTAAATACTGTTAAATTCATTACTGTAGTTTACCACCACTTTCACATGAAGCTATAAACGCTGTCAAGATACAGCCGTGTATGTGAAATAAGTATTACAAGCCTTGGCAGCATGTTTTGAAAAAGTGCTGTAAATGTAGAAGTGTGCCTTTGATTATTTTAAAACGACTTCTCACTTTTGCACAAAGTGCATACTTTTACCAGCAGAACTGGTACAATTTTAATGATTGGTAAGTATAATAATATACGAAAATGTGGACCATTAGTGGTTGAAAACATTTTTTGTCACATCGTGTATAATCAGTCTGTGGGTTAATCGTCTGTCATAGTTGCTGTGTTGCATTACTTGATGATTTGAAGTAATTAAAATCCCTCTAGTGATCACACTCAAACCAGCTTTACATTTCTAAGGCTAAATTGTTTATGGCTAAGGCGGAAGAAAGAGAAATTTTTCTAGTATACGAAGCTGTTACAATTATGAGTTAGCCTACAACTATTTTCTCTACAAAGTTAATAAAGCAAAGTAAAGTAAGTAAAGAAAGTGCAACAGAGTACTACGTTACCCTAGAAATAAGCAGAATGTATGCATACATTGTAGGTCCAATACTGAGTCCAAAAAGGTAAGCAAAAGTTACCCAGTTACAGCCTAATCGCAAGTTAAATTCCACTCAACGAAAACCGGCATACTCTACAAATCTGGCCTATATGTAAGATTGGAAAAAGTAGTCTAGCTCGTAATACTAGAGTCTAACATATATAACGTAATGCATATAATGTATATATATATATGTGGCTTGTAATGCGTATACCACTAATTTGGAAAAATAATGACGCAAAACATTTGTACCTTCATCTTGAGACCTTGAAGCATCATGGATTTACCTGTTGTTGTACATGAGGTTTGCTTGTATTAGCTTAGTGCATAATCATGAATTAATCACAGCATTCCATATTTAAATTGTAGGTTATCAAGTGTTAGCCAATGGTGCATTACGCATAGATCAGTCGACTGTGGGAGATAGTGGTACTTACATGTGTGTTGCGGAGAATGCTGCTGGGACGGCGATTAGTCAAGTACGACTTGAAGTCCAAAGTAAGGACATAAACTTGACAACAAATAAATAAATAATATTTATTATAATACTAATATAATTTTAATGATGTATAATAACTTATGTAAAAGTGGATAAGACAATTGAACTTAGAAATTATGACTAAATGAAGTTAATGAAGAAGATACTTTGCTGTGTTATACAGTAGCATGTTTACTGCATGTCTTTTTTCATGTGTGTACATTCACATTAATGCCAAATTGTATATTACTGCACTTTCTGCATTTTCCTGAAGCATAAAAATGTTGCAGTATTGCAGTGTAATGGCAGTAATCTTTTCTTAAGCATCACTTGTAATATTTTACTTGCCATTGGTTATGTTGCTTTTTTTGTTTGGTGTTTTTTAAAAGCTTTAAATAAACAAATAAATAAGTATTTACTTTAAGTAAATAAAGATTATATATGTATATGTATATTACCTTCTATTTCTCTTTTAGTTGCTCCAGTGATAAAACCCGGACCGGATGAATACACAGTCGTTGAAGGGAGGGAAATTGTTCTTCAGTGTGATGTCACCGGAAATCCTGAACCTACTATTTCGTGGCTTCACAATGGAGAAGTCATTAACAGCCCGAGGTAAGTTGCCTGTTTGTGATATGATAATTAACATCACAAAACAATAGCTAAAGCTAACGCTTATGTATTAAGCTTTCCACAGTAAGCCTTTTCATAGTGTCGTTGTGTGCACACGCAATTGCTGCAGTTCAAAGGTTAAATGTACCAGAGCAATGCGTCTTAGCTACAACTGTCACGTGACATGTGGGTAAAGCAAAGCCCAGTTGAGTAACGTCAGTTGTTTTACATGGACTTTACTTAATTATACATTAGTCAATGTGAGATCTTGCTGGGGAACAAGAAAAAATGAATTTTTGCTTCTTGCCTTATTATACTGTAATACTACTTTACATTGGAATCGATTAATAAAATCGTTGTTATTTCTTTGCTAGATACAATGTTTTGCCTACTGGTTGGCTTCAGATAATGTTTTCAACACACGAAGACTCGGGTCATTATCTCTGCAGAGCACAAAATGAAGCCGGCTTCGCCTCGCAAACGATGAAGCTGTCTGTTATTGGTAAGCAAGGACCTTCCCACTATCTATGTTATCGTCGTTAAGTTTAATGTGATGCCTGCTCAGTGGAACATAATGTCAAGTTATGCAGTGGAATCTGTTGTGTTTTAGTTCCACCAACTATAGATGCAAAAGAGAAACGGTACAGCGTGGCAGAGGGGCGAGCTATCACTCTACCATGCGAGGTCAGCGGTTATCCTCCTCCTCGCATTGCATGGCAGAAAGATGGTGAAACGTTGGATCAGAGAAGGGGAAGGGTTCGAGTCATTCCATCTGATGCACTCTATATAGAATCTGCTGAGGTGAATTCAAGATGTTTAATTATATAACAGTGATTATTATCTAGCTTGAATTAGCACTTACTGTCATATTGCATTTAAATGTGTGTGCTTGCATAGCAGAATCGCCCATAAGTCAGCAATTAAGCTTTTCTAGTTATTCACATATCCCAAATCCCCATTTTATGAGAATCATTTTGATACCAAGTTTCATTACTGCATGCTGTTTTTAAGCTGAGATAATTCACGTTGAAGTTGAAGTGCAGGCTACTCACTGAAAACATAACCTTGAGAAAATCACTATGAAAGTTAGCCATTGTTTTTGTCACGTTTCTACACTTAGGATACAGTATACAACTACGTTTGTATGTTTTTAGCCTTCAGATAGTGGCCGGTACATCTGCGTAGCTATAAACAATGCTGGTAGACAATATAAAGAGCTACGGCTAACTGTTTTTAGTAAGTAATTTTATTGTTTTCTTCTGCTAGTTTCTTAATCATTTGTAAAATAACTGATATCAATCGCTTTCATAGTGCATATCGATACATAATTATCTAGTACGTTTGTAACATGCTTGATTCGCTTCATTTCCCAGATTGTACCACAGTTATTTATTGTTTTAGTTTAACATTATTAATTTGAATTGTAAAAATTGAATATGATTTGTAGGTTTCCCGGAGTTCGTTCAGACTCCTGAGGATCAGATTGTTAAGGAAAGGAATTCTGCCATATTGCGTTGTTCGGCTCGAGGATCACCAATACCTGTCTTAAGTTGGCTGCACAATAATACGGCAGTGGAAGGTATCTACAGCTACAACAACATTTGCATCTAGAGGCTGAAGCTGAGTCAGTTGCTACTACATCAGCTGACTCACACTCAGCTAGCTCAGAGAAAGTTGACTGACTTTTCAGCTGAGTTAGCTTGAAGAAAAAAAAGTCAGCTAAAGTTACTAATTTTTGTTAATTAAATAAATGACAAATTGTTAATTAACTATTAAGTTATTAAGACAATTTTTTTTAAATAATTTGTATTGCTTATAAAAATTCAATTATTATCACAAATTCAAAGAATACATTAGAGATAATTTTTTTAATGTTAAAAAGCAATGGATTTATTGCAAATATAATTTAAATCTGACTCTTGGCAAGGTTTATCTTGATTATTGACGAATCAATACCAAAACACCAAAATGAATCCATACATGTGACTTACGTTGCCTATGCATGTATTTAATTTTGAATTTACAGCTTTCTCGTTCAAAAATTTCGTACCTCTGCCAGCGCACGCACATTGTGACCTCGAATCCCCAATGTATTTGCTATATTTCCTCGCTTGTATGTGATTTGCACTGTTGCATGATTATCACAAGAGAGAAAATCTTTGCAGAGCTCGACTCCCATCACTGAGCGACTGGCGCGACTAAAGCTGGGTTTCTTATCAGATAGGTCAACTGTAGAAATAAACCGGCTGGAGCTCAGCTGAAATGGCGCAGCTCGGGCTGTATTTATATCAATATTGATTCACAGCAAGGGACATTATCACTTATTCACTCTTGTTTTTAGCTCCAGCTTGGGATGCACAAGAATATAAAAACTGTATGAGATAACTGCAGTAACTTTATTGTACTTGTGTAGCAGCTGTGCTGTTTGAGTACAGTAGACGATGGCACATTTTAACCAATGGCACACCTGAATTACTTTTATACCCAGCGGCCAGGCACAGTTAACCGAATGAAATAACAACCAATCAAAAATGGTTTGAGCTGTTATGCCGTGGTTGTTTGGAACAACCGTACAACAAAAATTTTGTATGACTTTTGTGTTGTAAAATTGTGTATTACATTTTTAGCCAGTTAGAAATGTAGAATTTTTCTTAATATTGGACAACTAAAATTTCAGACCCCATTAACTTTTTTTTTAAATTTTTTTAACTTGTATTTCACATTGTAAAAATATAAATTATTTTATATATTTAGTCGAAGCAAGATTAAATTTGTATTCTTTGTGGCAGCTTCGTTTGGTCAAGGTGGAAGGAGCGAACTGGTTATTAAACGTGTGACTCATAATGATGCTGGAGTTTACACCTGCATTGCATCTAATGATGCTGGCGAGCGAAGAACCACGGCTTATGTTACTGTCAAAGGTATAGAATTACTTTCTAGAGCCAGTACTGCAATGCTTGAGTAACAGCTGTGGAGTTATTTATTTGCAATCTTAAAATCCAGATTATTATTAGTGATGATACAAAGCCACAATTAATTCAATTTTGAAACCAAACGTGAAATGTGAAAGGTTAGAACACAACCAGGAATTGAAGCTGGTACCCTTTGCTTATAATACAGATGACCATGATTGTTAGATTATCATGTTCCCCACAATCATGATAGTCCAAACTTCACTGCCAGTTAGCTCACCTTTTATAACTCACCAGTTGGCTCAGCATTTCTAGTGTCAATCGCTCGTGCTAAAGTGATTATAACTAATTGGATTAATTTTAATTTTTATTAATTTCGAGCCTGAAGTGCCCGTTGGTAATTAATTTTTCTTCCAGCTTCAGTTTTGAGTAAATAATTGAAGCTCGGTTTCGGATTCCCATTAATTGTGAATGTGTACCGTCACTTAGATGTCGTATTTATGATACGTGTGTTTAATTTTGTTACAGTTGTATCATTATCCTGTTATCATGTATGTGAAAGTGCTGTAGGATACATAACACTTGTATTTTGTTATTATACATGTGTGACGTGCCTTTTTCATATTCGTTTTCAGTACCACCATCAGTACATGTTGCATCAAGCAACATAGATGTATCGCATTCGGACAGGGTGGTTCTAAACTGTACTGCTTATGGTGATCCGGCTCCGACCGTGCTCTGGATAAAAGACGGCAAACCTGTTCAACTAAATAACAGGATACAGCAAACGCAGAATGGAGCTCTGATCATTTACGATACTAATGTAAGCAAAATCAGATTGTAGTTATCTCAATTTGTTTCTGTTACTAGATTGATGAAGTGGTAATTGTATCATACAGTCATTATAGAAGTTAATCTGTATATAGAGTTAAAACGAATTGTGCTAACCATAAAATAAAAAATTAGTACTTTCCGATTAAGATTTTACAATTAAGAAATAAGTTTTTTGTAAAAGCATCAGTCAGCTGAAAAAACATTTAAACTTAACAATGCCGACTGTTACTTTATACGCAACAACTTAGTATAATAAAATGAGGTTGAATATGTCATAAGTCAGAAATTTAGTTACTGGACCTCATCAGTATAATTGGTTCACATATTTTTTGGTAAATAAGTGTTCTAGGATTGATTCTAGTGGCAGTCAACAAAATAGTATAGTAGCATTTTATTTAATAGTATAACAGCATTATATATAATAACGTAAATAAAATAATAATAGCATTTCCAGTTTTATAGGCCACTCAAAATTAAAAACAACGATCTATAATTAGCAACAGAATTAAGCAAATAGCAGAAAAAATATAATTAATATAATTAACATTGTCAGTCTCCACTGTTTATGTATAATTGCACGTAAACTGTATGACTCTGTCATGCAAATCCAGCTTATCATTCTAGTAGCAACAGAAACAAGATGAGATAACGAAGCTGTAATTATATGTAATTTCTGTTTTAGGATAGAGATACTGGGGAATACAAATGTGTAGCAATGAATGATGCTGGGATGGCAGAGGGAGCATACCAAGTTACCGTGAAAGGTATTATACTTCAATATGCATGAAATTTTTATTTTAAACTAAATTTTTACCTGAGAAATTACCGCAGTTTGTTTGATTTCTGACTACCGGTCCAAAAAACTGACTCCCATGGCTGTTCTGGAATTGTGTTTTGACAAAGATAGCTGACAGATTAGTGTTGCTTTTGCAATACTCTGATAGCTCTAATAAGAAAAAAAGAAATTTGAGGTTGGCAATGGAAATATTCTTAATATGTTAAGTATTGACTCCTACTAGTTTCACTTTTAGACTTGTATGCTTCTCACTGGGTTGACAATGTTATTGAAACAATCAGGTGTGATGGTAGAGGAATAAATTTATAAACTTACGAGTACATGCAATTGCACATGGATCATGAAGTATGTGAAACCCTCCGTTTTATTACAGTAGGCAATACCAAAATTGCTTGTTCTAATTACTAGAGTTATGGATGACAAAAAACTTTCTGCTCAAGTTATTGATCATAAAACAGCTTTGCGCTCCAGATTTAAAAACTGTGAACATTTATCAAAGTTTTATGCGGGACCTTCATGAGGGCTTTGCTGTATTAGTGAATTGTAACAGATAGATTTGACCTTTATCTTGAGTATATCACTTCTTTTTCGTATAAAGTGCAATTTTTTCTCTCTTACCAGTTGGGCCCATATTCGTAGAGCGCCCTACAAGTATGGTTGCTGATTATGGACAAGCTGTAACATTGAACTGCATGGTCGAGGGTGTTCCAGAACCGACTGTATCCTGGAAACGTAATACAGAGGAACTTTCCTCGGGTGGAAGAATCAGCCTTCTTGGCAATAACTCATTAGTCATTTACGGCGTAGAAGAAGAAGATAGTGACGTTTACATTTGTGTAGCTAGAAATGCCATGGGTACAGCCTTGGCAGAAGCTAGACTTACTGTCAGAGGTACTGATGTTTTGTAATAGAAATTCTTCTCATTTATCTCTTAGATGACTTACTCTGTGTTGGTTGCATTAGTATCAAAATAATATTTCATTTTATATATTAACACTTTCACTACGAAAGGTGACACACTACCACCTAAGGGACGGAAGGCGGCAGATCGCCACCTGAGCTCAGCACTAAGCGCATTTACCCAGTTCTCTTTATTTCGCTGCTACGACCGTGCAAAAACATTGTAGAAAAGTTTGTCTGCTGTGGGATTGGGGTTGCGTCACAACAAGTAACGCTAACCAGCCAATCCGCGTCTGAAGCCGGGTGCATTCAATAATACTGTACTGGATAGTACGTTATCATGCAAAATCACTTGATGATGGTTGGTGAAACGTATGTTTAGTCGCTTGTTCTCCATTCTTATAAAATAATTGTGTATTATGGATTAGTAATATGACTTTTGTGAAAATTAAATTTGTATGTGCTTATTTGTGTGGGTGTGCACGTGCGTGCGTGCATGAGTGCATGTATGTGTGCATGAATGTGTACACATGTGTATAAATAAAACTAGTATTCAATATTAGTGTTTAATAATAAATGGCTATTTGTTTATGTACAAGATTTTGTTTTAGTAACACACCACAAGAAGTTATTGTCAAATTTCCAAAGCCAGTGCGGCCCTGTAAAAAGCAACTGTGTAGTGAATGGGTTAAATTGTTTTTCTTTAATTAAATTTTTAACCTAGCAAGTACCCCATATAATATGAAACATGACAGTGGTTAATTTTAGGTACCATATTACCTCCACTGCATGTACATTTATTTACCCACATTATAAGTATCAAATTGGAATTCATCTAATTTTATTAGATGAGCTTGCAGCCTCTTAGTCTCGGTATAAAGAAGGAGCCATTACTAACCAATCACGTTTTATGAAAATGACATGTTAGTCAAAGCAGTAAGAAAGATTTTTGTGCCAGCTTGCGTCTCTATACTATACAGTGCTTTCATTGTCAGGAACTGAAATTATTTTTTATCATTTCAATTTGTGGTTTTGTTACGTCACTGTTAGACATGTAAAAGATTTTAGTTCCGATGTATGTTTACCTAACTGTGTCAAGTGTTCAATTCTGACTTTTTGTTTGTGTGGCTGTATGAAGAAAACTTTTTAATACATGTATTAATTTTGATGGTCAGTGCAGTTATCTTCCATTAGCAGAGGTAGACGTGCATGAATTTTGGAAGCGAAATGTCAAAGGATATAGTCAGAAGAGCATGATTTTCAGTGAACAATCTGCAATGTGATGTCGTGTACTATATAGATACAGTCTGAAAGCTCATACTCAAGTGAAGTTAATTGATATGCATAAACAAACTATGATGTTTTGAGAGCTGGAAGTCACACAGCCAAGTCACTTCTTCTTCTTCCCAGCTTTTCCCTATGCGGGCTCGCCGTTGTGAATGAGTCTTCTCCACGCATTCCTGTTGTTGACCATCTCTTCATTTATGTCTTCCCTTCCCACATGATCTTCACCGACTCTTCTTTTCAGGTGTCCATACCATCGCAATCTTGCGAGGCTTACACTACTTTTACTGCTCCTCTGATATTATTATTTCTAATTTTATCTCTTCTTGTTATTCCCACCATCCATCTCAACATCCTCATCTCCACCACACCCATTTTCTTCTCTTCGGTCTTCTTTAGAGAAGCTGCTTCCAGCCCATAGATTAGAGCGGGTCTGACCACTATCTTTGTGGACTTTACCTTTAAGTCTCACCGACTCATTCATAGAAGGTTTTGGCGCAGTTTTTACAGGCGGATGCCCTTCCTGACCCTAACCCTCCCTATTTATCCGGGCACTGAGTTGGGCTGGCTTGACCCCCCCTCCCCCCCAGTGGCTGGGTACACAGCCAAGTCCCTGCAAACATGAATTTGAAAAGTATGCGTAAATATATCACTTGAATGCTCACCACAAGGTAAATTAGACTAAGAGTAAACATCATACTAAGGCTACCCCACACACATCGTGGCTTAGGCAAAACATTACATTAAGAAGTTCATGAGAGTGGTTGATTTTTGGGTTAGGTCTTTCATAATGTATATAATGGAAACTCATAAGGAGGTGCTGTAAAATTAAGATCTTATAGTTAAATAGTGATGCTTTGGCAAGTTCAGTTAAAGAGTTTGGATGAAGAACATGTCTGAAAGCTAATGGCGGAAAAAATTGAGCTAATATGCTTAAATGTTCTTTGATGTTTTGGATGTGGTTAAGAAATACCATGAATAACTGGAGTGAATCTATATCCATTTATTCGAGATTTGAATTTAAGTCTTCCTGTTGAAATAGCCTCTTCAAGTGATCTTTGTCTTAATTCTGATTCTTTAAACAAAATTGAAAAAAATTGTATAGAATTGTTTTGTAAAATTTCTAGTAAATGGAAAGTGGGCAGACTGGGCCCCGTGGAGTTACTGCAGTGCAACTTGTGGAACTGGAATCCAGTCACGTGTACGAACTTGTTCAGATCCAGCTCCGTCTAATGGTGGTAGGCCATGCACCGGGCAGGCACAAGAAGTACGTGATTGTGTTGTCAGAGACTGCGCAGGTAACACTATAATAATTTTTTATTCAAAGTGAATAATTTCAATTTTGTAGTTAGTAATCACACTGATCTAGCACTGAGTAAAAGTTAGTTGTTGTCGTTGGTGTATAATAGCATTTTCATAACATCAGTTCTACAGTCAAGACATTGCTTTTACAAAGCATTGTAAGCAATAAACATATTTTTCATCAGTGCAGTATTTTTCATCATGTTGTTGATTATTATGTAGTTTTTTTTACTACAAATGACCGAGTTACCAAAAAGTTCTCGTTCAATATGGATTCAATTAAAGTGCAAGGCCAGCACTATTTTCAAAATTAAAAAATATTTATTGTGAAAAGTGGAATTAAACAAGTCTTAATTTTGTTAGTAGAGTATATGTAAAAAACATGTTTTATAGTTATTTGTTTTTTGTTAGTTTAAAATAGAAATACAAATTTGTTCTTTGTAACAATGTCCGACTCCCATTTTTGATTATTTGCAGTTGAAATGTCATAATTTATTTCATTTTTTTCGTTTTTGAAACCAGTGGTTTGAACTCATATAGAATAGTACAACATGAACTTGTAATAGAATAGTAGGCATACTTACATTTCCTGCTCATATTTTTATTACACGTGATAGGTCTACAAATTGTTACTTTTACTATAATTTTTTGCTGATATATAAGTATACTGTATGTATACTTTTCTAGTATTCTTTTTAAATTATTGTATATAACTGTTAGTAATGCAAATGTGAATAAAATGTCATAGAGGCTGATTGCACGTGATGTATATAGTGATTTGTATTATTAATTGACGTAGAATGCTATATCTTTTATATTATGCCTTTTTACCACTGTTTTATATGAAAGAAATTCTGAAATAAACCTTTAAATTCAATTCAAATTCAATTTACTACTGTTTGTCTCCTACCAATTTTGACTTAGTTAATTTTGATTTTGATTTTGACCAATTTTGTTAGTTGATGGACAATGGTCAAATTGGCAGCCATGGTCAGCTTGTACAGCTACTTGTGGGCGGGGGTACAGAACACGTCAACGGAAGTGCGACGATCCACCTCCTCAGCACAGTGGTAGAAATTGTCAGGGGATCAGTTTTGAGAGGGAACCGTGTTATATGGCCCAGTGCTCAGGTACCTCAAAATGGTTTTCAGTGTTTTTCAATGATATGAAATGCAGTGTGCATAAGGATATGCAGATCAATCCAAAGTGGAGCCTTGATAAATTAAGAAATAAGAGAAATGCGTCAAATGAAATGTGTTCTGTAATGAGATAACAAAAAGAATGTGTATACCGCTGTATCAAAAATTTAGTTTAATTAAATGCTTACCACTAGAATACTAGGTGTACTGTGAAAGAAGAAGGTTCTAGATGAAAATTGTGATTGAACCATATTTTTCCAGTGTAATGTCTTTTGATAGAGAGAGAGGGAGAGAGAGAGAGAAAGATGGGGGGACAGGGAGGGAGGAGAGAGAACTGGGAATTGTTGCAAAGCATCCTTGACACCATCATCCTGGGTTAGAAGCCGAGTGGTTTAGACTTCGAACTGCAAATATCCAGTTTTGAGTTTGAGTCAGGACATAATACTCTACTTCATATTCATTATTCATATGTTGCATCCATACCCGTATTGTTGTAAATGTAAGTCTCAAAACAGCCGTTAGTGCTATTATTTTCTGTTAAACAAGCAATGGTGAATGTCTTTGTCTTTGACATTGTTTGTAAGAACTTTTGCTGTTATCTTGGTTCTTCCTAAGTGTTCTTATAATAAATATAAATATAATAAATATTTTGTTTGTAACTTGCATATGTAACCTTTTGTTAGTTTTGTATGCCAGTGGTATCTGATTTGCAATTTATCTCAGTTGATGGTAATTGGGGATCATGGTTGCCATGGGGTGAGTGCAGTGTTACCTGTGGAGCTGGGAGGCAAGCCAGGTATCGGTACTGTGATAGTCCATCTCCTAGCTACGGAGGCAAGCAATGCGAAGGCGATGACGCAATGACTAGATCTTGCACTGCGGGAGATTGTTCTGGTAAGTTTGCAAGTACCTGCAAATTCTTTGAGCTATATTCCACTCTGCTGTTGTTGGCTTCTGTGCATAAATTCACTTCATCAAGTGAAGCCATTTTTGGCAATTACATCTATATATTCGAATGGGCACCTGACATTAATCACTTGACAAATAAATATGAAACTGAGTTGTTTTTATGATCAGTCTTCTAACATTGTATTTCTCTGTCTACAGTACATGTTGTGACAATTCATAAACTGCAACATCATTGTTAGTATGCTAACAAGTATTATAGTTTGCACAGGAAAAAATATCATTGACTATTAAACTAGTACCCTTTTCTCGTGCCAAATCAGTTTGATGTTTAGAGCAAAATTTCTTTGATGAATCATTCTCAAAATGGTCCGAGTGTTCACACGGTCACTGGAGAAATCATTTTGTCCAGTGAATTTAGTGGGAGCAATCTATCCATTGTTGTCATTGTGCTGTTGACATCAAGGATTTTCAAGCAAAACAGTTTGAAAATGTTTTCAAACTACTACCTTTCAGGCTGGTTTCAAAACAGTTTGGTAAAAACGGTTTTATATGTGCAATGTCAAATGGTTATAAAATACATAAAAAATTTCTGTTGTTTAAAGTTTTAAGTAAAATTCATGTTCTTGGATGAGCTATGATTTTTTGCATTTTGTTTCTCGGACTACCAGACATTTTGATTTCTCTTGTTTTTAATATAGTTGATGGCAACTGGGGAGAGTGGTCAGCTTGGACGCAGTGTACATTGTCCTGTGGGGGAGGACGTCGGCAACGTCATCGATCTTGTGACAATCCTCCGCCTGCTAATAGTGGCTCACCCTGTCCCGGTGATGCCAGTCAAACTGACTACTGTAACAACGACATCTGTCCTGGTAGATGGGTTATCATACTTTTTTGCATTTTGATTTGCATGTTACCTGATATTTTTATTTCTCTTATTTTTGATGTAGTTGATAGCAACTGGGGTTAGTGGTCAGCTTGGAAGCAGTGTTTATGTTTCTTTTATTTCTTTATATGTATGTTTGTATGTTTATAAGTTTCTATTTGTTTCCCATTTATTTCCATATTTATTCTTTCATTTTCTTCTTAATTCACTCATTCATCCTTTCATTCAGTTATCCTTTCATTCATATTCGCATTCGTCCATCTATCCATTCATCTATGTATTTATTTATTTGTTCTTGTGTTTCTTCACTAATCTATTTTCTACGTTCATTTGCTTTTTCTGCTTCTTTTTTTATTCATTTGTTTGGTTATTTATTCATTTATTCTTTGATTTAGTCCCTCATTTGTTGATATATTTTTACTCTTATTCATTTTTATATAATAATATAAAAATACTATATTTTTCTAAGTTTCGTTTAAAAAAGTTTCACACTTTGTTTTTAGTACATGGCGCTTGGTCTAGCTGGTCAAATTGGGGCGAGTGCAGTGCTAGCTGTAATGGAGGACAACGAAGGAGATTCCGTACGTGTAGCAATCCAGCTCCAACCCATGGAGGCCGTGCGTGCATTGGTTCTGGGCAAAGCACCGACATCTGCAATACTCAAGATTGCCCCGGTAAGTTCTGTTCTGTTATGGGAACTTCTTGTAGCACTAAAATTTGAGAATTATTTTTAATCTTTAATGATTAATTATGTGTACCAGCCACAGCTATGCTCTTGGTTTTATTCATTGACTTGTCTTTTTGAACTGCCCATGTAGGCTTGTCATAGTTAACTTGGTGAATTGGGCAGTTTCATAGAAAAAGATCCATTCTCAGCTGTTTTGCCAGATTTTACGCCACATTAAGAATGTAATTTGTGCAAAAAAACTTAATGAAGGCAAATCAAAACATTTACTGTTAGATTTCTTTTTTTAAAACTATGTTTGATGTATTAAAATTTCTATAGTCCAAAAAATAATAATATCTGTTTTTTCAGCCTATACTTGATAATCTTAGAATAGAGATTATTAATAATTATTATGTCAAGGAACTGCTGTATAGGGTGTTCCAGAAGAACCGGTGCAATAGAAATTTGTTGACATGCATATGTTGGAATTTAGAGTATACAGTAACAAATTCATATTGTAAATAAATTGGAATTATACAGTTATAACTGTATTAATTTTGTGCTTCTGACTTTTGTGATGTCGTATTGCAGAAGTCCATTATGGTCATAATAACAAGTGTTATTTAAAGCATCCAACATTATGGAATTGAATGTGTTTTGGATAACAGGTGGCATTGCTGTCATTTATGTTAATGGCAGATACTTCCAGTAGTTGCTGTAGACATCTCCTTGATATGTGACCTAATACTCAACCACAATTGTGAATTGGTCAGCATATTTCATTTCTGGAATGCCCTGTATAATTATTATGTGTTGGAAATTATCATATCTTCACTTTCATTCATTTCAACGAGCTCTCGCATGCTATGCTGCACTGCATTTGGATGACAGTGCATTTCTTATATTTAGAACTAAACTTTTTTGGATATCGAAAGAATCGGACAAAATCTGGACTGTTAAAAAGTCCCGCATACTACGAACACAGTCCATTGTTTCACGAGCTGACCACTAGTTGGCAGGCCGTCACTTTGATAAACCTTGCTTACAAACAAACTGTACTTAACGTGATTGTTCCTAAGTATATATTGCTCAAAAGCTAAGTAAGATGACACAAAAATAGTTAAAGCTCGTTAGCCTCACAAAAATATCTTATATAAGCTGCAGAAAAATACAGAGTCAATTATGCAAAGTTGTTTGAGTCAATTACCAACAGTTTTTATATATATAGTTTTGCATACGAGTAGCCTGTACTAGACGTTCTTGAGACAATTAGGCAATTGATTCTATATTACCGTGAGTCTGATACACGGTGCCTACTGTATTAGCTCAGTATCGGTAAATGCAGACAATTGGCAAATTTGGACCAGCGTATAACTGCTTATGTCATGTAGTTAATTTCTGCGAAATTATGAAGCCAACTTTCAATTAATAGTAAGCAATTAGATTTTTACTCACCAACATTATATCATTGAACAGTGGATGGTAAGTGGAGCAAGTGGGGAGAGTGGAGCACCTGCAGTACAACGTGCGGTCGTGGAATTCGTGAACGCACCAGGACTTGTAGCAATCCGGCTCCGCAACATGGCGGACAGGACTGTCCAGGCGATGAAACTCAAATTGGAAGATGTACTAATCCAGTGTGTGAGGGTAAGTATCATCATGTCATAGCATGTTTGGCTGATTAATTTTTTTAACATGCTATATAATGGTTTACTGGAGTGTAGTGTAGTGCAATAAAATATTTTGGAAAAAAAGTTGCTGTACATTTTTGTGGATTAAATTTGTGACATATGATGTGTTTCAGACTTGCCCAAAAACATGGTGGGTAATGTGATGGGCACAATTAATGGTGTGGAGTTTGGAGTATCCAAGCTGACAGCTAGACTTAGAAAACAACATGGCAGAATGAGCATTACAGCTAATGTACTCGATATCCCTTCAGATATTGGTAAGTAACATTAAGCTGACAAGCTATTAAAGTCCTATAAAAATAAACAGCAGGCTGAAATCTGGTTTGCGATCCCCGTTATTATAATTATATTAGCAATGAATATGTTTACAACCGAATTATGATCTAAACAGGATGCAGGAATGGTACTGATGATGTTGTTGACCCAAGTTAATCATGTGATTGTCATACAGAAACTATAAAAGCATTATATGCTCGATAGCTCTTTGTATAACATGAGTAGAGTGAACCATAAAAGTAGACTGTTACAATTATATCAAGAAAATTTATTTCTATTACACATAATTAGCCTTGATGCTCAATCTAAACTGGCAACACTTCTTTTTGGTAATTCCTTGCTAAATCACGACCAAATTGTCATTTTGTTTAATATTGTTCAGCATTGCATAGGGTACATCCACGATTTAACTGGTGTGACCATGTTTGATATCTCATTTTCATAGAAATTAACGATTACTTGAAATTGTATTGTTAAACAAAAAGAATTTCATTCTCGTATGTGTATGTTTTCAATTAAGCACTAGAAATTACGTAAAGTATATTTGATCAGTGAACAACGGCATACCCAGTTAGCAACAAAGTAAAATATGTTTATTAAAAAAAGAACATGTGGTTCTGGATCATAAGTAACTATATTTCCATTACAGTCTGATGACCATGAAATTCATAAGTTCTTTCCTGTAGTGTTTATATTCACATACACTGTTATTGTAAATTCTGTAAATGTATTTACATACTAGGCAACTGGATGAGAAGTCTAGTGTCGTTGATAACATCATTATACTGGCCTTCAGCGTATGAAATTGGACACGCAGTGAATGGACATACGCTCACCGACAGCGTCTTCCGTAAAGTGTCTCAAGTGACTTTTGCAACAGGTATGAGCGGATAATCTTTTTACAGATACTTTTATCACTTGTTTTGAATTATTATGGTATCACTCTATTTAATTACATGTATGCTTTGCTGTAAGACATATTAAATTGGGTCACTTTAATGATTAACATTTGTGTTTAGGCGAAATTTTAACCATCACGTCCATTGCACAAGGTAAGAATGAGGCTGGAAACCTGGAAGTGGACATCGTTGTCGAGGGGAAGATTCCGTCGTTTTCTGAAGACTCACCAGTCCTGTTTACTCCATTTACTGAGGATTATGTTCAAACCGGCGAAGGTGAGCCGTGTTAAAGCCGCAGGATATTTGATAAATTTACTAGTGTAGTTGTTTAATAGTAGTATATCCAGATAAGTGCATCACATTTTGAAAAAGCATTTCAGTTTTCTGTAAACTTACTTGTCTGTTGTCATAAGAGCGATTTAGACGATCAGTATTTTTCGTCAAACTAGTTTCTGTGTTTTTGTTTGACAAACAAAGTTTGATAGTATCAAACCATCTTGAATTCATCAAACAAAAACTGACAAACTCAAGACTCAACCGCCAGTAGCATCGTTACATCAGCAACAGCAGCTCTCATTACATCATACCGACTGCTCGTTTCATGCGGGGTGGGGAAATTTTGTCATTATTAATTGAGCAAGTGTTATAAATATACAATGATCAGCACTGTTGTATGTTGGCTGATATTGGATCCTTTTGGGGTAGAAACAGTGGTGATGCAAAAGAGATTCTGATTTTGCTGACAATAGGAAAGAAAATTTTGATTTTGCTGTACTGCTTTCTACCAATCAACTAAACAGTTTGCGACAGTACTGTCTATGTGCTATACAGACGTTGGTTAGTTAAATTGAACTTCTTGCAATAAACAGTCAAACAACTCAATGTTTAAATGTTTTAAATCAGGCTGTAACTGCTTCTTTCAATTCTTCGTTGTAGTTATTTTTTCATCCAAACTTTTCTAACTTTATTTCTTCCGATTTCTCCTTTTTTAATCACACAAGCTAACTCTATATAGACAACAAAAGGACATCTGTATATTGATGTAAAAATTTGACTGACAACTCTTGCTGAATAGTTATTACCAGAGTTTGACAGAATAAAGTTTGATGTCGTCTAAACACATGTCAATTTTTAGACTGACAGTTTTTGTTAGACAGTTTAAAAACTGATCGTGTAAATGGTACATTATTTGTAACCATTGTGGTAACTATACATACAAAATTGTTCATTTGAAATGTCAAACCACCATAATTGAATTTCAGGCTCCCTCTACGGATACTCTTCGAGAGTATTCAGGATGAATGGTTACATGCTACCATATGCTTGGAATCACACCATTTCTTACAATTCTGAGAAGGGAAAGATGCCCTACCTTGTTGAAAGTTTGTTTGCCACGAACCTGAAAGTGCAGTATCATAAAGAACAGGAGAAAATGACGTTCCGTGCTTCTGCTGCTATTGGCAAAGGTTGGCATCTAGTAGTTATTAGAGTTTACTGGTCACGTAGCAGTACATTTAAGTTCATTATTTGCTTTACTTAAACTTTTCAGTAATGCAAAGGAAAATCACAGACTCCGTAGACCTTTTGCCTGATCCTTTTCAGTTTAGGATCGTTTAGGAAAAACTGAGTTTAAGATTAATTATAAACAAAACAGTATTTTTAAGCTTTTTATATAATCAGATTACATGATGTTTTGAGGAAAAAAGTAAATCTTCTAAGGTAGGAAGAAGTTACCACATTTAAGCGTTCTTTATGACATTACACCATTTTTTCTTGACAAACCAAATCTTCTAAGGTGGCTGCACCACGTTGACAAGTTTTTATGACAAGTGGTCATGATTTGTTGTTTTTACTAATTATGATGATTTGATTTTTTCACAATTTTTACCGCTATCTTCATCTGTTATTTTGGTTTTAACGAAATCGAAAATTTGTTGTTCTAGGAGAGCCAAGTAATCAATGCCCAACCGGCTTCTACTTAAATCTTGATGGCCCGTATTGCTTTGATGATAATGAATGTGAGCGGATGGCTCCATGCAGTCATAAATGTAATAATGTTTTGGGCAGTTATTACTGCTCATGTCCAGTGGGAATGACACTCTCTGCTACTGGAAAATCGTGCGAGGGTATGTTCATTTTATATGATTGTCATTATGATATCTTGCTGTAAATGTTAGCAAGTAATTTGAAGAAACTTGTTTCTTTAAATGTTACCTTTTTACCTAGTTTATAGTAAAAGTTTTGTCATATTGTAAAGAGAGAATATAACATTACTACTGCAGGACATGTATTAGCAAAATCTAATTTTTTTTATAAGCCTGTTTTTATTTATTTTTACAAGATTCTGTATAATGCAGTGCCTAACAAAATGTGACTGTATGATCTAAGAAGATAGAAGTTAGCTTGCTTATTTAAATTTACCAGTATTCTTGGTGAATTTTCAAACTTCAGAAGTGTAATATTTTGGTCATAGTTTTACAATAGACTACACTTAACAGTCGAAAAATTGAAGACGATGTCTAAATTGAACACATTAAGTGGTATCATGTTACTTTGATAATCTTTGTACAAATTGCTCTCTACTTGCATTATAAAGAGAGCATTTGAGCATGAAGTGTGCGACGCATTCAGTAACAGAACCACGCAAACATTTTTATCCACAATATTGCCATACTGATCTTTACAATTATGCTTATTCAAATGTTCATTTAACTGTGAAAAACCTAATCTAAGGCGATTGTAATGAACACATGCATTGTCTTTAATTGCTCTTCCCCGATTTTCTTTTCTTTTTTATTTAATTTCAATTGATCTGTTTGACCTCGCTTAGATCATGTTTTATAGACCTTGTAATAGATGTGTAACAATGAATGAACACATTAGTGAAATAATGTTTATACAAATTTTATATGTCCATTTGTTTTGCCATTAACAATAGTGTCTGTTCATTCACGTATAAAAATATTACATATTTTATGCTGCTCTGAAAGGAAAGAAATCACTGCTGTTTATTGCATTGAAGCCTTTACGCGATGCTCAAGGTACTGCACAAATGATTTTAGAAATATGTTTCAAATTATTTGGATAACTAACTAAATGTTCAGATTATTTCAATTGTACGTTGCATTGCATGATTTCTAAGTGCTTTAATGAGCTTCAGTCAGCTCGTGCTTGTTTTACTTATACTATTCTTTTATTGCATTCTAAATAATGAAAAATGATGTAAATTCGTTTAGATGTGGACGAGTGTAGAACGGGGCAAGGAGAATGCCCCGATGGAACTGAGTGTCTCAATACTCTGGGGTCTTATGAGTGCATAAACCCATGTGAACCGGGCTACCGGAGAAAGGGGACGAGCAATTTGTGCTCAGGTTTATGATTGTTTTCCAGTTTTTTGTTTGAGAAGTATAGTTGTTTATTGTTTATTTTGTATAATACTGAGTTCAATGCACTAATTGCTTACGCACCGTAATCCATTAAGCGTTTTCACAGTTTCGTTGTGTGCACGTGCAGTTGCTGTAGGTCAAAGGTTAAGTGTACCACAGCAATGCCCCTTAACTACAACCGTCACGTGACATGTGGGTAAAGCAAAGCTGTCTGCCATTCAGTTCCGTAACTTCAGTTGTTTTACGTGGACTTTACTTAATTATACATTAGTGTGTGCATAGAGTGATTTACTAGTAGGATTTTGCTTGAGAACAAGAAAAAATGAATTGGGTAAGGTTCTAGCTAGCTGTTTAAACTGTTGCTATGTACATTGTGCAATGGCATGGTCTTGTACACAAGTGTGTTGTCTGGTACACTTAACCTTTGACCTTTTTATGATCATTATCAATCGCTGGAACCGTGAAAAGGCTTATTGATCACAAAGTGTACCCATTAAGTGGCATATGTGGCAAAATTACACTGACCTTTCTTAAACATTGTTCTGCCTTAGTCTGGAACTTAATAATGTGAGTTCCATTCTTATCATCTGCATGGGCTTCAATATTTGTTTGTTCATACATCATTTTTCATTCAATCAGTCACTTATTCAGTCATTAGCTGATATGTGTTTGCTTTTGTTTTTTATTCATCTGTATATTTATTAGATTTTTGAATTCTGTAGACATTAACGAATGTAGAGAGACACCTGAGGTGTGCGAGCATCAGTGTGTGAACACAATAGGCAGTTATCTATGTACATGTTCACCGGGACATAGACTGCTGGATAATGGAAAGTGCATTGGTAATTTTTACAATTAAGCTGTTGTTGTCCTCAGTACTAATGAACTAGTGAACTTAACTGAACCAATTTCCTTTAGGTATATTCTGTATACGATATTTACTTTTTAATCCAATTACGCGCTAGGCAACCTGGGACCTGACAGTGTGAACTTATTGTAAAGTTTTTTAATGGAGAAGATGTAATTCATTATTACCCAACTCATTATCAAGGATGGAACTTTTAAGTTGACTTACACTGAAATGGACTGAGGTGTCTTACCCACATTTTGGTGGTTATAGGTGGCAGGTGGAATGACAAATGTGACCGCCCAAAAGCAGTTTTCATCGCAGTGACCTATTTTTACCGAGCGGACTCTATGTTGACTAAGCGCACACTGTTATCATTTAGCTGTTCCCCTCATCCTATTAATGAAAATTAGTGAAGAACTTCTCTAACCCCAGTTTCTAGATAAATTCTCCAGACGGATTATATCAAAACATTACTGTCAGACTCGATTTGGTTCATGCTTTAATCCAGCATACTGAACTCAAACACCAATCAATTCCAGATCTATGCCCATGCAAGTTTTGATTCTAGGGATTATTTAAATGATCGAACTCTAGCTGCCTGACTCATAACTCAAATACCATAACATATTTTTGTTAGCAGTTTATGTAACACAATCGAGAAAGCAATGAATGTTGTGTAACAAAAGGGGGAGGAACGTGGCTACGGATCACTTCCCTCTGTTGAACACTGATAAGAAGATTAAATAACTTGCAAAGTTCTTCTACAGTCTTTCATCTGCACTTACTACTTATAATAACATTTTTTAACCATTTGGGCACAAAAATATCTCTTGATGAACATTGGTGTTGGTGTATATTTGTTAAAAGGCAGAAAAACTTCCAATCGAAGTCTTTTTGGTGACTTTTCGTGTCACTACCTATAGTCACCATTTCACTGTCTCATTCAACAAGTTTATATTGACAACTTTTGAGCAGCTGTACTCATTTGACAGAACAAATGTAAGGTTTTACTAATTTGTGCAGATTCTTGGCTCAAAATTGAAAATATGCATTCACTTTTATATTTATTATTAGACATAGATGAGTGTAGTCTTAGCAATAAACCATGCAGCCATTTCTGTGAGAATACACAAGGCAGCTACATTTGCTCATGTCCAGATGGTATGGAGCTGCTCAGCAATAGATACTGCAAAGGTATGATACGTACAGAACAATGACAGTTCCATTTCACATAGCTTTTTAATACGTCACAATTCTCCTATAGATTTGTCAATATCCTATGCATATGTCTGATTATGTCTTAATGTGTTTTGGTTTTATATATATATATATATATATATATATATATATATATATATATATATATATAAGTATATATATATATATATACATATATATATATACTTAGGTTTTCTAAATGTGTATTGTAGCTTTTCTTTACTAAAGTTTTCTTTTAGGCTATTTGTCCAGTTTTTTCAAAAACTTTGGGAAATCACCTATTTCATTTTTTTAACATGATGTCGAAAAAATCTTTTTGAAAAGTGTGATTGCTAACTTTGTAACTTGATGTACACTTGTTGGAACAAATTAAGTGAGCACACTCTATCACTTATGAGAATTTTCAATTGTATTTTGTGAATTTAATTAAAATATTTTTGTGCAATCTATGTCAGCGATTATCTCAGGTAACCTATTTCAGTGATAATATGTTATTTTTAGTCATAGTTTTACGAGGTAGGACTGCATCTTTTTCAGTCATGCTTACCACTATACTGTATTTTCCAGCTTTTCTATATAGTTGAATTTTTGTTTTTGGTCAAAAAGTGTTGTTCTTTTTCACAAATTATATTATTTGTCACTTAGTGTTTTTTCTTAAATTTCTTGAAAATACAAACATTACGAACTTTGTTATTCTTATTCATAGATGTAGATGAATGTCGCTCAAACATTCACAAGTGTCCACCCGGTCAGGAATGTCAGAATACTATTGGAGGTTATGAATGTGTTCGAGTTTGCCCTCCTGGCCTGGTGTTCCATTCAGCCAATGATACCTGCATAGGTGAGAGAGTAATTTCAGATTGTTCTAAATATTAGTTTTTTTATTTTAACACAGGTAAATTAAAAAACTTGAAAGTGAAAAGTTCAAAATAAACATGCTAGAACACTGAAAATCCACTGTGCAAGTTCAAGCTTTCCTGCACTCACAGATTGATAGTTTATGTAATGCTCTTATGGTATTTTGCAAAATGAAAATATTTATGTAGCTTGTCAAGAATACTATCACTTAGTATAGAGCACAAAAGGTACCTTTATTACCTTTCTAGGTTTTTTAAGTATTTTTTCCTATACAATTGTGCAAATTGGTAACCTGCACTGAATAGCAAGGTCTTTTAGCAAAAGCAGAAGATGCGGACCTAAATAACATCTACCTGAAGGTAAACAGATGAAATTGATCAGGAACGTTTCCCACTAGTCATTATCCATTTGCTAATCATGTTCGGTGTAGCTTAACTTCCATCACTATTTACAAGCTGTGGCTATTGAACTGTTCAACTCACTACTGCCCTCACTTATGCTGTTAATATATTCATTATGTTTTACAGATCAGTTTGAATTTATATGAAATTAGTATATTAACTTTTGTTTGTGTAAATGTGTAAATACGTAAGCAGTGTAAATAGATAGGTATGAATCATTAATTGGCAATGATTTTACATATGTATTTACACTTATCAATGTTTATTTATATAAATTTTCATAGCTTTGTAAATACATGGAAAACATATACTTGCAGATACGGATGAATGCGCCGAAGGAAAGCATTCATGTCACTACACACAGCATTGTGAGAACACATTCGGCAGTTACCATTGTACATGTCCAAGAGGATACTTTTCTGCAGGACCAGGACAGCCTTGTAAAGGTATTGTAATTATCGAAAAAAATTATCAAAGTTGCTTAATTGTCAAAAAGATATCGAAGCTGCTTTTATTTTGAGTGCCATAAATAAATAAATTTTAGCTTTATGATGTATTTTAGCAACAGTTTCGTCCTAAAATATGTGTCTCCAAATTTTACTATTTTAAAGTATTGGAGCAGTTTCTGGTTTGTTATATACTTCTTTGTAACTGAATAATAACACTAATAAGACTGTAGATGGTGTTATTTGAAACCAAGACCAAGTCGCGAGCCCTCTGTCACTGACTAACAGTCAGTCATAATAAAAGATTAATGACTTTTTCTATTATATGTGATGCTTATACGGTCAATACAAACCAGAGATGACTTTGAATCTGCTTGCATGATGTAAAGTATCTGTATAGTAAGAATTTCTCCAATATGTTGAAATTGCTGTAGCATAATTATGAGCAGTAGATTTCCAGCTAAGGGCTTTAAATATGTCTTATTGTAGATAAAATGGCCACTTTTGACAGGTGTTAGAAAAACCTGTTATATGCAAAAGCACTGTATCACCTTATTTTATTTAGTAAACAACTGTATTTCTCTTTAAATTTTTCACTCTCTCTCTCTTAAATGTTACTCTTCAAACTATGAAATCAGAAGTACTAGCAAGTTTATGGTAGAATGTTAAAAAATAAGAGAATGAACAGATCAATGAATAAGAGAATGAACAAATTTACTGAATAAGAGAATGAACGAATCAATGAATAAGTGAATGAACAAATTATTGAATAAGAGAATGAACAAATCAATGAATAAGAGAATGAACAAATTATTGAATAAGAGAATGAACAAATCAATGAATAAGGGAATGAACAAATTATTGAATAAGCGAATGAACAAATCAATGAATAAGAGAATGATCAGATTATTGAATAAGAGAATGAACAAATCGGTGAATAAGAGAATGAACAAATCAATGAATAAGAGAATGATCAGATTATTGAATAAGAGAATGAACAAATCAGTGAATAAGAGAATGAACAAATTATTGAATAAGAGAATGAACAAATCAATGAATAAGAGAATGATCAGATTATTGAATAAGAGAATGAACAAATCAATGAATAAGAGAATGAACAGATTATTGAATAAGAGAATGAACAAATCAATGAATAAGAGAATGAACAAATTATTGAATAAGAGAATGAACAAATCAATGAATAAGAGAATGGACAGATTATTATATAAGAGAATGAACAGATTATTGAATAAGAGAATGAACAAATCAATGAACAAGAGAATGAACAGATTATTAAATAAGAGAACGAATGTATTATTGAGTAACAGAATAAATAAATGGATGAATGAATGAGTGCACAGATGTGTGAATTAATACAGAAATATAGTGAAACAGTGAACTTTTTTTGAACGTAATGCTTAAATTTCTTGAATTGGCACATTATTTGTTGTTTGTAAGATATTGATGAGTGCAGGGAATTGTCACCGTGCCAACATCGTTGTCGCAACACTAGGGGGAGCTATGAGTGCATCTGTCCTCGTGGATATCGACGTTTGCCTGATCGGAAAACATGCGTTGGTTAGAAGTATACCTTTGCTTGTAGCTGCTGGTTCTTTCGTTTGTTTGCTTTGGTACTTTAGCTTCCATTTTGTTTATTTCGCAGCATCATTTTACGCTTATTTTGATGATTAATTTTCCTTTTTTATTCGTTTATACTTTCAAATTTCTTATTTAAATCTTTTTCTAGTCTGTGAATGATAAGCACATTAATGCTTTGCGCATTACGTGTCACTTTTATGTAATTTAATTAATCAATGTCTTTGCACTCTACAGTAATATTCATAATTATAATTACTGTTTTTACGACTTGAAATTTCTTTTCTTTTCTCTTCTTATCTGCTAATTTTTAATAACAAAGTTGAGATTTTCTTCTTTGTTCTGATAACTTTTAATAAATGACAGTATAAGACATGTGTATTACTTTGTATTCTTATGCAAAATTGACAGTATATTTGTCAAAAATTAAAACGGTTGTTAACTTAAATTATAATCTGTGGAATTTCAGAATGGATTAAACTTTTTTTGTCCAGTGTTATGCTGTTGTAATTTTGCTATGTGAATTATAATTAATATAAAGCCGATAATTTCATTCGGTTATTTTAGCGTTAAAGAACTGTATGAAACACCAAATGTTTCAAGCTTCTTGCACTGCTTTGAAAGGTGCTTTTAGCATAAACAGCTTTGCTTCAAAGTTATACATTATTTTTGCATACATAGGTCTAGAAATGCTAGGTCCTGCTACAGTGCATAGTGTAAATGACAGTTCCGTTCAGTTTGGGCTTGACGGTTCCGTTCGACAGTCATGTCCACGCGGCTTTGTTTGGAACGCCCAGCTAGCTACCTGCCAAGGTATACTTCACACGGATTCCGGTACATCATCATGTTTTCTATGCAGACAAGTGGTACCTCCTTCCAAATTCCCCACTTTGCCTCACAATGCCATGCAAAATCCAACTTTTACACAAGGAGCAAAGAGTTCATATTGATAAAGTAGATTAGCACATTAAATTTTATCTCGATATGTTAAAAACATAGAATTGTCTATGTTGATTGCGAAAGGAAATAAATTCTTGCAGTTAAGAACTGTATTATTTCTATAAGTTTATGACCCTGTTTGTGTGAAATTGCTTATGGCCATTGTCACTGATCATTGTTAGGGGTAAGTATCGTTACTTGCACAGAAAATGAGTCCTGTTACTACAGGCAATGTGGTGCTTAGTTATTTTTGAAAAACTAGGCTCTTGTCTGGAAAATGTTTATTTTTGTGTGAAAATTTATGTGTCATTGTTACTGCTTGTTTTCATTCTTATATCTTGTAGTAAGCATTAAACAGCATTTAATTGTAAATGTAGAATTGTTTCAAGTTTTCTTGTTATTGTAGATTATAACGAGTGCGCATTGGATAAACGGTGCCAGTACCTCTGTGTCAACACTCATGGCAGCTATAGATGTGAGTGCCCCGAAGGATATCGTCTTAATGCAAACAAGCGCACCTGCACAGGTATGAAAATTAATCAGTATGGCTCATTTGACATTAGATTAATGAAAGTCAGATATTTTAAAAGCAGCTGTTTCTTTTTAGTTACATTGTTTCAGCGATAGTTTGAACACATGCAGCTTTTCATTATCGCCTTATTCTTTTTTTAGTATTGTTATAGCTTGTTAGGTTGTGACAGTTTTAAACAATAAAAAACCTGATTATCAGAAGATAATGCCTACCAGTAGTCCAAGGAACAATAGAATATTCCTTATCTTTTTGCTATAACAATGCGTGTAATGTGTAATTTTCTCGTTAATGCTGTGAACACGTATTGGCCTTTTGAGAAGGTATTACAGTATTAAGTCTTCCCCTGTTTATACGAACTGATACTCTCATACAATTTCTATTTGTCAATTTCAGACATAAACGAGTGTCAGGAACAGCACATTGACTGCGGACCGGAGAGGATGTGTTTCAACAGGCGTGGTGACTACACTTGCGTTGACACGCCTTGCCCACGTAATTACGAACGTGATCCTGTCACAGGGTATATTTTTTTTAACAACTTAGGCCTATCATTACAATCTTTGTGTAATTTTCTTGTTTAACGTTGACAAAATTTACTGGTTCTTTTTGTGCAAAACATTTCAAGAATTTTCAAAAACTTAAATACATGCGTATTACGTGTTCTTAGTTAACTGTTAATTTCTGTCCATATTTTCTATTTCATGATAAGCTATCTATTTACCTGCAATGCTGCTAAATTACCCGTCATTATTTGATTGTACCAGTAATACATTGTTTTATTACACAGGTTTTGTCGATTAGAGTGTGCACTAAGCGAAATTCCGTGCCCGCCCGGTGCTTCATACGCCGAGTATTTGGCCTTCAAATTTGTTTCTCTTCCAAGTGGTATTCGCGGTGGTCAGGACCTCGTAAGATTAGTCGCTTACGATGCATACGGGGAACACCTCGCTCAAACTACCTTCACAATTGTCGAAAACACGTCGGGTCATTCGTTTAGGTTGCGCACCGAGAATGGCAAAGGTGTTTTGTACACGCTGCAGTCATTAGAGAACAATCAGCAGTATGAGATTAAAGTGAAGGCTGTATCATACGATAATGAGCGCTCAAATATTCTATACCAAACAAGTTTTATTGTCTACATATATGTGTCAGCTCATCCATTTTAAGAGGCCTCGTTACTTATTCCATGCAACATGCATATTTCTGTATATTTTCTGTGGTCTTTTTTACTCATTTACTATTTAGTTGTGAGCTGCACGTGCAGTAATACGAAGTTTATTTTTAACTCCATCTGGAAATTGTGCACTCATCTCTGTTGACTAGTAAGTTATTCTGTCGACTTTTATACACACTAGTGTTGTGATTTTTTTTTACTCACTGCAGAATGATCAACATATGTTATTGTTTTGAATTTTTGTGCATCATATGCAAATACTCATTATGCAAATACGTAATCTATGTTAATTTATAGTAAGTCATACGACTGTGTTCCTTTCAAAGCAATGCAATCGTTGATTTGTAAACATTTTGTATATTTACAGTGCAAATTGTGCATTAAATCACATAAGGATACTTATTGATTATTTCAAGCATTTTTACTGAAAAGGGAGGTGCAAAAAATCTATCTATTAACTTTTGCACAACAGATGTTTATTGATATAATATATAGCATATAATGTCATTTACACATTTCGCAATTTAACCGCAGGTCATAGTTAACATAAAATACCTCCAAAGAATATAAAAGACGTCAACAATTAATGTGCATTTTGTGTGTACAATGCTAAAACTAATGGTAGCAAATAGAGAAAAAAGCCCCTAATGAAACTTAGCAAAATTGTGAACAAGGCCACATGCAATAGCGACTACGCTCATGTGCAATAACAAGTATGGAATTGTACGCAAGCAAATTAGCCACTATCTTTATCACCGGTCATGTGACAGCAAATAATACCGGGTGTTTCAAAAGTCTCACTAATTTGATTTTAATTTTTTGCAGCTAACAGACGAACAATGTTCAACTTGTAGTTTTTGAGAATTTTCTCGAATTCACCACTTGAAGTTTTGCATCAGTTTTTTCTGCTACCAGCTGACTCTAGAGCAGAGGCATAAAACTGTTGCACGGCTAGTTTTGAAGCTGCGGTCAAAGTGCAGCGATGATTCCGGACAGTCCTGACACTCTAGCCGCCAAAATTCTCACGATTTGTAAACATTGAACTAAATTGTTATTTTATCTCTTGTAATTATTTCACCAAACTTTATGACGAACTTTTAAAACACCTGATATATGTCACTGTTTAACAAAATGTGTCGCTACACAAAAATTTTTTTAAAGTGCACGGTGCATGGGTAAGTAAAACCTTGAATAAAACAAAGGAACGTATTACTATAATACAGGTCATCAGAATACTGGACTTTTTAAAAATCAATACTGTCATTGCATTCACCATATTAAAAAGAGACCCTAAGAAAATTGAACTATTGAATAGAAGAAACGTCATTCCATAAGAAAATGTGGACGCAGTAAACAGAATTGCCAAATGGGCAACTATTATTGTGGCATCAGTATGTATTAAACAACAACATTTTCATGGAAGTTTCAATTTCCCACATCCATTTGTGTTGAACAATTCTACAAAATATTTATATATCTGAATGTTGTATCAAAGATTAGTATAACTAGTCATTGTTAATACATTTAGTCAATTATAAATGCAAAAACTCATTGAACAAGAGATTTTCAAGCAGCAACTAACAGTGCGAACCAAATGCATGCATACTCAAGAGATTTTTGCTGACCAAGTACAGTATCAGCATCTGTGATATGCAATAAATAAATCAGTCACCCAGTTCTAATAATCATTACAAAATAATAACACACACATTAAAAAATGCCTAGTTACTAAAAACAACACCTGTTTTGATACCATCATAAATAATTATAAAATATTTTGCCTTTGATATACTGATGTAATCATTTATATTAAACAATATTTAACTAGTTAAATGAAAATGTTCCTGTTTGCTTGTGGAAATCTAAAAATAATTTCCAAAAAAATGAAAGAGAAAAGATAACCAGTCAATTATGCTATTCAATATATGAAAAAAAGACCAAGGTAGACGTTTATTCTTGGCAACTTCATTTTCAAAGAAAATCATACTAAAACAATTATAAATGCACCATCATGAACTAGTCAACAAATCACAAGTACTTCATCACAGTTTTGAAACTCCTAAGATTTAGCCAGTACAAATGCACAGTGATGTGTAACTTGTATTACAAACCAATAATGGCCATTAGCAGTGACTCGGTGCAATTAATTCATCTTTAAGATGTTCTATCACAAGATACTATTACAGCAAGTTATACAACGTGCATGTGTGTATAAATACAAATATCGTTTAAACCCATTTTCGGCAGATAATCGTTTTCGGTAATCCAAAACGCATAATCTATCAGGGCTCTAAGCCTAATGCAATCTCAAAGTGATCTGCCAGTCAACTGCTAGAAAATGCTTGTCATTAAAAAACTGCTATAAAACAACACCACAAGTCTATAAAAACTTGATATGTAGAACACTGTAGTACTTATATAGATTTCTCAAAAAGCGAATGTCTAAAATCATCACTGTATAAATTTATTTAGAGATCGTAATTCAGCTATTATAAAGCAAGTAGCAACATTCGCTAATCTACCTACAATAGCAACTAATATGTAATGTAACAAAGTGAGTTAGTCAATTAGTAACTAACTATAGATCAGCACTCTTTTCACATGCTTAACTTGTATATATCATTTATATGTACAAATCAGCACAAGTATATTAAATTTTTTAATACTGTGCTATCTTCCTTACTACTGTCAAGTACCTTTGTTTACCTTCACTGCAAAATCTACTTGAGGTAATTTACAACTATACAATCGATTACAATGTGACTTGATTATCTACAAGAGACTACTCAAACAGTATAGCACGCACATCGACAAAAAATCTCGTACGCGCTTAAGATAACACGTGCATTGAACGAAGTAGAATAGATATGTTTCTATGCTAAATATAATTTCAGAAAGTATTAATATGATAAACGTATACGGCAGTAACACTGGCGAATGGACGTGTTTTGAAGATTTAAAAATGGGACAAAAACAGATTGAAAAAATAGTGAATAATAAGTGATTAAAAGCATGAAGTAACAGACACTATGAATGATTTACTAACAGAAAATGGCACTTCAAAAATTCTCATGGGTATAAGGGTACCACCTTGCTTCAATTTCCTGCTTTGCATATTTTAAAATAATACATTACACGTTGCACAACAAAGTCTAAAAACGAAACTGCTTACAGACTATTAATACATTATCATGGCTTTGACTGGGTATTACCGAATAAAAACAAACCCACGTAAACAAAAAAATGAAGGATGAGTGTTATTAGCATGTGTCAAAAGTCATCACCATACAATTTCATATCAACTAATTCTTATAAAGGCACGCAGTCCAATGAGAAATGTTTGCAGAAAGATTTCTGGAAGCAGCAGGCTCTCTATCACAATAACAACTTCAGCGAGGTCTTTTTGGCTGAACACTGTCAACTCTCTTCTGATATGTCATCATCATCATCCACACTACCCTATAAAACAAAAAAAAATCAAAGCCATTAAAAAATATATTGCAAAGATGTAATATTTTAATACAGCACTGTATGATATTATCAGGTAAAATTACTGACATGCACAAAGGAACAATAAATACTAATTTTCCATGCTTTTGAATATAACTAAATTGCAATTTAGATAGAAAGGTAAGAAGGCATTATCATTGTAGACTAAATTCATTCACCAAGCTTAGAAGCAAAAGTGACGGTCGAAATTCTAATAATTAGAAAGAAAGAACTTACAAAACTAGTTTTGCGGTGATACAAATGGCAGAAAAACAGTGAAAATTTATTTAAGTTAATTCTGTTATGTACCCATTCTAATATGAAGGAAAAATTGGAAATTAAAAACGTGTGGTGAGAATTTAATGACAAAGATAATAATATACAAAAATACAAAGAAACTACGAATTTCATTTCAAATAATTCTATAGTTCCATAACAAAGTTTAACAGACAGAAACCAGTAATGAATTAACAAACTTCATTCACATAATTTACTTATGCTTTCTAAAAATAACAATTCTTTTAAATACATAAAACAAATACTGTAAAACCTGTAAACTGGTAAAAAACAGCTAACTAATAAAAACTACTCACCTGGTTTATTTTTTCATCCAACATTCGAAAAAATTCGACTTGACTGGCAGACACATGTGGCCTAAAAAATTCCATATAGTGATCATATACAATGCATGCAAGTTTCTTATAAAAAAAACTATAAATATCTGAAAAGATAGTGCTGAATGTATACAAACGTTTTAAAATTCAGTTAAATAGGTTACAAAAGTTCCTAAGTTATGAATTTTCAATGCAAAACATAGCATACAGTGATAAATATTCACTCAGTCAATAAGTTTTGTAGCCTAAATAAAGCATACTTCCCTTAGGAAGAGAGTTGAGCCAATCCGCTGCCTTACACTTACAATTGATAACACATCTACTACAACTATCTACGACATCTACAACTGCTTTGAGCTTAACGTAAAGCTTCCTCTAAACTCATCAACTATTCAGGAATAAAGTTGTCACTTAATTGGACACCTAGCTTGTCATAGGCAAGTAGCTACAAAATAAAATACTTACGGCCTGGGTGGACCATCACGTATTGGTAGAGTTTCCTGAAAAAAGGTTAGCTATAAAAAAACTGACTTCACACAGTGCAAATGAAACCTAAGATACGAAGTAAAAAATTTCAAATCTCTTCAAAACCAGCATGAAACCTAAACTTAGGACATGTATACATTGTTTAAATATGAAACTATTAAAAATAGCTACCAACTTCCCAATTATTCTAGCAAATATGTAAATACTGAATTTTGAATCTTGTGACTTCAAATGATTTACAAACCCATAAGTTAACGTACAGCAATCAATAGCTGACTGTGCAGCACAATGTACAACCATTATGCTAAAGGGAAAGAAGAGGAAATTTTAAAGAATGTCCAAAAAACTTTTCACACAAAGTTATATTATTATTAAGTTTACCTACTCGAAAAACTTATATAAAATGTTTGTGACAACTGGTAAAAAATGACGGACTCACTTTCTCAGTGTGCATCACTGACTAACCAAAAAACATATTTTTTAATCTTACTGACAAAATACAGTAATGTTAAATTAGTGAATTGTACACTGAGAATGCTCTGATTATTTTTCGAACTTTACATAGTGTTATCTAAACTTGTTTCACACGACCTTACATTAATGGTCATCGTGGTAGTTTAAACTTCCAAGTTTTATACAGCATTGCTGCTAATACAAGCTCTGTGTACAACAAGGTAGTAGATAGGTGATACAAAACTTCTGGTAAATTTTTTTCGCTTTATATAAGTAAAAGGGTTCCTTCTGCTTTAGCTTCATGTTCCAAGATAAAAAATCAAAGTATTTGTTGACAACTGCTAATGAATACTAATGAAATAACTTGATCGTGATCAGGAAAGTTGTACTTAGTGTTAATTAGCAGCTACACCCGCATTTTGGGCAAATGGCTTTTCACTGACACGACTACTAACTTCAGTAATTTACTGGAGCTACAAAAAAGTAATTCAAGTACATGGTATTGATGAAGAGCAGTATCAAATGACCAAAGTGTTTAATAGTGACCATTATTTATTGAACTAAATACTATAAAATTTGTGTACCTGAGGCGTGAAGTGTGGTAGCTCTGTCTTCTTTAATCCTGGTACCAGGGAGTTTGACTTTAATTCCAATGAGTCTTTATTTTTCAAATCTTCTGCTTCTGATGGCTTATCTCCATCCGGGCCTGTTTTGTCCACAGGCTGCTTTGCTGATTTTTCCTCCACAGAATAATGCTGATGAACAGGTGACTTTTCTTTCTCTTTCACTGCTACTGCTGCATTTTTTTCAGGCTTATGTTTCTTATCTAAAAAGCACACAAAATATAGTGATGTGTGTTTACTCGAAAAATGACTTTGCTATTTTTGAAACATTTCATTATGTTCATTCGCAATTCACAACAAAAATTGTTATGTTATGTCATCTTACGCACTTACCACCACAAAATTTGATGCATGCACAAACTTTTGGCAGAATTTCAAGAAAAGGGAATAAAGAAAGTATGTTTTGCACATCATTTTATTTATTTTTGGCACTGGAAGCACAGGTAATAACAGAAAAGTATTGAAAATTTTTCTGGGTATATAAACCTTCAACTAATGGTGAGAGCATTATAAATATTTTAAAACAAAGTTTTCGAATACAACAAAAATGAAAAATTGCAGTTCTTCATTTTCGATAATGACCACATTGCTAATGAAATTCACTCAAATGAGTCAGCAAAGAAAGCAAATGAAATTCATGAAAAGTTGCATGCACTATATGTCCAAGTACCAAGTAAATTTACAAGCTGCACTGCTATAAAATTTTCCACAAGTTCTTAAATTCTTGAAAAAATTTCTTGAAAAAAAGAATTTTGTTAAAGACACATGAAACTTTAAAAGGGGGAAGAATATTTTAACAAAATTTTACTGAATATTGCATAAACAAGCACATTACCTTTGCTACACAATTCTAATGTGTTTTCTTCAGAGCAATGAATACAAATACTTGTACACTTTATAGCTACACTACATGCCCAAGACGCAATGAACCGACAAAGCGAAAAATATAAATGTTACCAATAAACACAAACCAGCATTAGCGATCTCATCCAACTTTAACTGTGCCTTTTTCTCGGTGCCATCACTAGAATGAGACTTTCTATTAAATAATGGTGATACAGCTTTACTGCGCCCACAGCCCATTGTTGTATGTCTCGATTCATTATACATAAAGTGGGTTCTGACATAAAAACGTCATATTTGCTGTTAAAATATAGAAAAAGGCAGTTTAAACAGAAATGTCATAATGATATGTTGTCAAATCGCTGCATAAAAATGATAAACATAAACATAATTTGTTTGCATCCTCTCAAAGCACATGTATAATGCATGAAATATCATTGACTAATGTGGGGAAAATGAGGGATACTATGGTCTATACATTTCATTTTGAACATATGCCTTGACACCCACTTGTGTCGGCGCCATGTTTGCAAACGTATAACTGTTTAAAAGTGTACAATGTTAATGCACTTACAGAAAGTTTCAAAGTAACGCGCGTTAATTTAAATACGTTTAATTGTATAGAATATTAAAATAAACTGAAGGTTGTTTGCTCCTTGACTTTTTCTTCTATGCCAAATAAATAAATTCACTTGAAATTGAACTCAAAAATACTACCCTAATCTACTACATTAATGACAAGAATATAAATATGAATTTCCAAGTTTTGTGCTGAATTTCTATGAAAAATAATCCTAAAAATCTCTAACCTGCCAACAAGGCAGCCATGTCACATTCACTGCTGCTCATTTGCTATGTCGCCGAATTATAAACAAGAGAAATCATGCATTGACTACGACGCCCACGTCCTTGCGAGATTATAAGTGATGGTATAAAAAGATTATTGCAATTATTAAAACTACAAAATGCTAAAAATTAATATCAAAAGTTGTCTTAGTTTTTGAAATGGGGTTTTTACCAACGAATAAAATTCATTACTCGCTCCAACTGATCCTTTACTTTTTTCCTCAGAAAATGTGTGAACTAAAATTTTCCAATGGATTCAGTTTATTAGTTTATTTTATTTCCAAAATGCCTAAAAGTACAACATTGTTATATTTTTACGAAGAGGCTGTTACTACAACAAATAGACAAAATTTACCATAAATTGCTAACGGCTCAGGCGAAGAAGACAGACTTGTACAGGACTGAACAGAAAGGAAAGTGGAAAGAGAAAATGTAAAAGGCCCAGGATAAAGAGCAAAAAATGAAATACAAGGGTGATAGTAAGGGTAAGGAAATGACAATGAAGAGTGAAAAAGATGATGATGAAAATGAAGACTAGATTCGCATGAGAATGTAAACAGAAACAAATCAGTCAGCAGAGTCACTGCAAAAGTAGTAGGAGTCATGTCATGGACAATAACCTTGGTACTTTTTCTATACTTCTTAGTTATTCTTCGTCTCCTTCTTCATTCTTGTACGGCATTATGACAAATAACGATTCAAAATTGTAATACAACTAAAATCGTTTAATTCGGAATTTTGGATTAGACTATTTCATATTTTCTAAAGATTTTTATATTGTACTACATTTGAATTCTCTTTGGACTCATAACTTATCTCACATTCCGAAAGCCTATTGTTATTAAGCGTGTTATGAAGTTATAGGTATAAAAATATATTCATGCTAATCTTAAATTCCGTTGACTCATTTTTTAGTCACCAAAGTTAGAATGAAGAAGAGCTTATTAACAAAAGAAAAAACTCACAGAAAAAGAAAGAGAGAAGAAAGAGAATAAGTACAGAAGCAAAAGTAATCTGCATTGAATTTACCTAAAATCCGACTAAACATAATTCACAAATAACTAAATTAGTGACACTCGCTCTGTACCACTTATTTGCTATACGTTGAATAAAAAGCCCTTAATAATTAAAAAACAAAGGAAAAAAGAAATGACGTCATTCTTTTTCCTTGTTTTTTATGAGGTGTTTTTTAATTGTAACTATTTTTCTCATTAAAAATTAACGCATGTTAGTTGTTTAGACTTAGCTATTAATATTTTAATTTTTAGAAAAAACATTCACCATTAATTTTAGCTAAACTTAACTAAGTTTTTTCAAATATACAATATGCATTTCAACATGGTCATTACATTGCAGCTTCCTGTTACTTGCAGTTACGAACAATTCAAAACAGCTGGGTCAATACTGGGCAACTTGTGATTCTATAGCGCCAAGCCATCCAATTTTTTTCAAAATGTAGTTTATATTTTAATGTTGTGTATGTCTAAAACCAAATGCGTGCACCATTAAAATTCACTTATGTGGCTGTTATATTTACGCTGTAGCATGCATTACTGCAACACGTTTTTCACATTCACACCAATGTAATGAATTTTATACATCTTATCAGAAATAATTATTTATTTGAGCTTTAAGAAAAAAGACAAACCAGATAATTTGCTTTAGTCACTTATTATTATTATTGTCAACATTTATTTTGATATTATGCCACTTAGGGTGGTATACCTATAAGTCGCTATAGTACTGAAAATTAGAAAAAAGCATCCATAAACATGCACAGATACAGAAAAAACAGATAACTACTGCAAATGCAAACACATAATCATAAACCTTTATGTGACTAGATACAATGTTTATATCAACTTAAAGACAAAAATTGAGTTCTGAATGAGTCTGGCACTTAAACAACTGATTGTAAAATGATAAGCACTATTTTACTTAAAAGCAAAACTTTGTACATTTAACAGACATAACTATCTTTATCAGTAACATCCACTTCACATTCAGTAAAAATACCGCATCATGTTTAGCATAAAAAACAATCACGCTGCATTTTCATATGTCAATAAGAACAGCTCTTAAAACACATTGTAATACTTTATACATATAATAAACACATAATAATTAAAACCATTATGTAATTTAACAAATTATAAATTTCACAGAGTACCACGGTAAGGTATATATTACAAATAAATCTATCAACGTAACCTATAGTCAATGTGACAACCATTCTAGCAAACACAACTTCCAATTACACATCCTTTAACTGCGACTTGAGGTCCTTTACAATTGCCAGGATCGGGACCATGTACATTAGACAGATTTGGACCAGCTCTATTCCTAATGTCTGGGCCATGCACTGGCAGGTAATCTTGCCTATAAAAAAGAAATGAAAATCTATATAAAAAAGACATGAATGTTTCTGCTACACAATTATAGATAATGAAAACATATAAGCATTGAATGTACTAGTTTTTAATGCAAAAATTCTATACTATATTAACATAACTATAGCTAGACAGACAGAAGCTAGAAGATAGATAATAAAATACTGCAATTTTTAGAAAGTAAAAAGTTAATGGAATCTATGCTAATCAACATTAGTGCTATATGCAATAGATTATTATTACACAATAACGTATCAATGAAAAAAACAAAAATTTATTCATCTTTACAAGGTTCACCTTAAACAAAGCACTAGCCCACTTGTGATAAAGAGATTGAGAAGTAAGTAAGAATGCCGTTTCTCTCAAAAATGTATATTAAGATGGAGAAGCTGGGCAAATATATTTATTGATATTGTTTTAAAACACCCAACAGCGGATAATCATAATTCTACATAAAAGCAGCTCTGGGAAACACTACAAGAATCAGAACTATGTCTTATACTAGGATACGTAAATTTCTCTATTGACATCACTTCCAAAACAGGATTTAAATGAAGCTGAAGCAGGCTGGCTTTAGATGCAATTAAAATACAAGCCCAGATTTTTTGTGAGTCTTAATTTTTTTCATAGTTAGTCTAAGATGAGATAATTAACTGGCTGTGATTTATTTCAAATGAACATTTCAATTTCATTAGGTTGGTTCAGGTTATGGCTTATACATTAACTTTCTCTTTTGATATCATACTGCTGCACTAACCCAGAAACTATAGGTACGATTAAACAAGTTTCTTAAACATAGATAATACTTACAACAGTAAACTAGGATCATGCTCCTTTCTCAACTGTGGATTTGGTCCTTTTGGCTTTACACGTAAAGGAGACATATATTCTTCTTTCTTTTTTGCACTGAAAATGGAAATGGTCACAAGGTTAAAAGAATCAAATTGCACCTCGTTTGATAACTTTAAATTTAAACATCACTTCACACTGCCACAGTGGCCAAATTTAGTTTTTTTAAAATTTTAACTTGGGCATCAAATAGAAAACTGAAGAAAGATAAACAGGATATTATAATTTATTATCAAAAACATATGATAGCACATCACCTCATAATTAATATCACGAATGGATTACTGTGAAACCAAACAGTGATTAAATTCCTTGCCGGCTTACTTTAATATCATAGTTTCAAATCGCTATCTTACACCAGTTGTTGCAAAAAATTTAGACAATTTCTTAATAACCCAGGCTCACTTTTATCAAAGATTAATTTTGTCAGTTAAATTTGACACCAACATAAATTGACACTCTTATTAACGGTTGAATTTTACATCAACACATACACACTAGTGTAAGATCTTAATTCAAGAAACATTATCGAAGATTAGTGTTATTAGTTAATCGAAGATGTATATGCTAATTTACATTGTGACAGTTGTGGAACTGAGATTGCAGAATGCTGAAATTATAAAGAAAAGAAACACTTTTAGAGTTAAAAACAATCACAGTCAAGAGAAAATGTAACATGAATAAAACACAGCTGTGAGAGATTTGCACATACGTTTGACGATCGGTCTGTTTTTTCGATGATGCTGAAGCCTGGTAGCGGGTTCGTGGCTTTGCTTCGGTCCTAATAAAATATTCAATCATTCTACCAGAAAGTTTTTCTAAACCAAAATAAACTTCCATCAGAGAAATAATATCCATTTAGAAAAAAGAATAAAACAGTATCCTAATAAAATACTGTCACTGCACTAAAGGAAGCACTAGGAATGCTATCAACTTTTCTGTAAACAAACCAATGCCCTTGAACGATCTTTATCTTCAGGCACAATCATAACAGTTGCCAGTGTTACATTGTTAAAATATTTTTTCATTTTCTATTTTTAGCAAACACTTTCTCTGCATGCTCACAGTCTTGCTGTTGAAAAAGAATAATGTATTGTTCTTCCACCCATGTACGATATTTCAGACCTGCCATTGTAAATTCATTGCCAACAAGCAAATTTTAATTCAGCGCAGTTATAGTAACTGCTAGTGATATGAACTGGAAGGCACTGTGACAAGGAGACACGGTTTTGAAAAAACTGGAATGTTCAATGTACGGATGGATACTCCTAAAACAAAAATGGATCAGGAGTATCCCAGGACACTCAGCAGAGTCTATTTATAGTGAACCTTGGTCTGCTACAACTTAGTCTAACGCCTGTGATACCCCAAAGCATCCAGCATCTAGCTGATACCTTCCAGCAACCAAAAAGTCTGACGCAGATAACTATGTAATTTAAAGGTTTGGGAATAAAACAAAGTCATTATACCAGAAATTTCAATTAAGATTAGAATTTTTCTAGAAGACGAAATATACAAGCTGGTCTTTAAGTCTTGCTAAGTTGCTAGTGATTATGATTATGAGCTATGTTGTCACAGGCCCAGTCATCACTGGCTGGTCGAGGAACAGATGCCAAACACTGAATGCCAGACATGCAAAAAATAACAACAGTTTCTATTATTCAGCAAATGGCTTCTAGCGTCCGCTGCTGAAATCTTTGGTATATTGTAAGTTTAACTCTAAGCACATGTATTCAGCCAGCAGTGTCAATAATCAATAATCAAGACATTTTTTCTTTATTGTGGGATTTTTTGAATTAAAATTTCAAATTGTTCTTATCAATTTGAAGCAAAACTAAGGCAAAGACAAATAAAGGTAACAAAGCTAAAACAGGCAGAAAACAACATCTTACTTCTTGGCGGTGGGTTTCTGAGTTTTTCCACTCTTGGGTTGTTCAACTGAAGGTGCTTGTTTAAGATTGGAGTGCACTGCGGCGGGACTGGCAGAACGACGTGGGCTCCGAGCGCTAGAAGAGGAAGCAGTCAACGAGGCAGAAACTCCTACAGTCTCAGAGGATGCTACTGTGATTGAAGCCTCGGCAGGACGACTTTCTGACGTGTCTGTAAAAATGATATGTCAAAATAAAGAGCAAATTGCTACACTAAAGCTCTGTATAACCATTATGACCTTTGGCAGTACACTTAAAACCCATTACACAACAGTCAATACCTCAACTTGTTACAATTAGTTATAATAAAAGTCAGCAAGTTAGATTGTAGATAAAGCAACCCAAAAGCCAAAAATTTAACACGTTATTTCGCGACGACATGGTTGTTACTTCTAAAAATCATTATCAATTTTGCAGCATAGCTTATTCTATGATCTACAGCTGTTTTCACCATGTATTCACTGGTGGGGTCTAGTTTTGTGACTCGACATCCAAAAATGGAAACATTACTTCAAAAGTACCTAAATACCTTTGATATCACTTAAGAGCTTTCACAAATAGCGAGACTGAGTCAAGTTTTGTGGATGGAAAAAAGTGCAAATACTGTTTAAAAGAATGTAAAGTAACATGTAGTGACAGTGTACTGTTACCAGGCTACAACTAGTACCAGTAACAGGTTACTTCAAAAAAGCAATGAACCTAACACTAATGGTAATATAGTTGTTACCAGTCCTTCCAAAGACCTATGGCAGAATCTTTATAAGGCCTAAAATTCTGGTCTGAATTTTGACCAAAAAATGTTTTGTAATACGTTACAGACGTTGTCTGTGCTTCTGCATTTGTAGCCATGATTGTATCACAGCAATATTTAGCTAAACAGAGACCCTTACTTCTGTAGGCATTTCTGAAATATCCACAATTTATTTCCATCTGATCCAGATTAAAATTGAGAATTTGCGACTTTTGACAATGTCAATAAATTAACTAGTTTTACTTCTACTCATTTAACCAATTTTTGTGTCGAATGCATTCTCCAGCTAACCATCTACAAGTTTTTGTACTTGGTGAGCTTTTAGTTCTGTCACTTCCATGACAGTCAATCTTTCGCTCATCTGCAAAACTGTGGTAAACATGACACACAAGTATGCTTGATGAGCAACATTATACTTGCTATACTACATAAAACTATTACATGCCAATGTTTAATATTAAAATGTAACACGAAGCCCACCAGTTGAAAGTGATGAAGTGGTAGTTCGTGTAGGCCAGGGATCTCTGCTAGTTCTTGAGGAGTGGGTTGCAACACTGGAAGCCGTTGAACTGGTGGTGGTGGTTCTGCCTGCCCTTTTTGGTGTTCTTTAAATAAAAAATAAGGAAAACATTATTTAAACAAACCCTGTCTTCTAAAATGTACGAACTAACATCAATTTTTATTCATGAGTTAAATAATGCAAAATTTTTAGTTAACCGAACGCAACCTTTATAACTTAGCAGATTATATATAGACATGTGAAAGATACTGTTTATTTAAGCAATATTAAACTATACATACATCACCATGGTTTCATGTATGTGCATGCAAGGCACTGGCATTCATAAAAGTACTGCAATTACTATTCGAAAAAACTAGGTATAGCATATATAAGCTAATTCAATATACATACATAACTACAAGAACATATTGAAGCAATTTACACAGACAGAATAATCAATACATTATATCAATAACAACAATAGGAATGTAGCTATGAAGCAAAGGGGTAGGTAGTGTTAGGTTAGTAAAAAGTGAACAAACTACTTTTTAGGTAAAGGAAATGTATACACAATTTAATGAATTGAATGAGTTTACAATCCCATCACAATTTAAATAATAATCCTAGCCTAATCCCAACTCTAACCCTAACCCTACTCCTAATCCTAATCACGAACTAATTTCTTGTTTGGGGAATTGTAAATTTAAGCCATTTTTGACAAGTAAGCCAAACTTTGTAGTGATCAAGGTTATTACACCGTTCTAGTGACCAAGACTGTGATTAATTGATAGATGACCAGTGTTACTACTGACATATCACAAATCAGAGAAATCACTGTACCATGTATTGTTTCATGATGTGCTTTGCTTCATTTTACATGCCACACTAAAGAAATTTAATATGTCTTTGTTAAAAGTTTGTCACACCTCTATAATTTATATATCCATGAAACATTTGCAAAATGCTAACTTATGTGAGGACTATAAGGAAAATCTTAAATGAATGTATCTGTTTGTAAGTCATGTTTAATCTTAAACACAAACTATTGTATGACAAATGTAAGGTCGACCAAAAATTGTGATAAAAACAAAGCATGACTTACATTACCATGGAAATATTTCTAAACATTTCAAAAGCATATCTGACATAATAAATGCTGACATTTTTGGTGAATAATGGTTGAAATCTCACCTTGGAACAGTCATGTTGCACCAAAAGCTTGCAGTCGTGATATCATTTTTCCTATATATTGCATGTATCAAACACTAAATTTACATAGCAGATGTTTTTGGCATGCACGTGAAAAGCGCAGTCTAGACAAAATCACTAACACGATAAGTAATCACGTATATGTTTGTCACTATTTTTAGCCAAATTCAAGAAAGCTCTGGATAAAACAGAAATGCAGGAGGGACAAAGCTTTTCACTATTGCCTTTGGATCAGGCCATCCTGCTAGTTTGGCAAATTCCTCTAAAAGCATAACATGCAGTTATGTCGTAGTAAACAATGGGACAGCTCTTACCATATGCAAAAGACATTTTGTTGGAACAAAATTATTGTAAGACAAAGCAAAGTATTAATGTAAAGCAGTAAAATGAAGCATTACGTTTCATTCATTGACAGTAACAATATCCGAGCCTTCTCCTCATCAAAGTCGCAACTTTCTGCTGCCATAGAGATTATGGCTTTTGTAGTGGTACTACCAAACTGTTGCTCTAACTTGACCTTCACTGCAATGCAAAAACAACAATATAACAAAACTGGCAATACAAAACGGAAGAAAAAAGGCCATCTTTAAGTTCATGTTTTTACATTACGTTAATACACAGCAACTTTTGCAACATCTATCTTTAGTTTTGTTTATTTTCTGCAATGTCTATGTTTATCTATTTTAGTTTTGCAACAACTGCTTCAACCTACTAGTAAGAAATCTAACGCATGCCAACGTGATATCACTGCAACAAAAGTTATCACGTGATTACAGTGATAATAGTCACATCGTCAGCTATTCTGCTAAGTAGCTACGACCGATTCTAAATTACTGTTCACTGAATGCAAAAGCACTTTTGCGGAACAGTTTAGAGTGACTCTAGAAAAGCATTGTGAATAAGATTAAAATTACTCCAGCCAATTCGGGTGGCCTCAGTCACAGTCAATGCAAAACTCTCCAACATCATGGATATAAAAATCTTCTGTAATTCAAATCTACTTCACTTTTTCTTCAATATTCTCACCTCTTTCTTTTTCAGCATCTGACATTTTTTTCACTTCAGGCATCACAACAGGATGACTCTGGGACATGGCTTCACTCGGTCTACCGACAGACTGTGTAGGCTGTGCCTGCCTGAGTGCTGATTGTGGATATCCCCCATGACTTGACCTTTGTTCTAAATGTCTTACTGCACCACTTGGCACCTCATCTGAAAAGCTGATGGTACGATGGCGTTCATATCCCATTGCTGACAACTTGGCTTGTACCTTTGCTTCCAAGTTGCTACTTCTGCACAAAAAATAAACAAGTCAACAATACAAGCAAAACTAGCTAACTAGAATATGTAATCAAGTTACAAAACTACAAAATAAGAAAGGCAATACAGTAACGTAACACTTTAAACAAAGCAATATTCAACTACCTGTAAAACCCCATTTTAACACAATAATGACAAGCTACTCTGCGGTAAACTCTGTTTAAAATCAACGGTAACGTTAAAATCAACAGTAAAGTTCATACTCACGTAAACAAAATATTCTGCATAACTTCAGGATCTACATTTGGATATTCCTTCTGAAGCTTCTTATAAAGTGCTTTGTTCACACCTATAAAATTCCTTGTTGTTTCAAATGTGCATACTTTGCAAAAAAATAAATTAACTAAGATTTACTAATTAAAACAAACTTACAAATTTTGTTAAACTTGATCTTTAAATGCTTCTATCTAGGCGAATGCTTCTTGGTTGAAACATTTGAATTCTTCATCAAAAAAAGATCATCAAAAAGAGAACTCAGCATACCTGGTCTTACAGAAGGTTCTGATTGGTCCACAGTAGTAGGACTAAAAACGGCTGGTTCGTCATCTTCTTCATCTGCCTAAAATGCAAAAAATATTCCATTTGCGATAAATAAACTTGAATACATTGACAATTTCAAAATGTTGGATTTTCCTGAATCAGTAAGCAGTAATCACCATACCTGGCTTCCGATCAAGTCCCTAGCATGGCATTTCCAGCACTGGTCTCCAGGTTTTGGTACCTCTTTTTCGTGGCAAGTTCCACACATGGGCTTGCTTGGAACAGCTGCTGCAGCCTGAGCCATTTGATTATGTGGTGTCTAATAAAAGTAGTGTTTTCTTAAACATCAATATAATACAGTTGTGCTATTATACCTAAAACATACCTATTATACGAAAAACAATATAGTTGTTTTCTGTCTTGTAGACTTAATCTGATCTTCTATACATCTACTACAATAAACCCATTCCACAGATTCTTACTTAATATTAGGTTTCAACTTGGACTTGTTCTGCATAATAACAGTGCATTACATAGTCTTATGCATGAGCAATTTAAAAACAAGATGGTAAATGCAATCTAAATCATATGAAATTTTGTGACTTACTGCTGTCATATGCACATATCACAGTACGATCACAATTATTTTTTCATTTCAGTATAATTGCTACCATAACTTAAATTAATGATGCTTAGATAAATTCAGAATCAATCAAACCAGCAATCAAACTATGCATATGAGGCAAATATACACCATGCATAATTATGTAGTACAAAAACATTTTATGACATTTAAACCTGTTGCATAGGCATCGGCTGAGTTCGTGCGGGTGACGGTTGGTAAGGAGCTGTCCAAGACTGCGGCTGAGCAGGTGCATATGGGTGTTGATGAACAAACTGTTGAACATATTGCTGTTGATATGCTGGATCAAGTCGTGGATCTTGCCAAGTAGTTTTCTTTTCTACATGATTGATAAAAAAGCTGTAAAGAAAAATTCAAATGCTTTAAAGATCCTGGTAGATAAACGGGCAGTTTTTGAAATTACAAAAGCACTTAGTTGGATTTATCCTACCATCTACCCATCTATTCATGTCGTACAGATGTTGTTTTATGTGAAATTTTATTTGAAGGTTGTTTTCTTTCGTTGGTGTTTAAGCATGTTTTCTTTCGTTGGTGTTTTAAGAATGTGAAAGAGTAAGAGTCTAACAATTGCATACATTTCGAAAAAAATATTTTGATTTTTGAATAATGTAGCCTCCACTGCAGGCCAGTATTTACGTTCATAATTTATTTTCACTCACTATCGATTAGTATTTGGATCAAGTTTTGCTTCCCATCCTTGAGGAAGCGGTATATTAGGGTTTACACGCTGCTGATTCATTATCGAAAAATAAACAACAGACACAGAGAGAGTTAAAATATAAAAAGTGAAAAATAAACACAGTTAGTTTTCGTAAATCAAAAAGCCAAAATGCCAATTATGGATCGTAGCGCCACCTAACGAGAGCACTGGATAATAATTTGACGCTTCTGTTGGGAGTGGAGTAGGACACTAGCCGAAGTAGGATAATAGGCGTACATGGGCTAGACAAAGTAGGTCACAAATTGAGTCCTTAACCGTACTGGCAGCCGGCCAGCGGCTGATGTCTTTGTTTACTTAATAATAATTGAAAACGTCAGTACATGTTGAATAAATTATTGTACATCTGATAAAATAAAACAATGTTATTCTGACCTAGTAGAATGCCAGTATTAAATTTGGCTTTGATATTAATGTAACGGCACTAGCCATTCATTCGGATTGAGGTGGGTTGTTACGCCTTCAACGCGTGAAGATAATTTAACGTATTATTATCATAAAATTTCAATGTAAAGGCAGGTGACTTGACCCACCTCTGACCATCTGCTCTTAACAACGCAAACCGAGAACAAGGCCTAGGCAACTACGCAGCCTGCTGCCCATGCACGAAAATGAAGGTGGCAGCACCTTCCAATGAAGTGAAACAAGCCCGCCTTTTAGGCGGTTCCAACATTTGCTTAAGGTATGTCATTTTTTATTTTGTTTCGCTTCACAGACAGGTGATCAGTTTCACTACCTTTTGGACAAATAATTGTTTTTTACCAAGTAAACAGCCTAGCGAGCTACCTGTCCTACATAATTTCTCTCATTAAAGCTTTAGATATTTAGTTTAATGTTATGATGATATTAATGGAGCTAGTAATAATGATGATAATTATTGTAAAAAATACATTAACTTGTCAAGGATTATCCATCATTATTACAAAGTTACTTTTTTTCAAAAGCAAATTTAGTTTTATGTTTTATTATGTCGTAATTCTTGATTCTCGACAGAAATCGCCAGTGCCCTACTTGGGCTGCCCATGTACGATACTGCTTTTCGGCAAATTTAGCACATGCGCTTTAGCGGAAGTGTCCTACTTCGGCTAATGGAGTACTCTGCGCCCTACAGCTTGCTTAGCTGTGGTCTGCGGTCACAGCAACGTAATACAGACCACACAGTTTACGGAGTTCCACAGTTACAAAATAACAATTATCCAAGAATAAGATAACAGGGAGAAAATAATGGATGTTCCATTATCAGTTGATCAGCTGATAATCTATAGATAACGATGCACATCGGGGTGTTATAACTCCAAAAGGACCACGCAATTTTAGTGTGATACTATGGTAAAATCCTAAGTATAAATGCAAAAAATTACATATTCAACATATCTACTGAAATTAACTTGCGTATTTTGTAAATAAAGTACAGTAAGTTCTATAAAGTATTAATTATTTGCAAAAAAATCATGACTACAAATTGTGATGCAAAAAAATGAGTTGTCATTGTGGGCCTACATTTAGCAAATAGCAAGGGTCAAGCAGTCATCAAGCAAGACCAATGACAATTAAGAACAAAACGATCATGAAATTTGTAGTTTATTCATTTTGGATTTGTGCCTCGGCTGTAATTTTAGTTTCCTAAGAGCTTATTAGTTGTTAAGGTTTTGACTGTTAAAAACTACGAATTTACCGAAGAGCTTTAAAAAAAGATCTTATACGGTTAAAATGGTGAAACTTTAGATATTTCATCACAGCATTTTATAGTTTTGCGCAGCTGATTATAGTATAACATTCAGTTCTCTATGCAAACAAGCATGTTTTACCGTTTAGAGTTTTAAATTAAAATGCTTACCATTATCAAGTGGCTTGTGGCACAAACAACAACACAACAGCGGCGCGTATGTCAATGGTGGTAAGTACTGACGACCGGACTAAAAAGGTGAATGAAGAATAAACTTATTGAATTCAACCTCAGTTTACTTTGTAAGTTTGTAGGTATGGACGAATAGCTTTTTAATATATTAGGAATTATTGGTGTGTAAGCATACATCTATTGTAATGTTACTGAATTATTATGATGACTTTAAGTTTCATTTTCAGTGATGAATTACTGTCTGTCTGAAAATGTGTAGTAGGTGATTTATTCGAGTAGTTACGGTCAATAATTTGCTAAAACTTTGCAGATAAGTTGGAGTAATCTCTAGATAGGTGTAACAGTTATGGTGCTAAGAAATGGGTTTATTATTTTTAGTGTTAATATTAGCTAATGTTTGAACACCTGAAAGAATGAAGGTGTGAATTAGAAAAAAACAGTTTAACTACAGAAGAAATCCAATAACAAAGAATCATAAGGAAAAACATATAAAGTGGGACTCTGAGAATCATTGTTCTGAATGGTTTGTGTGATGTCTTAAGATTATTTAAATTTTTATGCATGAGACAACAGGGCTGATGATTATGTCGTTATTATTAGCAATCATGAGGAAATTAGAAATGATTAAAGTCGACCCTATAATTTTTGTAGCTTGTGACACTTTTTGGACTCTGTATCATTTTGCTTTTTACGTGATATCATACGTGTTTAAGGATGGTTGATGAGTGCTGAGCTAGCTGAAACGAACCAAATTACGTCAAAATGTAGTACTGTGTGCGTATTGGGTCGTTGATTACTGCTGCAACTTGTTACTTGACTTAGGTTCACCACACTTGAGTTTACGCTTAAGTGTCTCAGGTTTCTATACTAACAGCCCATTTTTGATTCACTTAATTAACGTTTCTAAAAATATGTAACAGTTAACCGAAGTTAAACAACTACGAACCCGTCACTCGGTAAGTCGATAGGTAATAAACACAAAAAACCCTTCTGTCCTCTCCGCTATTCGTCTCATTAATAAAGTCCAAGGAAACCTCCACTTACATGAAGTTTAAAAAATTCGTCTCGAAATTTTATACCACTTGCATTCTAGCTTTCCGTATGCATGGCTTGCATCGGCTGTAGCGCTGTATAAAACGTGTAAATTTAAACTCCTGCGATGACCGTTAGGCGCAGCCATTTTAATGGTAGGTCGTTTGAAACAAGGCTAGTGAGTGGCACACCCTGGAGGGTGAGTCAGCGACATTTTATCAATTGGCACAAACATTTCAAATTACTATTTCTAGTTACATAAGTCTTTCCAGCAGGTAAGTGAAATGCTAAGTAATACAGATTTGCACGGAACGTTTTTTGGGGTCATAATTTAACATTGCCTTTTCTTCCCCTGATTTGCGTGTCGTACTAATGTCATGTAATGATGCCGTCGGAACAGTTTGCGGGTGATTTAAAATGAAAACAAACGAAAATTCCTTTCAACGTGAATATGATATGTGCATAAAGTTGCAGTAAAGTAGTATAATTTTTTAAGGCGATTTTTCTGAAACCTACTTCAGGTGCCCTTTTTCTTGTCCTTTAAGGAAGGATGATTGTACGCGCATTCGAATTACAGCATCTTTGCCGCACACAAGGGGATCAGTCTTTATGCTTTATAACCAACTAGATTTTGGTCCGCCAAATTCGCGATAATTAGGTCCTGCCTTTGATTGGATACCTGATGAGTTCTGTAAAAATATTAGATAAAGAAAGCTGACGAGACAAAATGATGGCTTTTTTACTGTCACAGTCAACTCGTCTCGGTAACAGTCTTAACAAGTGGAGTGGTGTACTTGCACGTAACTGTGCACAACGGTATTGCATAATTGTGATATCGTTATTTGCAGTCTCAATGACGTTCGATTTCTTGATATCACACACGGTGATATTTATTCCTTACAAACGTTAGAGCTAGTCAGTCTGTGGTTAATTACTGTAAAATCGACAAAAATTGTTTTTCTCATAATACCATCAATGCGACAAAGCAAAAATGGCTTAAGATATTAAAATGTTAATATTCACTGGCGAGTGGTCACGACGTCGTGACTGGAAACCAAAGTTAAAAGTGATGCAGAAGTTAGTTAGTTAAAATAAAATCGGACCCAATCTTAAACTGTAAGTCAAAACAACCTACTCTCTAAAATATTGAAAGGAAACATACTATTTTTTTCAAAAATGACTTACGTGAAAGAATTTTTACCACACAAACCCGTTCGCGCCACTAATTTTTTGCTATTACTTGCATTTCGTCATTCGATAGTTAGACGGGGCACTAGCACCTGCATTTCGAAAAGGCGTTGCTCAGTTCAGCTGTGTTAGTTTGTGACGAACTACACACAATCGACAGCTCATACGTGAGCACAGCGGTAACTTTGAAATTTGAATTTTTATTTTAAATCTTTCTTAGTTTTAGTACAACACACTGAATATCTTACAGTAGCAGTGTACTTCAATTTTCGGTTTTGCAAACACGTGCAACACGCTTGAGGAATATTTTTGCTATTGGAAATTACGTTAGTTTGAGATGTCAATCTCAAGCCCGCTGTTAATTAAGTTTTTAATCTATTATTTAATTATCAGAAACGCTTTTATCGGACTTGAAAATGGGGTTGCATATGAAAAATCATCCTGTCTTCATTTAATGGATGTGTGAACTGCTTCAGTGCTCATCTAAATGGTTTGCGCTGCTATTTACTCATAGAAGAAGGATGTACACACATTCTAACGTGGATAAAAAGCCTCTGTCGATTCAGTGGCCCCTTAAAAAGGCACATTAAAGTCAGATAATTTAATGCCGTCTCGCTATGAACATCAAAATCGAGTGTGTAGGCCCTGTTAATGAATGCTGGATTTCGACTTGCTTTATATAAAAATGAAAAAAATGTAAATGGGTGGTTAATGGGTATGCTTTAATTATCTTATCAAACATCATCTTGTACAAAATTACAATTTCTGTTTGTCAAACTTAAATAAATAAAATATTCGCTGTTATTGTTAGTTTTCGTATATATTATTCTTGTAGTTTTTTTAGTTTTATAATTTAATATTAATTAGCAAAAAATGATGCTATAACAACAGTTGCACAAAAAACGTGCATTACAACAACATGAAAATTATTTGACTAGATGGCTATAGGCAGTTTTTACATAATTTTTGGCATACATATGCAATTCCAGTTTGAGGGCGAAGCTGAAAGCTCAAACAAACAAACAAAATTTTTTAAATTATGCTTTTCGGTAACCTTGCAATGCAGGGGCTTCAAATAGCAAACCTAACGGGCTCGGTATCTAGTAATCAGAGCCGTATGTCAGGAAGTTTTAGACGTGATCACTTCGTTATTATTAGCAAATTTTGGCGGGATGGCAATTTGTGGGCTGCCGTGTCTAGGCTTCCATATTAACATTTGAGCATTGTTTGCACTAGGTGCTCGAAGTGCGCATGGGGGCATTTGAATGTTGTTGCTGAGAACAACGGGCTGAGCCTGATCAGGAGGACTGACTAGAACAGCTCTTTGAGAAAGCGGCATCTTTGGGTTAACGCTGATCTCTAGCCTCATTCGCCATTGGATTGTCTTCAGCACTATGATTTGTCCAGTTTTGTTGTTTCTGGCCACTAGCCACGTGTTAAAACTTTGATCACGCAAAATACGAGTTAACTTCGGTATGCAATGGTCGCCCAGAGGAATGTCCCAAGTAACGCACGGATAAAAGTTGTCGTTCATGCTCACGTGACCGACCGACCATTTGGGGTGTGGCCCTCGAACACTGAATATTTCTGTGGTCGCACCGTACCAAGGATAATGTCTGCCGTCAGAATCACTTATGGCAGAGCACATGTTGTCCGTTAACTGTGGTATTTCCCAGCTTGACCTAGAAGCAAAATAAGATTTCATAAAGCAAACAAAGACATAGCATATTTTCGTGTTTCCATTTTTGAAAGTTGCATTCTGATACAGTACTTTTAATGCTGCCTGTACATAAAAAAGTGACCACTTTTTATTTGAGCATTTCAGTTAATCTGAAAAGTACCATGTAGATAGTTTTGGTCGTAGAAAAACAAATTCTGCAAACAATTTCCAGCATTCACTAAACTATGGTAACTAAATTATGGAAATGTCTTTTTTGTTTTTTGCATTGAACTCTCAAGTCAGAATGATTGACCGAGAGTTCATATTTCGGCATTACTTAATCACATTTTAGTTAACGAACAGCGAAAAAAGGCAGATAAAAATAGATTGAAAATGAAGAGAGAGAGAGAGAGAGAGAGAGAGAGAGAGAGAGAGAGAGAGAGAGAGAGAATAAAGTACTCACTCCCCGATATTACCATAAGTATTAATGAAAGCCATTTTTGTACAAGCTTGGACCCACCCCACAGTCCAGTTCTCCCCCTCCGGGATGGGCGGAAAGCGTACCGTAGCGGAAGCTCTGAAATGAGAAGGCATAAATTTTGTTAAAAGTATTTTGCATTTGCACTTGCAAAAATGTATAATTTTCCCTCCTTACCTTCACAGCTGATTACTTCTGGATGAGCTCGAGGGTTTAATAATGTAACAAAGACAACAGTGCTTTAAGAATGAAGTCAGACTGCATCGAAACGTAAGGATTCATGCGTTTCCGTGTTATCAACAATAGCCGCTGTCTTCGTTATATCATTAAGACTCATCTTATCTTGTCGTAGCGCTCGTTACTTATTTATAGAATTGCTTGCATTGCCGCGTCAACACTGCAAACTAAATTGCAAAAATCTCAAAGTGACACAATTCTGAGTGCCTGTAGTTTTGGCGCTACCAATTTTCAAGCAGAAAATAAAAAACAAATACTATTTCCAAATTTGTATTATTTCACCTTTAGTTCTTCATTCCCTAGCTCATCAAGTTTCAGCTCATTCATAAGTAGGTCTATTTTTCGCTTGTTGGACAAAGTAAGGTTCTTCAGTCCACTATCTATCACAGCACTATCTTTAACGAACTTATAATATGCTTTATGCTGTTTGTTCCTTTAATTTTTGGTGGCTCGACTCCCACCTCAACACGCAAGTTTCTTGTCGATATTTACTCTTTGCGATATGAAAATTTACACTTAACAACAAGCGCCTTCTGTACTATAAAATTAATAAAGGTGCCTTATACAATTAAGTTATTACAACAAAGTGGGCGGGGGCAGCCATGCAAAGTTGCATACATGTTTTGAAACTTAACTCCTTATGTTTTAAAAATTCATATGAAATATCTGCTTCGGGTTTTGCGAATAGCGCGTAGGCTTCTTTGTGGCAGGACAGCGCTAGCAAAGCATACAGCCTCAACAGCAGGCACGAGAACAAAGTTTGCCTTCCAAGTAGTAATATTAGACTAGTCACTAGACCAGATGCTAAATATAGCCGTAGCTCATGAACCCAAATGCCTTCACTAGAGTTCTCTTACAGATCATGTATCTAGTTGTAAATTTGCTAAATTCTATTGCAATAATTAGAACTAAGCTTAAAAGAGAAAGTTAATTTGCCATATTTCGGAGAAAGTTTTCAGATCATTGTCAATCATTTGAACATTTTGCTAAGTTTTAATTTAACCCAACGTTCCGATGAGTAAAAATAATTCAAAATCACTAGCGCATGCTTTTACGTTACACCTACACCGACACAGTAAAGAAATTGCAAAATGAATAAGCTAGAAATTTGGAATGAAAAGAATCATGCGCAAAATTAGGATTTGAAACCTATGAGTCTGCAATGAGTAAATTAATATTACACTAAATAATGCATTACAAATTTTATAAGTCTAAATTACAGAATTAAAAATAATAATCAAACGTGTTTATAGATTTTAAAGATTTTTATAGTGTTTTTTATTTTGTACTTTTGGTGTCCAAGAATAAAGACGAAAAAACAATTTATAAGCCTACTAGGCATGCATTTACTATAAGTGTATTTTAATCAACAATTTTTGTGGATACTGCTAAATGGAAAACGACGTGTTTTGCCATTTAATTAGGCCTACTAAAGGTTTTACTTTGTACTTATAAACAGTAACAAAACACGTAGTAAGAATTTCCATCCACTCTCCAAAAAGGATAAGTATTCTAAAGTTTGTATAAAATCACGAGCTTATTCATTGGTAAAAACATACACTATTCGTAATTATTTAGCTTATTAAATGGTGCCTGCATACCTGAAATGAGGCGTCTTATACTTGAGCACGATATTAGATGATTCGTCAATAATGGTAGGACGCCGGTCAATTCTCGCTTTCACATTGCTCACTTTAATGTTTGTCTCCGATGGAACACGCATCTTGTCCTTGCTGAGCCCAAGGCCCATCCTGCCACGCGTACTTGCTAAGCCATTGCATATACAAGTCGCTTCCTGGTCTTGAAGAAGCTGAGAGGTTGAACGAAATTTAAGAAACCTTACATTATCACATACAATTGCACTACTTTCGTTCAGGGTTATTTAATAATGATATATGTACAATATTTCTTAGCCTATACCATGCACTTTTTACAGTTTTAACTTTAAAAACTTGAGCGATCAAAGTTTTTATAGTGCTAATGAAATTACTACGCACAAAAATTACAGCTGGTCTCCATATTTGTTAGAAGCCAAGTCTGGCTCCAACAGGAACAGCTGCCAGCCACTTTGAGAAACTGCATGACAGCTTATGCCCCCTTACATCGGAATTTCTCATGTTCACAACATAGGTATTTGACTGAGCAACTTTTATGTCGGGGTTTCATGAATTTTAATTTTAATATGTTTTAGCTGCTTTAAGCATGCAAATAATTGAATGAACATATGCATTAATTAAGCTATTGCACATAAGAGTGTAACGAATCGAGGTTGGAAAAGTAACATTCTCCAACTGAACACTGACTTTCCACAAAGTAGGATAAAAATCATTCTTTGTACGTTCGAAAAGCTGCAAAAATTTCTGCAAGTCCTCTTTTGAGTAAAATAATTTGTGTAGTGGTTGCGTTAAAATCTGCTTATTATAGCTGTTATAGCTGCTTGCTGATTATTGTTGTTTATTGTGTGGCGTGTGAGACAGCCACAATTGGCATGGCAAACTATCAAGACTTTATTTAATAAACTACACATTTATTAAATATCAAACACGATAAACCTAATAGGATAGTAATGCCAGCCCTCCGTCTTCAAGTCAGTTCCTAATCTCCCAAGGTGCGGGCTTCAAAGCACTTTTGTCTAACTACCTAATACGCGATGAGCTGCTGCAAAACAATCTACGTACTTAAGGAGTAGTTGACTGAGTCTATCTTTAATTACAGGGACCGAGATATTATCTAATTTTAGTTCATTCAACAAACTTTCGGTAGCATGATATTAACTACTGCTGTTGAATACATTTTTGTAATCGTTTCCGTCTGCGACGTTTAGTAGTGACTTTATCTGTCTCGTTTTCGTCAAACATTTAATCTTGAATTATTAATTTAATAATTTTATCACCAGTTTAATCAAAATCACTATTTAGAACGGCTGTCCTTTACTATTTGTTATTGGCCTAATACTGAGAAACTCTCACTGACCAAGGCTTTTGCACAACGGCAATTTATTACATTTTCATGACCATATAATCAAACATCTTTTTGCAGAAAATCCTACCTGTCCAAGACGAATGGAGGCAGCTTTTCGACGAAGTTGATCTCCGTCTTTCCGCCGAACTTCCCGGTTACGGCTCACGGCTTCCTATTGGGCCTTGCGGTGTTGTTCTTCCAGCAACGGCCTCATGGACGCAGGGTCTCCTTGTTTGGAATCCCTCCTGACTAATATGACAGCAACAATGGATGTACGTCAGTTCCATTCTTACGTAGGTCTATATTACAGACAATGCGACATCATCGTACAATGTCCATGGACAAATGGTAGGTTTGGCTGCCTAGGAGAACTTCCTGGTTACGGTTGCTGAGTGCAAAGGCGTTTATAGTGACAGTACAAGATAACGACGAACATGGCGCTGGTGTAAATGTGGTGTCATTGAAGAAGTAATACACAATTAGAAATTGCAACGAACATAAAAAACATTTAGCTTTGAGACACGCAATATTTTCAAAAGGTATTTTCATTAATCGCAGTAAGCCTACAAGTTTAGGTCTAGTTAATGCTGACTATAAATAACTAGGTTTTATTCTTCTGTATAATAGCCAACAATTTCAAGTTTCTTATTTTGATTAAGTTCGATCTTACTTAGAAGCTTGTTCTTTTTGCTTTATCTTTCTAGGTTTATTATGGAGCAGGCGCAGCAGACAGCACCCGCACTAACCTTAAAAAAGGACGAATATCCGACCGAAAGTGCTATCGAGGAAATAAAATTGAAGTTGTCATTGAAAGGTTGGGGTTAAGGTTCACTATGTAACAAAAAGTTCATTATGTAACAAAACAGCATTACGTAACAAAAACACTGCATTACGTACTAACAAGTGATTGTGTAACAAATTCTACGCCATTATGTAACAATTTTTGCATTATTGTGTAACAGTCGCTATTTAACACGACGGTCACAGTATATGGCTGGATTTTGTATGGTTTCAACTTTCTTTATGGTATAATTAGTGAAATGGGTCAATTTCTTTCTGTTCTATTTGTAGTTCTGACTCCAGCTCGTTCTTGTCTACGAGCAGGGCCTATTTCGGGGGGGGGGGAGAAGTGGGGATACTTCCCCGGGGCCTCACCCTCCAAGGGGGCCTCGTGCCTAGGTAACATTTTTTTGCTTTATGCGAACATACTGCCTCCTCGCTATTTTCTCTTCGAAAATGCTTCTCTGGCGTTTTACCAGTTCAAAAATTTTCTGGGCGTCAACCATGGTGGCGCCCGCATCCGGCGCTTTGTGCCCCCCCCACTTCCCCTCGCTTAGGCTGAAATAGGCCCTGTCTACTAGTACTCTGTACGGACTCTGGTTTGTCTGACGTCTCATCTATCAGATGTCTGCTCTGTGACTGCTTTGTTTGCGGTCTGATCTACAATCATCTGTTTAAGATCTGATCTATCAGTGGTCTTTGACAAGCCTGCCTGGAATTAGATCTGTCTAGGATCTAATGCACCAGAAAATTGTTACTGGTTCTGGCCTGTCTGAAGTCTAATCTGTCAGAGGTGTGATCTGGCTGGGTTTGGATCCAAATTGAACCGAATTAAAAATTGTGCTCCTTTATGGCCTACGAATTAGACCACAGTAGGCCTATATGTACGTGTATGCAAAATAACAAGTTCCTATGAAGGACTTTTTTGCTTGTGATTGTTTTCAAAAACAAACGTGTACAAGGATTTCCTCACCAACATGACTGAGAACTATAAATCCATACCAGGTTAAAAATAGTTTTTTTTTTCGTTTGAAACTATTTCTCGTATTTATAAACCTAAATTCCATGTCAAACCAACTCAACCGCTGACTGATCAGGCTCAGACAGACCAGACTTCTATATTCCAGACCTTAGACAGTGATCAGACAGTCAGGGTAGTGTTCACTAAAGCGTGTCTGTTTTCCGGTTGGGCTACTCTTGAGGGCTTACCACATGTTCCTGATCATGAACTATGTTCAGATGCCATTTCTCTAATACGCTTTTTAATTGCAGCGCGGAGTAATAAGATGCACATCGACCAAGCAGCACTAACTAAAAAGAGACAACAGGAAAAAATATTCAATTTACAAAACGAAAACAGGAAATATCTACTGGACATTGCTGAAATAAATAAGGTATTGCCCTCAAAGAAATTGGTTACGTAGTAGACTTGACTGCAACTGCTTGTCAATCAACTTATAAAATTCATGTACGTGGCGCCATCTGTCGCACTAATGTAAACCTTTTAGTTTCAAGCCAGCTTTCAGTCAGTTATCTGTCAGTCACCTGTCTGTTCCTTACATGTACTGTAAACAATCGAGTTAATGCACTTAATATGGGACATTTTGTGCTGATTTTTGTTGCAATAAAGTATTTTAGTGGTATTAACTTCTGTTGGAAACGTTTCTGTGATTACAGTTGCTAAAGTAAAAATCCTATAAATATAAAATATCTTGTTTGCTGATTTATTAATTTTAGCATTTGTAACTTGCACTTTTTAACTTTCCAAAATTTGTAAAAAAAAATGTGATTATAACAGTGTAAAAAGGCCCAGAATCCCTCTATAAGGAAGGTTCACATGGAAATTTCCCTGCCTTCAGTGTAGGGCAGCAGATTACTGATATTCGATAGTCAGACATTCGGCATCATTTATGCACAGTTTGGTAACAGCTTGATCGCTGTTTTACTCTCTTGGATTGACCACAGCTCAACAACAACATTTCGAAAATTTTGCCTTAGTTGTCTGTAGTGTAGTACCTAAAAGGTACACTAATCCCATATAGGCAGAATGCATTCAAGAATTTATTGCAATACTGGAACATTTCATCTAGGTGACTGTACCAAAATCAAAGCCAGGTTGGAAAAGTGATCGCTCGGGTGTTAATGAAGAAGTTATTGCAAAGGCAGAAGAGTTGAATTCACTCCTGCATGAACGCCACAGCAAGAGACAGTATCTTCGAAAGTTAAAGGTGATCGAAAGTAGCAAAACAAATATTCCAGGCAAAAATGACAACTACTAGATGCAAAAAAAAATCGTCTACTGACATTAAGTTAGTAACATTGTTACCTTTATCGATTCATTAATATTTAATAGTCGCTTATTTGTCAATTTGGCTACCCAACTAGACGCCAAATAGGTTGAAACAGGAAGGGTACGTTTGTTTGCCAAAGATTGTTTGCTTGTACCGTTAATTACTTAAGTTAAACAGTATACTTTAGCAGATAAAAACAAGAAGGATATCTTACAATAAAAAGATATAACGGTTGTTGTAATAGTCAAAAATACGAGTCAATGTCAAGCCTGAATTTGCCTTTTTTTGCCATGCAACTTGCAAGCGCCTTTGCCTTGCAGGCTCCACCATACTGTCAAACAGTTAAAATGTAGCAGCTGAGGCAATGCAAATCAGATTAAAATGTTCTGATTTTTGTGGAAATTTCCAAAACAATCAATATTCAACAACAATGATCCTAACTTAGTAACCTGTAAGGAACAGTTTGTAATACTTTTGACAAAACAAATTTGGTAGGTATATAATGAGATGCGAAGACGTCTCGATGTTCACGAAGATTGTCACAGCGGTAATTTCACAGCAAGTTCAAAAGGAGAGCGTGGATCCACGTCAAAACAATATGGGGCGTTTTTAGAATGGGATATAAAATTAGACATGATAAGTGATAATCATTTTAAAGTAAAACGCCAATGCTTCAAAAATCTCCGAAAATGATGTTCAAAAGTGAACAGAAAAACTTACGGCTTGCGGTGTAAACTGAAATAAACCCCGGAATGGAGAGATCGTGTTCTGTATGTTCTGTAATTCTAAAGAAATCACAATTACTCGTACTAATTTAACTTAGTTTGGTTTATTTTCCAAAATGCTATAATATTATGTACAATGGTACACAAATGATACATTACATTACACACTTTCCTACAACAGACAAGACAGAATTCAAAATTTTACAAGATATTCGGAAATCAGCTGAGACGATTGGAAAGCCTCTTTCAGATCAAAAGTTCATCTGATTGTCTAGTACACTCTTTGAACCGTTTGCGGAAACCAATAATAACTCACCAACCATTATTTTAGTTAAAAAAATTGGTTCTCAAATATGCTTAGAAAATCCACCATTTAATTGGGCACACTGGATTTTCATCTGGTCAAATATACAAAAAAATTGGCTAGCAGTTAGGAATTCAAATATCACCCACAGTTCAAAATGCTCAACTTAAAAAACTTAGCATTCTCTAAGTTGAAGCGCTAGCTTACATTGTAAATTGGCCCATTAAGTCGTTAAATTAATGGATCTTCAGTGTGGTAGCTAGCATGCCAAAGGCCCGCTTTAATTTTTGAAGTGATCGAATTTTTGATGAATGCTAGCTCATTGAGTTTTAGGCAGACTTTACTTGTTTATTGAAGTCGAAAGGGGTTTTAAAATCAAAACTGCATAGTGTGTATTGTTGACGCTTAAAACTGTATTTCTGAGGTGATTATTGCAGATCCGTTAAGTTTTTGGGTTCAGCAGTAAGCTCGCTATTGGATTTGCTTATTCACCTTTGGCAGGACACTGGCATTAAGTTGCAGCAGTGCAGAATTAGCGAATTTACTTATTTATCAGTATTGGGTATTTTGTAGGTTCAATGAATTTTCAGATCAATTAATTTTTTGCGTCGATTTTGGTGAATCGTGAATATGTAAATAGATCATTATTGCTGAAATTTCGCAAGTTGTTTAAATGCAGGGATCAAACGCTGACGACTCATTGAATTTCTGAAAAAATAAAGTAGATTCGTTAAATAAAACAATTGTTGTCTGCATGAATTAAAAAAGAGCTAGGGAACTGACATGATGTATTACGTACGCTGTTGGTCATTAATGATATATAGGCCTATTGCTTATAACGGCCACCATTGCCTTCATATACAGGCGGAAATCGCTGCAATGAAGTCGGTAAAAGAAGCCAATTACGACGAAGATGAGGAGAAACTTCGTTGTCTGGAAAACAGTGTTGACAAAGCACAAACCAAAAAATTTGCTGTTGATGCTATTGGATCTATCTATAATAAAATGTACGATAACCTAAAGAAAGAAAGCTTAACATACGAAGCAATCATTCAGGACTTGGAGATGACCCTAGAACAGCAAAAGAATGAAATTATCGAAATGGACAAGATTCGGACGGAGGCTATTGTCTTGAGAAATAAAAATCAGGTAGGCAATCTAAAAGTGAATGCTGAGTAATTGAATTTACTTGTTGATCAGTGTTGGATCTTTGTAGGTTGTGCGAATTTTCGGATCATTGTATTTTTTGAGTTCATTCTGGGTTAAAAGTGAAGATGCGAATAGATCATCATTGTTTGAAACTTGACGAAGTGTTTAAATACACGGAACAAAAGCTGATGGCTCATTGAATTTCTCATTGATAGCTCAGAGAATGAGCAACGTTTTCGTGTATATGATAGTAGAAAAAGAACAATATGAGCACATGTAACGCTTTAAAATCTCTAAGATGCCTCTGTGGGTTCAAATACAGTACATTGGCCCGCTCTATGTACTGTCAAAAGCCTCCTACGATCAGAAGCTTACTAAATTGTTTGACTTGCAGCCAGTATGCACACTAATTGAAAGCGCAAAATTTGAACCGATGGGTAGATTCCTATTTATAAACCTAGTGACAATGGTTGTAGTTATGCAGTAGCTTTATCATGCGCTGCAGTAACACCAGTAATTGTCGCTTGTGACATCTTGTGGCGCGCTTCTATTGCACTGCATTAGAGTTAGACGTTTGAACCACGCCTAAGCGCAAACGTTCCACCTACCTACACCAGCGGCGGATTATGATTTTATGGACCTTAGGCTTGAGCTTGGAACGGGCCTTTTAAATGTTGCTACATATTCAGTCAGATATGTTGAAAAAAATGGACTTTTCAGAAATTATAACTGACTTTGCCCCCAGAAAAATTCGGAAACTGAAATTTTGAACTTAAACTTAAACTGTGTAAACGTGAATTGTGTAAACTTAAACTGTGTAAACGTGAATTGTGTAAACTTGATTTGTGTAAACCCGATTTGAAATATAGTGACTGACTTTTGGAAAAAAAACTTTTTTCTATATTTTATTTTGGCGGGCCCCTTGCTCTTTTGTCAATTTATTTTTTTTTACAAAAAAATTTTTTTTCGTTTTATTTTGCCGGGCCCCTTTTGATCCCGGGCCTTAGGCTTCAGCCTATTCAGCCTATAGGGCTATCCGCTACAGACCTACACAGACGTCACTCTTTTTCGTTTTTAACTGTACCAGTAATGGATGAGTGAATAATACGTCTTTTATACCAAGCTGCCTTTATTTCATAATGCGTGTGCACTTTCACTGTCATGTTTCCAGATTACGTTCACTGGTGTCGAAGCGTCTCTCGAAGGTAACAAGAATCAACGCGACGCGGAGCGCTTGGCGAAGACGAAACAAGTTGAGAAACTGAAAGTTCAAGTTGCAGAAGCTGAACGTATGGCAGTAAAGACGATCGTTCATGACAGTCATCTGATTAAGCATGAAGAGGACGCTTCTCTTAAACGCCAGTCATATACAACGCGTTTTTATAAAATGGAGGTAAGGCTTTTTCGGTCTCTTCAGTTAAACAAAGCTGAGAGAACCTTGTTTAAAATTTTCGCTTTCAAGCCGTGAGTTGTTATTTTTTAGTATGGCATCGTTCAGTACTGCCATGTCCAGACATGTCAGAATGTGAGATCACGTATCATAAAAGAATAGAAACTATCTCTGTAGGCACTCGAACCACCTGTTCCCGAAATTGCTGCCCTAATGGATGTACCCTCTCTAAACAGCAAGTTATTAAGCACCATAGACCTAATGAACGCATATATTTTCTATAAAGGCATTATAGCAGCGCTGCTTTTCATCCCTTAAAGTAAATCCAAACCCAATTGTAAACAGTAGGTCAAAACATTCTACTCTTTAAAATATTGGAAGGAAACATACTAAAAATGACTTACGTGAAAGAATTATTACTGCTACACAAACATAATTTCACGTTCGCGCCACTAGTTCTTCGTTGTTACATCCACCTCGCCACTCGCTAGTTAGACGGGCACTAGCATCTGCATTTCGGAAACGCACTGCACAAAAAACAGGTGCGGTACCTTTCAATTTAGATGTGTTAGTTTCTGACGAATTACACACGTTCGACAGCACATGCGCGAGGTAAAATTGAAATTTGTATTTCTATATTTCTATCTTAAGACTTGCCTACTTTTAGTACAGAACACTAAATCTCTTACAGTAGCACTGTACTTCAATTTTCGCTTCCGCAAACACGCGCGACACACTCGTCGAATATTTTTGCTGTTGAAAATTATGTTAGTTTGTAATGTGATGAATAGCTGGGCTTATCATCCGTTAATTAAGTTTTTAATCTGCTATTTAATTATCAGAAACGCTTTTGCAGTATTAATTGTATTAAAATGTATACTTTTTATCGTACCTGAGTAAATGGGGCAGTATATGAAAAATCATTCTGTCTTCCTTTAAGCATCTGTTTTTGTGTACGTAAATGATTATAATGCATTTATTTTTGTTTTATATTCTGTACATGCGCTTGCGTGGCGGAAACATATTATTTCATTGCCATGTTCCCTATACTTGTTTGGTAACTTTTAAATGTGAGAATATCGTATTAATTGGATATCGCGTGCCGATTTCCTATAGGGATAGGACCAGTCATTTTACATTAAACATAATTTATAATTTTATTATGCGATTCGTGCCAGAAGGTTTTGACGACTTATACGCAGGGACTCCCCGCATAGTAATTTAACAAGTATTAGTAAATCGATAGAAACAATATTTACCGAGTTATTAGTTACGTTATGTAAGTAAAAATAAAAAGCAAATGGTAAGTAATTTAAATAATTAACCTGTACAAACATCTCTAAATTTAAATTTTCCCTACACACCTCAATGATCATTATTTGAAACGCTTAGATTAAATTGTAAACGTCTGTACAATTGTAAATTGTCTTTTACAGTTATTCACATCACTTAAATTTTTGCTTGTCTATGAAGTAGAAAACGTATGGACCAGTTATAATGCGCAAAATATTAGCAACCTGATCTATATTTCTTTATAGCTTCAACTCACGTATTTATGCAACCCATATGCGTACATATAAATTACTAATGCATAAATTCCCTAACTGCACGAAGTCTATTTTTTATCAAATGTATTTCATTACTTGCATTGTCAGTTTTCTCGCATAAATTTTACTTGTGGCAGTCAATTTTTGACATACAAGGTCCTAGGCATGCCCTACTAAATCCAGTCAACTTTTTGGATATTAGCTCAGTCAACCCACTGCAAGACCTCGATCAATTTCAATTGTTGTTTAGGAGTATGAGAAACAGTTTAAATGCCTCAAATTGGCAATGAAGTCAACAAACTGGGAAGATCTCGTAAGTGCCATGGTTGAGCAAGAGGTCACGACAATACATCTACATGAGCAATGTGTTGGTCAGCATGCAGAATTACAGAAATTAAAAAATGAGTTAAAGAAGCTAAAAGATCATTTGGACTCCTTAAAATACGATAACATCCAGAACAGCGAAAGGTATTAAGCGTGTGTATTATTTTAATATTACATTGTAAAATTAGATTTAAGCCTATCCGTCAAATAAAGTATTACAACGTAATTCTCCTTTGTAAACAGTTATTACTCAAGTTTTTAAACAAATTATTTAAAAATTATTTTTAAGTTTAATTAAAAATTAAATTAAATTTGCTTATTAGTCCAAGAATGAACTTTTGTAAAAAGCACATTAGTTGACATATATTTTAAAAAAGTAGCTGTAACTCTGTGGGTTGAGGTGACTAATGGTTCTCCGTAGGCAAAGCTAGTCAAAGGCTCCAGCAAGGAGCAAGTTGCTCATATTCAGCGCATGCTTTATTTTCACAAATTATTCAAATCTTAGGAGATCCACATTCTGATCAACCAAAAAATTACTAGGCGCTCTACTATTTTTACGTTGCTTCGGTGTATACCCGATTAGCCCAAGTCTACTCGATTCCCAAAGAAAAGTTACAAAACTTATCCTGTGCCAAACCCAATGTTATCCAAACCTCAGCCAAATCCCAACATAAACTGTAACTCAAACCATATGGCTTCCTAGAAGCTAGATAAAGCAGAGGCTCAAGGAACTTATGATCAAAGACAATTTTCGTAACTCTTCCTGCTTTTCGCACTTTCAGTCTGCCATGTACTGATTCGAAAAAACACCCCTGAAATTTGAATCACATTTTCATTTAAAGGCGCTCTAAAACCTACTAAATTTACTTGTAAGCTGTAAGTGCGAACTACGCAGCTCCCAACTCCACCATGCAAGGTGATGTCACAAATATTGATCACTATAACGATTGTGGTGATAATAACGATAATGGCGATGGTGGTAAGTTATGGTAACAGCTGTGATGCGATGATGATAGGGATGATAGCAATGCAATGCATATTTTCATGATGATCACGATGACGATGAGTGTGACGATAATGATGATAACAATGATGGTGATAGCAACAGTTATGAAGAAGAAGAAGAAGATGATGACGATGGTGATGATGACGATAATGATGATGGTGATGATGATGATGACTATGATAATGATGATGGTGATGCGGTGATGACGACGACGACGATGGCAACGATGATGAAAGTGATTATTGGCAAAGACCTCCATTAAGTTTTGTGTTATCCTCCAGTTTACTAGATAGTTAACTGTGTAACTTCTGTTCTGTCAACTAAACTTACTCACTTTATTTATTAATTAACGTAGAAATGAAAGCTGCATTGCTACCAAAAACAAAGAAATAACTGAAAGGGAAGAGAAAATGAGGGAACTGTTGCCTGAACTGCATCGGGCAGGACAACTCGCGGCTTACATTAAAAGTGGCATTGATTCTATTTACACCAAATTAGGTGGCACTAGGCGTTTTGAGTCTCACGACTATATTGAGGAAGAGGTAAGGACAATTTTGTAACACCGCTATAAAATCATACGTATTTTTGGGCGGGCTCAAAGTGCCGAATCCCTCATTTTTGAGCACGTTGTTGTTGTTGTCGGCATATTTACCTTGAAAAGCTGGTTTTACCGTAAGTGGCTGAATTTTGCATGAAGATACTACTGATCGTACTGCACATACTACTGATCGTACTGCAGATACTGCTGATCGTACTGCAGATACTGCTGATCGTAACAGGGCCCGGCTTTTCAGTTTCGTAAAAACTAGAGATCTCAATGCATTGCTTGATCGTTACCTACGTTGTGGTTTCTTTCATTCTAATGATAAGAGAACTGTCCAACATTGGGTATTCTAAATTATGCAAAAACAAATCCATCCAATGAAAATTGCTTCACGTGATTTTTCTTATGGAAACCATTATCTTTGCAAGAAGTGAGTAAGTGTACCGCATTCAAGCACATTAGTAATTCCATACTAGTTGAGTAAGCATTCACTTTTTAATTTTTGCAGGTTCCTGGTCTTGGATAAATTCTTTACTTAACGCGCTGTAGTACTACATAAATAAGCTATAACACGGGTTGTATTTAACACTTTTTACTATTTTTACGCAGTTCTTGTAAAGGCGTAAAAACAAATAACAACTTCATGGCTATTTAACGGGCAAGAAGACGCTTTTGTTACATAAAGTTGAAAGAATCGTCTTGAAACTTTCTATCCCTACATACTCCTTTATTATTTACAGAACTTGTTGTAGCAGTAACATTATATAAAACTTGAAAACTTAATTTTCCGTGATGACTCTTAGCCTCAGCCATTTTGACGGTAGATCGTTTGAAACAACTTTAGATAACAAAAAAGTGAGTCAGTGACGATTTGCCAGTTGACAAATTATTAAGAATCTTCTTTTCTTGTTACGTAAGTCTTTTAAGCATGTAGGCGTTATGCTAAGTGATATAACTTTGTTTGAAAGTTTTTTTGGGATATATTTTACAATTTGCCTTTTCTTTTATTTTGCACTATCAGTTACTATTCAAAACCGAATAGAAAGTTTCTGTTGACAAGATTATCTGAAAGGGTTGCTGCTGTCAAGATTTTCTGTAACTTAAATGAGTTGAGCAATAACAACAGTAGGTGGTCGTCTTATCCGAGATATTATTATCGCATTTATGAGTATCCTTGTGGAGATTTTGCAAAAATCAGAGCATACACAGATTAAATAATTTTGTGTAGCGAAATTTACATGTGGACTTAGATTCTTTTGCCTGCTTTATTGTGATGATTTACTACTTCTATCATTTTCCCACACTATTGGGCAATGAAATGAACAAGTTATACCTATGAGGCTGTCTAGGGCCCATTAAGCTAGCGTGACTAGTATGTTAGTCTAGTAATTATCTACTCGATTGCGCGCTCGTTTCCTTGCCATGAGGACAAATTTTTAGTAGAATTCTCTAGTCATTAAGCAGCTTTAGATTACCATAATTGTGATGGGAAACAGGTTACTATAATTAGTCATATTTCATAATTTACTATGTTCTTCTTTTTATAGCCGGAACAATTAACAGAGCGAGATACAGAAGCTCAGCTTTTAAATATTGAGACTGCTGTTGAAATGCTTAAGGACAGAGTTAGTCATTTTGACGAAGCAGGTGTGACTGATGAAGCCATAGACAAGATGAATAGAGCTAAATGGGTAAATGATCAGACACCATTGTAAATAAATAAAAATTTTCCTCGCAAAAAGGCACGGTATTCTGGCATAGTCCAACGCATTTTGTGAGAAATAAGGGGAACCTCCCAGAGAAGAAGTTTTAACAGAGGAAGCTTCACTGTAGCCGAGGATTTAGGCATCACTTGTATTAAAACATAAGTATTATTACATTGTCTAAATTGATCTGAAACATGCTACTTTGCAGAATTGTGAAGGCCAAATTCGGGAGAGTAGGAAAAGCATACTGCTGCAAAAGGAGATTTTGCCTATGCCTACAAACTTTTTTCACTGCAATACCATGTAGATATGTTTTATTGTTCGACGAAAACATTAACATTGTTTATTTTTCAGTATCAAGTTGAATTGGATAAGAGTTTGGGAGAAGATTATGTTCGTGTTAACCTATCAGAATTCGACACTAAAGGTAAGTAAAAATAATCTGTGGCTAGACTAAGCTGTATTCACGTTTGTGTTGTGAGAAGGTTTTGAGAACAAAGCAATAAAGGTGATACCACTATAAGTAAAATGGTTGAGTTTAAAAACCACTGTGATTTTTAATGCCAAATTTGTTTCCACACACAGGTGTTATGATTTTAAGAGCAAATGACGACTTCAAAGTGTATGCTTTCAAAGGAATGGTCATAAACTAAGCTATACACGAAAGCATAATTTAGAAAATATTCTGACATAATTTAATTAGTTAGCTACCCAAGTTGAATTGGTCATCTGGCTAAATTATTGTAAACAGCCACAATAATTAAAAAACATTATTATTATTTTATTTTCAGGGGATAGCGCGAACGCAGTCCCCCACTACCACAAATTATACACCCGAGTTCCCTCGATTTGAGAGAATCGCAGGGGTCAACCCAACCGAAGTGCAATGGAAAGGCCTCGCCCCGGAGGATCCACCTTCTTGATCATGGAAACCTCTGTGCCAGGTAAGTATGCTTGAGAACAGCACGCCGTGCACTATAAACGGAATTTTTCGCCAACTGCTTGTGGTGTGCTAGACGTTGATAAGCGTCAGAATGTAAGTGTTTGTGGTTTGCTAAGTGTAGTTGATGTTGTGGTGTAAATGTTCAGTGATTTTAGTTGAATTTTTGTAAGATTGCTTGTGGCTCAAATTTGTAGGTGGTTATTTGTATGAAGTATTATATTTGTGATCAGTAGGTATTACTCTAAAATAAAAAAATTAAACCTTTTTTAATGCGATGTAAGACTGAAATCATTTAGAACACTAGATATAAAAATTATACGTAATTCAGCATGCTTGTTTTACCAAAAATAAAAACCAAATGGTTCAAAATTTTCTCTACAGGTAAATAAATTTAATCAGTGGCCAGACTAAGCTATGTTCACATTTGTGTTGTGAGAAGGTTTAGAGAACAAAGCAATAAAAGTGATAAAAAGTGATGGGGCCTTCATAAAATCAGAAAGTTTCAATATGTCATTGCTACCACTGTAAGTAAAATGGGTGAGTTTAACACTTTGATTTAATTTTTAATGCCAAATTTCTTTCCACACACAGGTGTCATGGAAACCTCTGTGCCAGGTAAGTATGCTTCAGAACAGCACGCCGCGCACTATAAAGGGAATTTTTCGCTAACTGCTTGTGGTGTGCTAGACGTTGATAAGCGTCAGAATGTAAGTGTTTGTGGTTTGCTAAGTGTAGTTGATGTTGTGGTGTAAATGTTCAGTGATTTTAGTTGAATTTTTGTAGGATTGCTTGTGGCTTAAATTTGTAGGTGGTTATTTGTATGAAGTATTATATTTGTGATCAGTAGGTATTACTCTAAAATAAAAAAATGAAACCTTTTTTAATGCGATGTAAGACTGAAATCATTTAGAACACTAGATATAAAAATTATACGTAATTCAGCATACTTGTTTTACCAAAAATAAAAACCAAATGGTTCAAAATTTTCTCTACAGGTAAATAAATTTAATCAGTGGCCAGACTAAGCTATGTTCACATTTGTGTTGTGAGAAGGTTTAGAGAACAAAGCAATAAAAGTGATGGGGCCTTCATAAAATCAGGTTTCATCATGCCATTGCTACCACTATAAGTAAAATGGGTGAGTTTGAAAAAACATTTTGATTTAATTTTTAATGACAAATTTCTTTCCACACACAGGTGTTATGATTTTAATAGCAAATGACTACTTCAAAGTATATGTTTTCAAAGGAATGGACATATGCAAAGCTGTAAACGAAAAAAAGTTGTGATTTAGAAACTGTTCTGAAATGATTCAACTAAGTTAATTATGCTACCTGAGTTGAATTGGTCATCTGGCTAAATTATTGTTAACAGCCACAATAATTAAAAACCATTATTATTTTATTTTCAGGGGATAGCGCGAACGCAGTCCCCCACTACCACAAATTATACACCCGAGTTCCCTCGATTTGAGAGAATCGCAGGGGTCAACCCAACCGAAGTGCAATGGAAAGGCCTCGCCCCGGAGGATCCACCTTCTTGATCATGGAAACCTCTGTGCCAGGTAAGTATGCTTGAGAACAGCACGCCGCGCACTATAAAGGGAATTTTTCGCCAACTGCTTGTGGTGTGCTAGACGTTGATAAGCGTCAGTTAGTAAGTGTTTGTGGTTTACTAAGTGTAGTTAGTGTTGTGGTGTAAATGTTCAGTGATTTAGCTGAATTTTTGTAAGATTGCTTGTGGCTCAAATTTATAGGCCAATATTTGCATGGAGTATTTCATTTGTGTTCAGTAGGTAATACTCTAAAATAGAAAAATCTAAACTTTCTAATGTGACGTAACACTAAAATCATTTAGAACACTAGATATAAAAATTATACATACTTTTGCGTGCTTGTTTCACCAAAAATAAAAACCGAGCGGTTCAAATTTTTCTATTTCAAGGATAGTTTAATTTTGCCTTCAGACTGGCATTATCATCATAGCAATTTCAACTTTATTTCTAAACGTAAGCGTATCTAGCTTTTCTGTTTACAGTGAGTTTGCAGTTTTTACTACTTGTTGTTGTACGTATGATGTACAATTCTAGTTTACAACAACAAAGTCAACAATTAAAGCTGTACATAAATGCTTTTTACAGATGATTTCGAGTATGACTTACTAGAAGATAATGAAGAGGCACTCACCAGAGAAGAAATAAAAGCAATGGCTCAACGACTCATTGACTCCAAAAACAGAAGATTGCCCAAGAAACGAAAGAGCAAACAAAAATTTGCGAAAACTATGTAGTATTTATAATCGAAAAACAAATTTGTTTGATTTTGATACGCGTCTTAGAATCAGAGTTAATAATATATAATACAGTTGTAGCGCCATAAGTATGTACGAGAAATTACAATTGCTGTAACGTCATGCAGTACACCCGATGGTGGTCGAAATTTGCAAAATTCAAATCAAACAAAAACAGAAGTTTGATGCTAATAAAATATAAAATGAGGACCGCGCGAAATCTATGGCATAACGCTATTCTGGTTTATTAGTAATATATAGGTGCATTAGTGACTATGAGGATTGTAAGCTTATTGCAGACTATTTATTGCTCAAGGAAAACAGCTTATTTTTAAAACATATTTATTTATTCAAGAAAAATTAACAAGTTCGATTCATTTTTAAAGCAAACTCGCAATTATTTTATAAACCAACTTTTAAACGTAACTTTCCACAAATATAGTGTCAACAACTGTATAAACGCAAGCACTGACAAAATAATAAATCAAATAAAATTACGTATAGATAAATATTATGTATTTACAAAATAGAATTCGGAAAATTAACCCTTCTACATGCCTTTCTCATTTCTGCAAATAAACAACATGAAAGCTCCAAGAAAATTTCATTTATAATTTTTCAATCTTGTCATTTTTGAGATTAATATTCGATCAGTAATAAAAATCCAACCATCATTATTAAGCCAACAAAATGACTCGGCACAGAAGTTTTAAACAAAATTATTTACAAAGGAATAAGCGGTTGTTGATCTAAAGATAAAAAGTTTGTTTGAGTTATAAAGGAGTTAACAACAACAATGTCAAATTGAAATCTTTCGTTTTGCATTACTCGCTAAAAACAGGTATTTTCCTGTATATCAGTCAAACGCAAAAATGTCCATCAGAATTTTAAATAATTTCTTTAAAAAATTCTCAAGATCGCAAGTTAAACCAGAACTTAAACCAAAAAGCCTTCTGCGAACAAAAGCCCAAAATATTACATTTTTACTAGCTAATTAGTATTGCCAATGTGGCAAATATCACCAGCAGAAATAGTTAATTTTTACAACTGTGTGTGAAAACTAACAATGTTGTTGGCCTGCATAGCAGGTACAGGTCTAGATCAAGCAACCTCGTTCACCTTTCATTTTAGACAATATGACCAATTTTTACGATTGGCCTATATTATGCGACTGGGGCAGAGTAACCACTAAAGTCATGCATATATTATAATTGTGTCTGGCAAAAGTAATAGTTTAAATAACGCTCAAGTTTCAACAGTCTATATCTGCAGCAGTTCAGTAGAAAGAGCAGGACTGTATTTACAAAATGAGTTGACGTCTAATGAACAAAGGTAGTAAATTAAAAAGACATATTGAGTACAGACAGCAGTTTTCGTTTTGTGAAATGATCATAATAGCGATCAGTTTTTAGCCTTTTCGTTTGGAGTTGAAAATATTAATCAATTTAGCAAAAAACGGCTGTTACTGTTTTTATAGACTTCCGCTACTTTTTATCTAGAGTTTATAGAAAAATTATATTACTTCTTAGTACTCAAATATATAATGATAAATAATAATTAAGTAATTATCATTCAGGCCATGAAAAACTAGCAGCAGGAGAAGCAAACAAAGACCATATAAAAACACCTGTTTACATTAATAATCCTGCCTGAGTACCTCATCACATGCAAGACTTAGACATTCTAATAGTTTTAAACAGATCTTAAATCTTTACTGTAACAACTTGTTTTAGTTTTCAAATCTCAAAAACCTTATTTCTAATAAACAAATTATTGTTGAAAGCTAAACACAGCTAAGCAGTTATAACTGAAAGTTAACTGTTATAAACGGATGAAGTTGGACTTGTAATTTAAGATTTGTATTTCAAAATTAACAAGCTTATATAGTAAAATAAAATAGTATAACGCTAAACTAATTATTACATGATCAAGTACATCATCATGTTTACTGAAGTCTAATTACATAATTTTAAAGTTAAGAACTTGTAAATAAATTATATTTTTGATGCCAAATGGCTAATGCACTAACCATTCAAAGTAAACACCTTCTCAGTAAACCTTAATAAGTGTCATAATTAGATTACATGCTATTTTTGCATTTTGTTTTACCAACTCTCTCAGCACCACACATAACTTTGTGCTTTTCTTTGATAAAAATAAGTAGGCCAACATTATGAAACCTACTACGCCTATTTTCTTTTCTTGGCTCTATTTTTCTTGTGGGTAAACAGGCCAGAAAAGTAAGAATCATTTTCGTCATCGTCACTGACATAATTTATGTCATTACACAGATTTTTTCCATTTTAGAACAGTTTTATTTCTAGCAAAGGATTAAAAAGTTGCCAGAAAAATCAATTCATCACCGAGATTGACAAACTCCGTGCTTACTGCCTGGACTAGCGCTATTATAGATCTACATGACATGGCGCAAGAATTATTTTAATGGACCACTACTTTGTGGTCACAGCATTAAGGGTAAATGCAAATGAAAATAATGTTTATAACAGCCAATCACTGACACTTCAACAAGAGTTTTATATCATTGTAATTAGTAACCCTATACGATATGAGTGACGCCTGTCAAATAGGGTACCAAAGCAAAGGGCAGCGTAAGGAGACTCACTTTTTCATGCAATACGCAGGTTATATTTTATTATGCAGAAAATAAAGGAAACACTAAAACAATAGATCACAAAACACGGTAACATCAAGGAGCACCACCTGACCGCCCATATCTACTGGACCTGCGCAGTTTTGAACCGTAAGAAGATAAATTTTCGGGTTCGTGGAGTCCACCTCGTCTTTCCCGAGGAGTATATCGTTCTTGATCCTCGTATGGATCATCATAATCGTAATCACGTTCATGTTGTCGTTGATAATAAGCAGGCGGTGGTGGTGTACGATTTCGCATGTCCCTAGGATAACCGTCAGGTTCGAGAAGTCTGTCACGATTTTGTTCACGTGGATCATCCACATAGCGATACCTGAGATCTGACCCACGTCGATCTGGCATTTGTATATGTCGCTCATCCACGTTAGGATCTAGCCGATCCACGTACGGCATGTCTGGAGAATGTGGACGATCACGACGGTCCCGTCCGCTTCCACGTTCTGGTCCGCGTTCCGGAACTCGTCGGTTTTCACGCTCCTCTTCTGTCGCTGCATCCCGATTTTCTCTGTTTTTGCGGCGGAAGGAAGGAAAGCGCCGAGCAAGGGGTGCTGTTAGAGTGTGTCCCAAACCCGGCGGTGATTGGCGGCGTTTCTCTGAGACTCGCTTTGGTGGAGGCGACTGCTTTTGTGGCAAAGGCGGATGTGTAGCGACCCAGTATGCATCCAGGTATTCCGCAAGGTGAGCACAAGCTTCCTCTAATTGGTTCTCATCCAGTATCACATCAAATAATTCCTACACGATAAACACGAATTACTACCAAACATGTTAAAAACGTTGTATTAAAATGCGCTTGGTCCGTAAACTGGCTGTGGGCATATCTTAAGGTATTAGAGGCAGAGATATACACTTAGTCATAGCTTGTGATACAGTAGTAGATTTTCCAGAATAATAAGTTAATGTTACAACAAAATTCCATTTAGTAGTGACAGAGGTCAAGTGTGCACGCAGAAATGTATGTTAGGCCTGTCTTTGGAAATTGTTCCCATTCACTTCTAGACAAATATATTGGGCTGATTCCCATAGGATAAGTTCTATACCCATGTACCTACAGGTGTGCTTATTTATCCGACTTTTGCCAAGATAATTCACCCATGTACAATTTCAAATTTATGAATAGCCTACAAGCCCAGCAAGCATATACAGGTGCTGAGGGTTTAACATAATGGCAACATTACTACCCGCCCATCTCAGTTTCATTGGCCTTCATAAAGACCGGACGGGTATTGTGACGCCAACTCATTTCAGTAGAGATGCATTATAACGTTAAATAAGAATACAATTCAATATTATCGTGAATCACCTTTAAAAATTGTAGTTGTATTGGAAATTGCTAATCATTTAATGCAAATGTAAGCTGGCATGGAGTCTTGAACACCCAACATAAAGATTTTCTATTTCTTCTGTTTCACGTGTTTTATGTGTGAACCGTGGGAATTCCCATTTTTCTGTGGATTCCTATCTCCTGCCCATAACAACCCATCAGCTTTCCATTCGTGGTTTTCTAAGGCAGTCAGCAGGCGATTCTCACCTCTGGGCAGCCCATATAGTTGCCTGCCTTGACTAAGACTTTCCAATATCAATTCGAAGGTTATAAAAACTGATTTCATACGTTTTTTTTCACCCACCTGAGGCACCTGCGAAAGCTTCTCTGCTGCAACTATCTGCATGTTCAAGTGGCGAGTCTGAGATTTACCTCTTGATTTGATCAAACGAGTAAGCACCTGCATTTAAATAGTCATTTTTATTAAACTAGCCCGGAATTGACAGCACGGAGTTGCTAACTTATTGAGTTTTTTGCCCAGCTGCATGGAGATGTTATTAAGAACACCATTTATGAGGAACCTAAGAATACGCAGTAACTCTATTGTGACGTCACAATATTAAGAATTGATAAAATTGATCACTAACAAGAACAACGCGGCGAAGCAAACCTTTTTACTGAGTAACTTCGCAAGCTAGTGACTCAAAAAGTTGCATTGAAGTAGGTAATCACTGTAATATTACTCTAGCGTAATACGATACGCTTCACAAGCAGTGGTCTACCTTGATACGTTTTCGTAATTTTTTGACAAAGGAAAATAGCTACAGAAGAAAAAAGCATACAATGTCGTTATGTGACCACCACTCATGTAAAAGATTTAGCAATGTTTAGGAAAACATGCATTTTGATGCGCGAAATCTTGTAGTATTGCTTTCTTTTATATCAAGATTCAAATAAAGACCGTTGGAACTTGAAACAACAATTGATTACTCAATGACTGCTTTAATTAAGCAAATGCATATTGTATCTAACAAGGTACCACATGTTAGACTCAAAAAGCTGAACACGCATATAGCATACCTTTTGTGAAGCAACCTTTAAATATACAATAATAGGGGCAAGAGACGTTTTGGCAAGCTGAGAAGGGTGGTTGACAGTGTCGCAGTCCAATACTACAAGTTGCAATGATCGAGCCAGCTCGAAAATCCTTTCTATTTCCGACTGCACTTCCGCTAGAGAAAAAATGTACAGGATTTTCATTTGTATTTGGAAACTGAATGCCCTGCATTCCATGCGTTTGTAAATTTGTGAAAATGCAATTCGTAAAAAAACGTCTAAGCATTTATAGTGTTTATGGTTACAGGAACACAGGAATGTCATCAATATCATCATCATCATCATCATCATTATCATCATCATCATCATCATCATCGTCGTCGTCGTCGATGTCGTCGTCGTCGATGTCGTCATCATCATCTTTATCACATCATCAGTATCACCATCATCACAACATTCAGTGAATGTAAAGTACTTGGTGTCAGTGTTCACTTCAATAACAATTACGACTCCAACAACAACAATGCAAACTACAGAAATTTTAACAACAACCACAGCAGTAGTAGCAGCTATTGAAAAGACGAGCACAAGAATATTCACTTTAATTATTTTATTACCTCAGCTAATGGTTACGTGTATGCAAATGAATATCGTTCTCACTTAATCTCACGATTAAAACGTTATATAAGACTATTAAAACTTCTATGTAGAAATATTAGTAGTGCAAACTGCGTTGCAGGTAAACGGGTTGTAAACGAGTAACGTAATTGAGAAAACTCACCTATTGTTGACGATCTGCTATTAGATCGGTCGATTATAGCACGTTTGGTTGGATTATTTAAAAGCGAACGTTTTGCAAGGGAAATGTCAGCAGTGACTCTTGTAATTGTTATTCTGAAAAAAACAAACGAATATAATTTTGCATCAGCTTTATCCTTGATTGCATTTTTATATTTTTATTATTTATTTTAAATTTATTTCATACATTTAAAAGTACACGGCATGAAATAACAAAACACTCAGGTATACTATAAAATTTCGACAGAAACTAATAAAATTTTTACGTATACGTATATATATGCATATGCACCAAGACACAAAACATAAAAACATAAGACAGATCACTAAAACATACAATATACAGAGGCATAAAACTCAATAGAAGTCACATTTAAATTGGTAAAATATGTTGATTTCATAATGCAAAACATAGTTTGTACCAATTCGTCCACATAATTGTATTGTGATATGCAGAGCAAACATACAATTCATCAATTATATTATTAGGTATTTCTGCCAGTCCATATATAATGGACCCTGTTATCTTTCGTGCAATAATACCATAGTTACAAATATTAAAATTTACAAATTTTCACTTATGCTGCATCTTCCTAGAATGTTAAAGAGCTTACGAAATGCATTGTTGTGACCTTTAAAAAGCCACCTTCAAACAGTGAAGTTATATTGGAAAAGTTGCACCACAGGCACTTGCGTAAAATTGACACGCATAAGATAAGATAAGACAAAACATTTATTTCACGTCAATTTTAAAAACATATAACTACAAGCGCAAGAGCTTATGTCACTAACGAGTCACTACGCATACAATTTGACCATCATTATTTCGTATTTACATAACATTTAGGTAACTTAACTAATAAAGTATTTGCCCTTACATAAAGACCTTTTGACTGCACTTTCATAGCCTAGTCATTACTAGTGAATTCATAACTTAAATAATCATAAGAATTACAATATTTAAGAGGGGAATCATTAAGCCAAAATATGGGCCAAATCCTGGGTTTGCAAAACTTACCATTTTGCAAAATGCAGCAGAGCGAATTTTCACGTTGGCGTAATGCTATTGTAGTTGGTAACATATATACGAAAGTTTGTCGCCACATTATCCGTCACAAAAATAAACGCGAATCGTAACAAGACACTTACTTTCCTTCAAATTTATGTTTCAGGAAATCAAATAGAGCTTTCTGCATCATATCCGTTACTTCGTATCCCTTTAACGACGGTCCAATCAGAATAACTGGACGCATGGAAGGCACTACGTCATATGGATTTATCGTTTCCACCTGCAGAGAAAACACTCGTTTTTACTGCAAAGTGACACTACTTACCTCTAAGGATTTTTTAAAATTTACAACGTAAATCTTGTTGATCAAAAGATTAAATGGCATAGTGAAATAACGCACAACGCATAATGTATAATCAAGTAAATTCTATCAAATAAATGCTCTGCACGGTTGACAAACTACAGAAAACGTGCAATTGTAAAATTTAATTTAATTAACTTAGAATACGTGTGACAATGTACCATGTTAACACGAGTATCTCAAACAACGTAAGCCTTGCCCTTTACCTTCAGTACATCACACAGCTAGAACATTAATTATACGGGGAAAACTTATTTATAAATTAATACAGTTTTTTGCGACACAATGTAGCAAACAAAACGAAGATTTTGTTTGGCGGTTGAATTATCCATGATTAAGCAAAACATGTTCAGTTAAGAATAAAAATAAACCTTTTTAAAGAATCCCTTCTTCTCTTTCGATGGAGTAATGCCCCCTCTTGAGGACTTTCCAAAGCTGTCGCTATCGTCTTCTAGACCATTTTGTTCTAAAAAAAGATTAACTCTGTATCTTAAAGGACAAGAAAAGGGGTACTTGAGGTGGTACCTGAGGGGTACCTTTAGAAAAAGTAACTTTATAGTAATTTTATGCGTATATCGTACTCGCGTTAAAAGGAATTTTTATTTGTTTTCATTTTTAATCTCTGGCAACACTGTTCCGAAGTGGCCATTACATGACGTCACTTACGCAAACGTAAATCAGGAAAAGAAGAGGCAATGTTAAATTATATCCCTAAAAATTTTTCATGCAAATCTATATTACTTAGCATTTCGCTGCCCTGCTGGAAAGACTTATGTAACTAGAAATAATAATTTAATATGTTGGTGCCAAGTGATAAAATGTCGCTGGCTCTCCCACCTGGGTGCTCCCACTCACTAACCAAAACGTATTTTTAATCTCACTGACAACATACAGTAATTTAAAATTTGACTCAGTTAGTAACATGTGCGCTGCGAATGCTCTGATTATTTTTTTCAAACTTCACACAATGTTACCTAAACATGTTTACATGTTTTATACAGCGTTACTGCTTACGCAAGCTCTGTGTGCAAGAAGGTAGTATGTAAGTGGTATAAAATTTCAAGACGAATATTTTAAGCTTCATGTAAGTGGCGGGTTTTCTTGTGCTTTAACAAAAAATAGGCAGCACATTACAAAGTGAAGCTTGTTTGTGTGTTCTCAGAGTTCTTACAGAGATGTGCAATTCGGGGCATATAGTGACGTAATAACAGGTAACAATTTTTTTCTGAATGTGTTATGGCAACTCGACCATACTGCGTATGCATTGCATGCCTAGGCACCAAGCTACCTACTAACTACAAGCCTGCCATCCATAATGCCCGTATAATTTTCTGTTTAAGTACGTTTATATTGAGCCAAGTTTGTACTTTAGTTATAACACGACTAAGTAGACTGCACTAAAGAACGTTTCACACATATTCAGACACACCTATTTGGAATTTACTAGCACGTTAAAATCATCAAGTATAAGAAAATGATCCATAGAAACGGCTGCCAATGTGACAGCAATGCCCAAGTTACTGCAGAAACACCAGCAGCTAAATAACGTGGTTGACAAAACATTCCAAGCAAGATATATATTTTGAAAAATATGCATTTCAAGTAAAACCCAATACAATTAATACGCCTTTTTAATAGTCTCTTTCGTTCTTTCAGAATTAAGAACCTGAGAAATTTCACTCTGTCAAATGCCTGACTTGCATTTTAATTAACAGCAAAAAGTATTTGGTTCAAATGGTATAACTTACAGTGCTTTATAAGTAAGCGTACAAAGCAGTTGACTTATTCTGCTTAAATCCAAACTGAAGTTCTATGGGTTAAAGTAGACCAGGATATTTTATTAAATTAATCCAGGTCTATGGTTTATGCATTGATGATACTAATGCAGTACCCCTTATAGTTTGCGCTACTATCTGACAAGTTACTATTTGTATCTTTGGTGATATTATCACTGCTCAAACGTTTTACTGGGGCCTTGTTTTATTATTATTATTCTAAAACACTGTTTAATCGTCCTAATACTTCATTTGATATGTTACGTTTTTACGTTTTACGTTTTTTTCATTTCTTTTTTTATTATTCCTTTCTCTTCTTCTGTGTTTGGTTCCCTCCGCTTTTTGCTTCCTCTCTTTCTCATTTTCTCTTACACATCTTTTTTTCTTCTGTTTCTTAACAGATATAAATAATGTGTATATAACACGTACACTCACACACACACACACACACACACACACACACACCCACACACACACACACACACACACACACACACACACGTCTAAAAACTTACCTGGAGTGGGAGGCGTTGAACTTCGAGAGGTGTTGGGTTTCGAAGGGGACAGAATGTCATTAGTAAGAGAACCAAGATTCGAGGCTGATGTTGGCTTCCTATAATACAATAGAAATTACTGAATTTTAAACCACAATATGGAAACATATCTTGGCAATACATACGTTGTGCAGTTTTTTGTATGGCAACAGGACAAATATTTGCGTAAACGATAACAAATGACGCCATTACTATTTGACGTAGGCTTATCATTTCATAAATAAAAACATAATTTATAAGCAAGGAGGCTGGGTGCTCTTTATGATCAGCGCAAGTCTAGACAGTAAATGGAATGGTGACCATCTGGAGAAGTATTACAGAGCGCTTTCATACGCCATGCTGTCCCAACTGTTTAACGCATTGAAAAAGGGCGAACATAGTGACTCATATATGTGACTAAGGCACTTCATTATCTCATCTTAGATAATTATCATTAATAATTTTACATCGGGCTTGACAACTATTACATTAAGTAGATTAGTGGTTACTGCTGAATTCCGACTTTCAAAGAAGTAAACAGTACAAAAAAGAAAAATTATTCCCTAGATTCGCTTTGTAGTTCGGTACATTTTTAGGCTTGCATGTTATTTAGAGACTTGAGGTGTATTAGTGTCTTTCATATTAGTGTCTGTAATGAAAGTACGCATGAACGTACGTCGTGTATAAACTCTTTCCTTTGTTTGGTTGAGCCTGCATCCGAAGGTTCTCCAGTTTGGCTGGACTGGGTATGAAACCGACATCGCATCCTTCCTTCACTAATCTGCCTATCCACCACTCATTATTGTACTTCTACAAACAGAAAATAACAAAAATGAAACGTATGTTATGTACTGAAAACAAGTTTTGTGTTAGAAACACAACTTTAAAGTTTATTTGGTTTTTATGTAAAAACTGTTAAAGCATTAGCATAATAATAGCAAATGAAGCCACACTAAACTGCTGGGTTGATCACAATGCAAAGTTTTTACCGAAATAATGCATGAAATTAACATTCTCTATTGAAGCAATACGTTCATTAAAATGAAAAGAAATCTAGCATAATGTACTGACGCGATATGTATGCTTAATATATTGAAAAAACAAAATTAAAAAAGGAAGAAACAAGCAAAAAAGAAAAAAAGAAAAGAGAAAAAAGAAGAAAATAAGAAACAGAAGAAAAAAAGATGTGTAAGAGAAAATGAGAAAGAGAGGAAGCAAAAAGCGAAGGGAACCAAACACAGAAGAAGAGAAAGGAATAATAAAAAAAGAAATGAAAAAACGTAAAAATAACGAATAATTGACAAGAATAACACGTGCACAGGGCCTATTTCAGCCTAAGAGAGGCCCGGGGAAGTGGGGCGTGTGAGGCCCCCTATGGGGAGGGGGGCGAAGCACCAGAAAATTTTTGAACTGCTAGAACGCCGGAGAAGCATTTTCGAAAAATATGCGTGCGAAAATGACCAAATGAAATACTTCAACAGGTGACCAAATCTTATTTGCTTCAGAAATTCTCATAATGCCTGTATTACGTCTCTAATTATTAACCTAATTATAACTGCATCGGGGAGGCTGGGCCTCTACGTTATAATTACGCAATCTTGCATCAACTTGATCCGGCGTAATTAAACGCCTGTTTAACGCCGCTGAAACATAAAAGCTGTTTACGATGCTGATGTTCAGCGTTTGCTTTTTAACGACATCATTTAATTCTTACCTCCTTTATGTGCAAGAAGTCTTTTACGGAGAAAGATACAGCATATCCGTGCACCGGGGAGTCGTCATCGAGAGTTCCATCAAAACTAACGTTTGTTCGAACTGCAAACGCCACGGGCTTGTACTAAATGAAGAGAAAAGAGATTCAGACGATCATAAATGATACATCTTTTGCTTGCGGCGTCTCATGTGCATTGGATTTTAAATGACTTTTGGGACTGCGAAAGATCTCGCATAAATGAAATATATATTAACTAAATACTAAATGTCAGTGTAGGGGATTCGTGGTGAAAAACATGTTTAAGCAAAAAATATCATTTTTATAAAACAACTTTTCGAAGTGAGAATTTAATTGAGAGGTCAACCAATGATGACGTTGAAGATTTCAACACGTTGTAACGAATAGCTCGGCAATATAAGGAGATTCTTGTTACTTAAGAAATAAAAATATAGTACACGATATGGCGCTAATGGATAGCAGCAGTAAGCCATAGCAAAGAAATCAAACCGTCTAAAAATTCTCAAACAGCAACGTTCAACTAATATGGTTTTAATATATTCGCGAAATCTATCTTCATAATCCGCTTACACGGCACTAGGGATACTGTGCAGTGATGATAGCTGCCATGACTGTGATGGCCTAGTTTCATTGAAAGGGAATGTCTAACTTGCAGAGGCATTGGAAATGTTTTGAACTAGAGCAAAAAATCGAAAACGGGCCGCCACATTATGTACATCTGTTTTTTGTTCTACAATTGTTCTTCCGTTGCATTTTGGTATATAATTCTTTAAATAAAAATTTGTGAGAAAGTGAGTTGAATTACATCAATTGACCCGAAGTCAAATTACAAGTTTACACGAAGAACTCACTATAAGTTTACGAAAGGCAAGTGTTTAATTATAGTTTAATTTTTTAGAAAGGTAATCAGAAGTAACGTCATGTTAATAAAGCTGAAGAGTTTCATATAACACGCCATGGTGATGAATCGTGGCAAAGATGCAAGTATCTCGGTAGTCTGCTGGCAACAGAGGACGACATATTAAGACGGAAGATAATGGCATTATCAGCTTACTCAAAACTTACAAACGTTTTGAGAATAGAAAGATATCTTTGGAAACGAAAATTAGAGTATTCTCAGCCTTAGTTGAAACTGTATTTCTGCATAACTCTGAGCTCTGGACATTAAAAGCAAATCATAAAGCTGAAATCGATGCATTTCAAAGGCGAAATTACAGAAACATTTTGGGTATTAGATGGCCAAAGAAAATTTCAAACAAAGATCTATATGAAAAAATAAAGGAAGACCCTTGGACAAGAAAAATAAAAAGACGCCGTTTAAGATGGACTGGGCATATGCTTAGACTACCTGATGATGTTCCAGTGAAGATAGCTCTTCAACAAGCCATAGAACCAGCTAAAAAACCTGCAGGAGGACAAATGTTAACATACTTAGATTTTGCACAGAAAGATTTAAACACTTCAGCATTGATTCTTAGAAATAAATCCACTTGGGGCATTGTAGCGTGTAGGGAGTCCTGGCATAGAGAGGTGAGCAGAATCATGTCCCTGGACGAGTGATTCATTGAAGAAGAAAGAAAAGAAGAAGAAAAGAAGTCATGCAAAATAGGAAGTAAAACAGCCTTAAATTCAACACAAAAATGCCTGGAGGCAATTATAAAGCATAGATCTGCTGGCTAAACATTCAAAGTCATTTGGAGAAATCAAAAAGCAAAGAACTAAAAAATTCACAATATAAATTTGGACAATTTCCTTTAGTAATCAGGCTCTGATTTTAACGGCAACCTACGTTTGTAATTTGAACTTTTTCACAGATGAAAGCTATTAGTAGCTGCAAAACGCAACACTTGAAACAGTCCTTATAGCCTTAATCTTGGCTAGGGAGTGGAGTAATGTGGGCGAATACGAGCAACAAGCAAAACTACTTGATGCTCACAAGGAAACGCAAGAGCCTGGGATCCCTGGAAAACTAGATTCCTGTAAATTTCTGGAATTATCAATTTTGTAACCATATGAAGCCTAATTTGAATCCGAATGCCTCCAGTGTGTTATTATCATGCATCACCAAGCTGACGGGGTCATTCTCTGTAGTCATCAAGCTGAAATTCGAAGAAAAACAAAACACGCAGTAAATTTTCTTAAACATTTTATTTTGAAAATTGTAACTCTTATCTTTTAGACGGCTTGGGATTTTGATTATGGTTGTCATACGCGCATTATGCTTTAGTAGTTGTACATGAAGTTTCTGCTTAATACTCGTGTATGAAAGTGCAGGAATCAGAGCCTCTTTTAACATGTTGGGTGGGTACCAAGTTTGGGTACACAGTGGCGGAATCTTGGTACCCAGTGATGCCTAAATCTGATCGCTAGGTGCCGAGATACATTGTTTCCACGAAAAATAAATTTTGCGCCTTTCATTGGCATGTACAACTAGTGATACTGGCCTGGCCTTGTAGGAAACGCAAGGAGTTTATGTTTGCTCCAGCGTTGACGAACTGTAGGTTCCTAGTGGTTTGCTGGTCTGACGTCTAGTGTGATGAACGTGGGCGGTACATGAATGGCTAGCGACATGCACAATCGGTACACGTAATGTGAGGACTCATTAGATGACCATAGCGCTCAGAATAGGCCAGAAATAGCCGTTTCTGAAGGAAAAATTAAAAAATTTTCCGAACCTCTCGTCAAACTGAGGGGAAAGAACCCCCCAGAACCCCTCCGTGATATCCAGTAATCGTCGCTTAAAAGAGGCTCTGGCAGGAATAATACAGATTATTTATTGTGCTTTTTGTTAGGTTACTGCATATACAAATGTATGTTCTTTTTCTAGTACAGAGGTAATAAAAAATAAACACGCGCAAAAATTAATTAACCAAATGATAGAAGAATTATAGTGTTACTGATCTGTTAATTGTCAAACGCACTACGCAGGATGATGAGGAGAAGTGATAACTGGTTTCAAACTACATGTATATTATATATAAAATTTCCAATTTGCTGCGCGTAAGAAAGTTTACAGAACAAAAATAATATAGTTTATCATTAACAAAGTAATCGAGTTCTGTGGCGTCATTTATAATACCCCTCAGTTCATCACGGCTAAAACTTATGGTTCATGACTGCATATTTAGTTTTTTCATCCTTCCAAATGCATGCCTTGTGTAGAGCTCTGCATTAATTCTATATTCAACTATATTAGGTTGAACTTTATATTGAATCATGGTATTAGTATAATAACAGGCATGTAACTATTCATTGCGAATTTCGAATTTTCAATCGTTTATGCTTGCCTGTTGGCCGATGTAAACGGAGGGTTCAAACCGAGCTGCATGATTTTCTCGTTCTAACGAGGCAGACGTTTGCAAGTAATTTTAAAGAATTACAGAGAAAAGTTCGTTCCCTATACTTTTTCAATTTTCTCTAATCAGTGAGTTGAAATATTTCGCAAAAATTATACAACTTGAGTAGTCAGCCTCTATTATTTAATAAATAGCCTACACTAAAGGTATATTCATTAACTACGAGAAGTAGCTGAATCAGTAACGTTTGATGGCGCTCATGGCATTTACTGTGTTGCTCGATCCAACTTGGATGTTGTTATTATTAACATTATTTATTTCCAACACGCGCATAAACACTTTAATTAAAAGTAAAAAAGATAACGACGAAATAAATAATTAATAAAGTGCAACTGTCCTTCCCACGAACCTGCTACTTCATTGCTACTAGTGCAACACTGGGCTTTACAACAAAAACTGCCAATGACGAAACAAAGTCAGCAACGGTTTGCACAGAAAAGTGAAAAGTAAACTCATTTTCTACAGGCTAATTAGGGTTAATTACAGCTTAATTATATGAGGCTGTAATACTCACGCTTTATTTGATCAATTGGTGGCAGGTTAAAATAAGTCAGCGCAATACATGGCAAAGCTGTGCACAGCTCGATAATATTGATCCATAAGAAACCTGTTAACAAGCTAACCTAGATTCAGCAGTAAATCTGCATCAGCGGTCATAGCCGTATTAATTAGCGTTCAATATCAAAGGATTTTCCTAATAAGGCTCAAGTTCACTATAACTCTCACTTGGAGTGTTTATTACTTCAAAATATCCATATTCGTCATTTGATATTGACTGCAGACATTTTAGAAATGATATTGTCTGAATAGAATAGTAAGCTTATTCCCTGATCGCCCTGCAGCCTATACAATCTCTGTAAAATCTATATTTTTTCAAGTCTTAGTGTCGTATTATGCAATTTACGGAAATCAATATTATTATAATTGTGACTGGCTATTGTTGATTGAATTTGTTGTTTATGTTAAGCACAGCAATCGTTTAAAGAATTCAATGGTTAGAGACAGGCAGCTACACTTATGTAACATTTGTATCACTTCTAATAATCTGTTTCTTGCTCAGTCGCTAGTTGGGCGAATAAACATCTGAAACAAAAGCCTGTTTTATACACTAGAAGAAAATTCTGAAAAGGTGCTTTTATAAAGTTCTGGGGCATTTCTGTCTAACAGTGGGCAAAGTAGCCGGTCTTAACAATTTGACTACGGTGAATAAGTAAAAAAAACTGTTTCCAACTTGAAAAATTAACGAAAATGGTCAAAAATCCAAAAAAACAAAATGACTACCATGTTTATGCACAAACTATTAAAACTCAAAGAAACTCTCAGAAAACTACTATTGATTTCCCAAGAAATCCGTTTCTGTTACTTTCATTATTTCCAAAATAGCCGCCGTTTCAAAAACGAAAGTGTGCCGATCATGCAATTAGATTAGCTGCTTCACATAAAGATTTATTATAAAGCAAAAAGCAAATTATTTTTATCGATTCGATTATTGATTCAACTATTTTTCGAGATTCAATATGATACTAGGCATTGATAAACTGCATGGTCACAATTTAGTTTTATCAATACCCAGTATTATGCTGAATTTAAAAAAATGTGTCAGACGCCAAAAATCCGCAAAAACAGACGTAAGCAGACCGGTAAAATGGAAATCAAAAATGCAGAAGATGCAAAATAAAATAAACAAGGAGAAAGGAAAACCAGGGTGATGATAAGAATAACGAAATGACAAGGAAAAGATGAGAATGTGATGATGACGAAAATGAAGATTAGATTCACATGAGAACTTAAAAGAGAAACAGCTCAATCAGCCGAGTGACTGCAAAAATCAGTATGGAGTCATACCAGGAACTTAGTACTTCTTTTACTCTTCTTAACGGTTTAATATTGCTTCTTCTTCATTCTTGTAAGACATGTGAATAATTTTGCCTAAAAGCTATGAAACTGCACAGTGCTTGAGAACCCATCAGTGTGATGACTTCTGTAATAACTATAAGTAATTTTATCCATGTTAGAACAGGTAATGCTATCTATGTTATCCATGACCTTTATAAGAAAATCCTTACAGGGTTTCTCTTTCCAGAAAATTCGTCTAGTCTATTACTAAACGTATACTTGTTAACCAGTAGAACAGAAGGGGGCGAGAAAAAACTAAGCCTAACTTACTAACAGTTTAAATCGTAACATCTTCAACTTCAACAGCTTTGCCTCGGTTGTCTTTAAGACAACAGCATATTAAGTTCTTCATCCTGTTTCTTGCAGGGATTAAAGCGTTATTCCAGAAGATATGAGAGAAAACTACGTCATTATGATGTTGCAATGATGAAAAAACTGATAATAACTGATACTAATAATGATTGTACTCCAAAACCAATACAAAGGTAGCCTTAACCAGAACATGTAATTGCAAATTAATGTTATGGTGGTTACAAGTAGTACATTTTGTTTTAACTCACTTAGTTTTGCTTTTCCAAGTGCAATGTCAATGTGAACCATCATTCTATAATTCACAATAATGTTTATAATTCACTCGCAGTCATACCTACCTATTATATTTCTCAAACTACAAGCCGTAAGCAGCGCAGTTAAACAGTAACCATGCTGACGATTCAACTTTAAATTCATGGCCTTTTGGCACCAACAAATGGCAAACCGCCAAAATAAATACTGCACTTCCTTTTAGTATGTATGCCTTTTACATGGGCTCATATTTGGCGTTTTGTTCTACCCATAAAAATTTTTAGGTCATTAAATCCAAATCGAAATCAGATAATAGTCATAACAAGTGCAGAAATATTAGGAACGCCAAGCGGGCTAGCAGTTCAACTTTCTCTGTCATTCCTGAGTACATAAACAATGTTTTTTCCCCGAGCCGCAATGCCAAGCAAGTGCAAAAATAGATCATCCTGCTGATTTCCGCACGTGTCTCGCGTTACTTAGCCCTTTGGGGGGTTATGTCTGTGTACAGGAAGCCTGCGTTATAAAAACTTTGCCAGTTATGAAACATCGTCATAACATGTTATCATTAGGAAGTATACGCAACAAGGAGTTTATTGAAAATGGCAGTTTAATGTATGTTTTGTCTCATGCATTGTTCGTGTGCAATTTTGTTATACTGTCTTTCAATCATAACTTGGAGTGGGTAACGGGCCATGGTTTCTTGGTCCACTTAGGTCACTATTTCCAGATGGGTCACATAAATGTTGCTCTATACTGCTGAGCCAAGTAACCATGTAGGACAAAAAGTATCCGTATTTTGATGTTTTGTTTTATTTTTTCAAAAAATTCAAATTTACCTATTTTAGCCTTTATGTTTTTTTCACTGGTGAATATATATAAAGCCTCAACTTCAGCAGATGGACCACCGTAAACAAAATTAAAACTGAACAGGTGCAGTGGTACTTACTTCGTACAGAGTATGATTGGTCATAAGAGGCGAAAGTTTCACATGGGGGGCATAAGAAATTTTCCCTGAAAATATTTCAAATTGCCCTAGTTTGAGTGATTTTCATATGTGCAAACAACGTGCTACATAAAATGTAGGTTATATAGACTGACAAAAGTGTCTAAAAACAAAGTATTTACTCCTATAGGACTATAATGCTTATGGTTATTTGTATTTATACGTATTTTTTTCAATATAACATTTACAGAGTGTCAGAAACGACAGCCCGCTAGTCACAAAAGCAATCAGAAGTAGACGTAATCTTGTTTTTAATATTTAGACATTATAATATTTCATTATAATCAGTTTCCGTAATGTATTTTTAAAGTTTTTAAAGTTTTATAGACATGCAAACAGTCTATAACCTTGTCAGTACATGATCGACATGTATTTAAAATGTGTATAAAGGACTTATGAGGCTTGAAATTAAATTTGATAGCAGGCACTATTATTTTTAAAAGTGTAAAAACAATTCGTCGTACAAGAAACACTTTAACTGCAGCCAGTAAAAAAAGAGGTAATGCAATACGTAAGCAATTTTTTAATTATGAAATCTTAAATTTTCAAATTTTAAACGCAATTATTTGCCCGAAAATAACCAGTTTTTGCCCTGAAAATGTTCAATTCATGATCCCTGGGAGGGCAACTGCCTCCCCCCCCCCACCGACCACCGTCTCAAACGCTTATGTATAGGAGTCATTTATAGTTCATTCTAGGTGTGAGTCGTATTGTCAGCACATGTATACGACAACGGGTTACCTAAATAACCCGATTTTAATATTCCTTTCAAATGTGTCTAGTACTTTAAATCTAAAATTAAACGGGTTAATCTTTATATATTATATCATATAAATGAGAGATCTAAACTCATGTTCATCCAAGTGAACTTTTATACGTACAAGCCAACGGTTGTGCCTAGAGTTCCAGTTCTCATGTGGTAAAACTTAGACGAGACGAGCAAGACTTAGAAAGTAGGCTTGATATGCAATAAAACGCAGACAAACTTAGCGGCTGATTAGTTTATGTTTTTAAACTCACGTTGAAAAGAGTGTTACTTTCTTTCTCTATTTTTCTTTTATAGCGCGTGGTAAATTACGGTAAAATTACAAATTAATATCAGATGAAAGAGTTTTAGAATTACCGATACATGTATAAAAATATAATTTTAAGATTAAAGGTGATACTACACCAATTCAGATTTTTATCCACAAATAAATTTCCTACATACTTTTCCAGTGAGTTCTCGATTGGCTATAATAAATGAAAATGTAATCAATTATAATGTATGCAGCATAATTGATTATGAAAGCTAATACAGTAATGATGTAATCGATCACATCAGAGTTACACTGACAAGAATCAATAATTAGAGTAAAATATTATTTATAGCTATAACGTGGTAGCTTTCGCTTCTTCCTTTTAAAGCCCTTAAGATATGAGCTGCTACATGCACACCTTTTCAATAGCCCAAAAATTGCCTGCGAATCGCTTACAAAAATATCACATGATGTTGCTAATGGTAATCCCACGCAAAGAACAAAATTAGTCGGAATACTTGAAATAAGAATGTAGATAGCTCGCAGACAATCTACAGATACAAGAGAAAGGTCAGAACACCAATCGCCTTTATAAGTCTTATTGAAGTTTCGTTAGAAATACTAAAACTAAAGCCATTGGCATAACACATCTCCAGAGAGCAGTTTTCATCTTCTTTACCTAAAAAGATTTTTCCAAATGTCAAGCCAAAATGGGTTTTAAAGAAAAATGCTTGCAAAGAAAGGCGCGACAAACGCTTGGCGAATTACAGTGTTTGAAAACTAAATGGGCAAACCGTGTAAATGACGTGAATACTGACACGTACGAGTTCTTTGACCACTGTAAAACGCACATTAAAAATAGATTTGCTTCAAATTATTGATGCCAAGAATTTTGCAATTATAAAAACAATACCATTTGATGACGATTTTGAATTTATTCTGCCTTGTAGCTGTATATATATTCTACCTCTGCTAGGATACATATAGGTTGCGAAATAGTAAGTTTTAATAGAAGAAAAATAAAGAAATCAACGAGAATCCAAAGAAACCAATTAATTTAAAGAATTAAGAAGCCTAATTCTCATAAAAGAAGTACTCTTAAGAAAACATGTTTTAATTTTAAAAAACATTTCTTACGATTAGCCTTTATTTCACATTGCAGCGTTGAGGCTTTGCCGAAAACTTCAAGCCATTTATTATTTTCAGGTAATGGAAACTAAGGAAAATCAAGATGTGTAGTTAGGCAACGTTAAGCCTTACTAATAAATAGATGGGTGGCCGCCAAGAAAAGTTGTTCAGGAAGTCATTAAACATCCCTATTAAATTCGCTGAAAGGTTAGTGTGCATGCCAACATTACTAAGACGCCTTTGCCTACTTGCTGTTTTCCAGAAGAATTTTGACAATGTGGCGGGTATGTAGTCTAGCCACAGATAGCAACATTAGTAGCTCTGCGTTAAGTGCTGGATAACAACAGTGTGATGAACTGCACGTATGCAAAAACGTATTCTAACATGCGGCTATAACTCATCATGAGATGATTTTAATTGTTGAAGCTATTATGTCGACGCATTGGCTGTTTGTACGCATTTTTATCATGGTTTCTAAAACAAAAACGAAGAACTGTAACCAAACCGTTTCTGCGTTCTTGCAATTGTTCTGAATTCCATTTTAAAGCTTAGTTCAATCCAGATACTAGAAGCAATGACGAAACCGTTATTACTGTTGCTTTTCTAGAAATATGTCCAGTCTCAAACAAACGGAATTAAATTAATATAATAATTCATTTTTATACATATATAAGGCATTACCAATATAATTTTTTTAAATTGTTCGGTTTTTCTTTTCCCCACTTGCTAAGCTTCTTTGGAAAAAAATTACTAGCTTTAGCAGCCATAATTGAAAATGCTACATAAACAAAGATTTTTGACGGAACATTGGATCTAATAATAAAAAGAATTATGTTTTAAATCACTAATATTCACTAAACAAACATAATTCTTTTTATTATAACATCACGATTCTATCTATAATCTTTGTTTTAGTAATATTTATTCGACAAATATTGTAATATTAAAATGTAAGTACCAGTTTTAGAACGTATTAGGCCTAAAACTTTGTCAACAAGAATATCTTAATAAAAATTGTCAGCAATCTTTTTCATATCTGGTTAACATTTGGCAAACTTCAAGACGTCCTTGTTGAAGGTACAGGTTAGTGCCAGTTATAGGCTACACAGAATCAGACACAGGATACACGGACCACATACAACCGTGATATTGACTCTTTAAACTACGAAAAGGCAGCCTATGATCTAACGTTCGACATTTTTATAACAATTGAACATTGTAAATGTACAAAAGAGTTCAATTTACATTTCAAGTACACCAGCTTGTCTATAGAATGCACGGCTGCTAAATTGCTTTCTGTACAATGGACAACATTTTGACCAATGACGCGCTTACAGCTAAAATTGTTTACCATAGCCTGGTATCATAGACCAATGGGAAGCGATATTTCAGCATTGTATAAATATCATATCAACAAAGCTTTGAGTCATCACACCATCGTTAAAAAGAATCATGCAAAAAAGTCTTGTGTCACTGTTACACTGTTGAATTATATCCTGCAATTTAACCAAGCAGAAGTGTAGAATTTTTTCCTAATATTAGACAATTTTTCTTACCCTAGCTTTGTCTAATTGAGCAAGCGCTTGTCTTTCTCCTTCTCTTTGGACATGGTCATCGCGCATGGATATTTCAGACGTGTGACTGTAGCTGGAATCGGCGGAACCCTGCAAAAATGGCATTTCTTTAATAAAAAGCAACGGTAATTTAAAACGAATAATTTTATTTATTTTCTTTTGTTAATTGTGATACTGAGTATCATTTCATCGGTAAGCAACCTTATATTTTATTGACTGTAGTTATCATTGTATTTTGGGATTAGGCCTAAGCAGAAAAACCTGACCATTACATAGTCAAAGCAAATCATCACAGTTATTTGTTATCACATATTTAACACTGTAATATGCAGGAAATCAGTTAAACAATTTGTGTGTAGGCCTACTTTTGAGGAAAAATCTTTTATTTGATAGAACCGAAACTGAAAGGCCTTATTAATGTAAAAAATTAAAAAAAAAACAAAATTCGACATTGCATTAATTTGCTTATCACTTTATCGCATAGCATACACTCCAATGCTCTCACATTTAGGCTGTAATGCAATTTCTTTGATACAAAATTTTCAATGTTTGAAATATACACGTAAGAAAATTGGGCAGATGAATCACACTTGTCCGTGGCAGAATAATTTGCTTGATTCCCCTGAAAATATTCTCCATTGCACGAGCTTAATCATTGCTCGGCGATGTGTTATAGCTAAACGTACAGCGTTGCATGGTAATAGTCATTACTCTATGCATTCACAAACATAATTTACAACGATCAAAATTCTATGGCATAATGATTATCATTCGTAATTCCCACCTGTTTGAGCAACGGTTTATCCATACGGGTGCGTACATTATGCTGTTGGTAGCTCATTTAGACTATGTACATTGAGCGGATGCTAATTCTACAGAATCACTTTTTTTGTTGAACGTTGGCAGACATTATGCAACACGAATTGTGGCTTTAAAAGCTACGGCGCTTATTTCTAATCATTGTATCCTCGCTCTTGCCAATGACATCAAAGCCAAACCGTGAAAGCTCACATCGATAATAACTTTAAGATGAAATTTTCAGATGTTTAACATGGTCCAGTTGTTAACGGTACAGGAAATTAATCCCTGCCGCTTTGCTTCATCACACTATGCGATTAAGGAACTTGTCATACAGTAGTACATCATGTAGATTTCGCTGAACTCATTCGCAAGTATTGCGGTGCTGTCTGTTTGACAAGAACTGCATCTAAGTGTTTTCTTTGTGACTTTGTGAGTTACTTCATTGAATTCAGAAATTATATAGACGAAATCACATAGCGCTTCTGAGAATGAACGACCTCAACGCTTTGAAGCAACTGCTAATACACAAAACACAGGTGATAAAAATTCCTAAAATGGCTATTGCAAGAGAAAGGTTGAGCGATTGCCTGAGCAGCCCGTTTAGCTCCTCTTCGTCACACTGTCATGCTAAACTTTCAAACACTTGCTGTTTATATTAGTGACCTAAAATCAGCTCAGTGCAGCTGTTTCAAATATTCATTTTGTTGCAACTTCTTTCTCGACATATTTTCTCGCTAACTTCCTAGAGCAACTGATACAAGTTAGCAGCATCCAAAAATCATCGCCTAATCATCTTCCTCGCGGAAAAGTTTCTGAACGAAAAAACGCCAAATTGCTACCCTAATCTTTACCGAGATCGCATGACTAGCTTTTTCTAGCCCCTCCCGCAAAATGTTTGCAATTATAACTCCCTTAAATGTTCTTTCCGTTGCTTATTGGTAGCTGATGAAAAAGGCTTAACAGTGTGACCAATTATATTCCTATACAGTTTCTTGAATTCTGCAAATTGCTTAAAATTTTCATATAAAACAACCCAGGGTAAAAGTCACAGTCTTGCTATCACACACCTACTAAGGCTAGCTCTGCTGTGAGTTTCTGGGCCTAGAGAGAAATAGGCACTTAGGCTAGCTCTGCTGTGAGTTTCTGGGCCTAGAGAGAAATAGGCGTAGTTTGTTTTTTGTTGTTGTTTATTTGCTTGTTTTGTTCACGTCATTTTTGTCGCCATTGTCATTGCTGTAGATAATGGCGATGCAAGTAAAACATAACTGTGATACAATAAATGATAATAACGATGATAGCGATGGCGATGGCGATGGCGATGACTACGACAAAGGTATTTTTGCGACGACAATAATGATGATGACGAAGATAATGATGCGATTATTGTTTAAAATATCTGATACGATCATATCCCACGTATCCCGCAAAATATTTTGTGTCGTCTTACTAGTCATCGATTGTTTTCGTTAGAAACTTAAAGCATATTAGAACAAAGCTATACTACACCCAAAGTTTGTAGATTTTTTTTAAACAACCAACTTTATATAATTTTCCCATTTTGCCAATTCATCTAAAAAGTGTGCAACAAAGCCTTTGCCTATTTCTTTGTGTAAGAGATTGTATTCATAGGATTTGATTATTATTATTATTTGCTTCTCTTTAGTAATTAAGTCATAAACCATGTAGCAGAAATAAGTTTATAATTTAGTACTTATAATATTTATAACATAATATAATGTAATGCAATGCAATGCAATGCAACGCAATGCAATGCAATGCAATGCAGTGCAATGCAATGCAATGCAATGCAATGCAATGCAATACAATACAATACAATACAATACAATACAATACAATACAATACAATACAATACAATACAATACAATACAATACAATACAATACAATACAATACAATACAATACAATACAATACAATACAATACAATACAACACACACAACACAACACAATACACTGCAATTCAATGCAATGCAATGCAATGCAATGCAATGCAATACAATACAATGCAATACAATACAATACAATACAATACAATACAATACAATACAATACAATACAATACAATACAATACAATACAATACAATACAATACAATACAATACAACACAACACAACACAACACAACACAACACAATATAATATAACGAATGAAATTTCATGTACTTCTGAGTATTTTTTGAGGTTTTAGCAAGTCTATGCAGCACAGCGAAAAACCCTGCGAAGTCAAAACTTAACGTTGAGTTTATGCAACAGTCCCTCCGCGCAGTAAAACTTAGAGAAGCCAACGAAGGCGCCTATACGGTTTTATAATTCGCTCAATTTTGCTGGTCTGCGAATGGGGGATTACAAGCAAATTAAACAAGAACAGTGAAAGACGTGTTGAATCGGCTGTCAGTCACACGTCCAATGGCTTCTCGGTGTTAAACAACACTGAAATAAAGAGGAAATTTAATATTTAAATGGAGCGTAATGGCTTCAGGCACGAGCAAGGAAAATATTTTTTTGTTGTGGATTTTCCATTTTGTAAGCAGTACCTTGACACATTGCAAAAAATCTTTATACATGGATTTTGTCAAGAAATGATATATTTCAGCAACAGCAAAATAAACAAACAAACAGTGTGAAAAACACGGACTACGCCTATTTCACCTTAGCCCCCCCCCCCCCCAATATATAGATTTTGACTTACAAAGCAGATATAATTAACTTGCCTGATCACACGGTCTTTTAATAATGGTGATTTTTCCTAACTTCCTAGTAACATAATCCGTTTTTTCTTATTCTTGTTAGAAACAAAAATCCAAAATCGACAAAATTCCCAAGGAAGTAAATCGTGACGCCGAATTAGTGGCCGCCAGAGCTTCAAATGATGTTAATATCAGGTATTAAAATGCTCTAGTTTTTCACACAAGTGAAAGATAATTTTTTCTGCATTGTGATTTTTTTCGCTGATGCAAACAATTGGTTATTTACTACGTTTAATAAGTGACATCCTTCACAAACACTACTTATGATGGAGGCAAAACCTCTACACGTTCTTGAGCAAAAGTGAGTCCTAGACTGAAGGTTGTGGTTTGCCTGTTATTTTTAGCACAAACAGTTAATACTCGTTGACCAAGGCTTGCGGTGAAGTTATTTTAGTGTTTCTCAGTTCTCTCGGAGTCTATATTGTTTCTGAACTGCCAGAAAGTAAATCTTAGTGAGTGAAACACGAAAAACTAATTCTGTTCTTGCATGCAAAGTAATCAATAGCTACGGGCAAAGAAATATGGGTATATTTTGACATTTTTTACCCAGTTTAACACTCTGAAGGCTGGTAGCCAGCAATTAGCAGTATGGTCTGTTTAAAGTAAATGATTATGCATCAAAATCCCTGATAATGATTAAGGATAATAGCCCGAGATAAGGCACTAAACGCACAGAGGGACAGAGAAGCAGCCGTGCAGTATAGCAGTTAACTGCCTAAAACCGATTTTTATTGCAGTAACCCATACATTTATTAATCAGACCCTGCGTTGCTTAACTTTGCAGAAAAACCCACATTGACAGAGTAAACAGATAAAAACGGACGTTTGGGTAACATTGTATTGACTCCGTCAAATAGCATGGCTTGCAGCCAGAGCCCAACATCGATGAATAAATTTTATTTCCATAGAGGAAGAATGTACATACAGGATTACTCTTCCGGTTCAGTTTCATCTTCGAGGGTTATTCTTGACAATGAGCCAGGTTCCGACACGCACAGATTCACACTGAGCAGGCTTTGTAGTTGAATGACGTCATCTGCTGTATGATTGAGAACGTTTTATTAACACGTTACTGTAGATAATTTCTGGTGGCCTTAATAAACCAAAATAATTACCGTTTAGTAATCATGGGGATGCTTCTTGATGTTCATGATTATTAAATGTTAATTTATTATACCTAAAGTTAATTATTACATCTAAAGTGTGAATTTGCTGTAAATCTTTGTTTTTGATAATGTGTTAATTGTTTTAATAATTTAAATAAATTCTTTTGATTTGATTTGATTTGATTTATCACAGATTCCACCTCTTGCGGTGCGTTGAAGTGTTACAATGTGAAAACGAAAAATAAATTGCACGCCTTGTAGAAACAACTGATTACAGTCGACAAATTTGAATTCTTCGATTGAAGTACTCGTAATTTGTGAGTCATTATATGTAATGAGGCCAATTTGATGCGGAAAATTTAGTGATATTAGGCCCCTGGCGATGAACTAGCAGGTTCGCAACACCTTAGCTGTTGTAATATTTAATGCAATATTTACCAATTTCTAAAATCCGTTGAATTTTAAACAAAAATTGCTTATAAGTGACAATCTCTTGACATTAACATAAAAGTTTCCCCGTAATAAATAAATAAATAAATTATGGTAAAAAATATTATGGTAACTTAGATTTTCGCAATGTATTAATTAAATTTTACTGAGATTCTGCACACGTCATATTTTAACAATTTCCACTTACGCCAACAGATGTTGCTGCTCATGAGAAGAAACAGCAGCGTGTTATAAATATAGATTCCAACCTCTAAAGCTCAATATTTGTAGTGTAGCGGTAATTTTGCCTTTAATATTGATTAAAGTAAAATAAACTATTTGCAGTTTAAATGTTATGAGCAAAAGACTAGCACAAGTAAATGAGAAATGCTTATTTTCTTAAATATTGATATGAATTATGAATGGAGTGAAATCTAAGTGGAAGGGTAATTAATGACTGACTGACCGCCTGATTAACTAACTGACTGACTAACTGACTGACTGACTGACTGACTGAGTGACTGAATGAATAACTGACTGACTGACTGACTGACTGACTGACTGACTGACTGACTAACTGACTGACTGCCTGACTGACTGGCTGACTGACTGACTGACTGACTGACTGACTGACTGACTGACTGACTGACTGACTGACTGACTGACTGACTGACTGACTGCTTGACTGACTGACCGATTAACCGACTAATCGGCCGACCGACTGACTAACCATGACATACAATCTTATCACGACAATTCTATGCCTTCAAAATGCTGAATTATTTTGTCTTGCAGATGATAAAAATTGTCTTACACAGTTAAATACAATAAATACGATTAAATACAACAATCTGTCTGATACTGAACAAAAACTTATCACGTCAATTTGTGCACTCGAACTGCTAAACCATTGGGTAACAGCGACATGACAAAAAGAAGCCAAATATAAAGATAAAAAACAGCAGCACGGGTGTAAAAAGCCCCTCTCCCTATACTTGCAACCTGAGCCATCAATCTGCACTGATGTTACAAGTACTGAAACACATCAATCACGCGGCATGTCTAACAAACTCTCAGATGAACTCAAGCTGACCAGTCCATTAATGAAATAATCTAAACACAAGTTACAGCAATGCTAGACGATTACTGCACTCAAACATGTGCCAATGACACCTGGCACACAAAAGAAGATTTTTTTAAAAGTATGTCCTAGCAACGCTAATTGTAGGCTTGCAGTGAGGAGAGTGTTAAATTTAGCACCATAAGTTGTGCTATGTGATACATTGCAATAACACCTCTTACGCTAGCCTGCACGACGCGAAGCAACAACCAATCACTTTCACTGTAACATCTAAAATACGCAAACAATGCAAATCTCAGCAAATTCTAAGCCACACGGCTGGTTGAAAACATGACGTCACAAACCAGGGTTTCGTCGGCACTGTTTTGAAATATTCTAAAATCGACTAGCAACATGGCTTCTCCTCGCATCTGCGCTACGAACACGCAAACGTTGTATTGATTAATGCTGCATGTCTCTGCTGCAGTGACAGCCGAGACAGCAATTCCATATTAAGTCCAGCACTTGACCGGAGATGTACATTAATGCCTCAAGGGCCTTCAAAATTGTTGAGAATACCACTCTGAGAAAATAGCCGCAGCCCGCAGAACAGTGCACCAGCTGCAGCACGAGATCTTCATTATAATAATATTATGGCGACAATGAATACAACGAGCATTATTTAATGTCAACGTTTACAGCTTAAACATTGTGACAAGATGCAAGTGTGACTGAACATTATTCCCAAGAGTCGTCAGTACTGAATCATCAGTTTGTCGACTTGGCAAATCTTAGCTGTACAGACTGTAATGTTTCTCAACTTTACGCCACTAACTCACACATGTACTCTGACTTTTCTCTAATTATCAAGCATTTCAAACAGTATCCACACGATTTATTGTATTTTAGATTGTAGATTTTTTTAGATCTGTAGCATGTTCTTTTCCCCCTAACATGTACGTAAAAAACGAAGCGAAGATGTACATTAAAGGACAAGAAAAGGGGTACCTGAAGTAGGTTTCAGAAAAATCGCAATGGAAAATTATGTTGTTTTTTTTGTTTTCATTTTAAATCTCCCGCAACACTGTTCCAACCGCGCCATGACGTCATATACGCACAACGTGAATCTGGGGAAGAAAAGGAAATGTTAAACTATATCCCAAGAAACTTTCCATGTAAAGTTATGTTACTTAGCATTTCGCTTACCTGCTTGAAAGACATATGTAACTAGAAAAGAAAACTATTAATTATTTAAAATGTTTTCACCAATTGGTAAAATGTGGTTGACTCACCTCCAGGGTGCACCACTCACTAACCAAAATAACTAACGTATTTTTAATCTTATTGACAAGATGCAGTAATTTAAAATTTTACTTAGTTAGTGACGTGTGCGCTACGAATTCTCTGATTATTTTTCTCAAGCTTCACTCAATGTTATCTAAACTTGTTTCATATGCTTATAGTCAACATGGTTGCGTCTAACGGTCATCGCGGGAGTTTAAATTTACATGTTTTATACAACGTTACTGCCGACGCAAGCCCTGTACGCAAAAGGCAAGTAGTGCAAGTATGCAAGTAGTGTAAAATTTCAAGACAAATATTTTATGCTAGTTACTCCATGCGAGTCGCTTTATTATGTTAAGGTTTACAATGTACTTTAAAGTATCACACGGACCCTGCCTTAACTAACATGTTTGCACTTGACTGAAAGGGTTAGTTCAACAAACACTGGAATGTAAAAGGTCCTTCAATCAACCTCTAAATATCTACCAGCGCACATTCTGGTGGCTTTAAATTTTATATTTTCAATTTATTATTTTATTTTTTATGTTCATGTTCTTCTTGTTTAAAATTGTACAGCTTCCTTTCATTTAGATTCAGTGCTGGCTTAAAGGAAAACTGAACAATTGTTTAGACTCAATCTCATTTAAATTTACAGTCCAAAATATACATTTTCTTGCCTATAAATGTTAGCAGTTGTTTCTTATATTTGAATAATTAACTTAGAAGTTAATTAACGGCAACCGAACACAACTATTGCTTATGTCAGAAACTGACCACAGTGCTAGGCGTCTTCCCTTGCGCATCAAGCACGTTCGCGTAAGTGTTACTGCTTAAACGCGTGATGTCACGAAAATGGGCTCTACGTCATATGACGTCAAAAACAAACACTGCAGTTCATGATCATTGTTATCACGGTACCGCCTTCTATTTTCGGCCACGCGAATGTGACAAAAAGGCGCCGTTGCGAATCTTAGTAGCATCACTGATCGGCGCGTAGCTTTGAAAATTTAACGAAATTTGAGTATCCGAGGTAACTAATTCTAATTATTATTTAATCTAAGCTTTAATTTAAAAAAAAGTTATTGCAGTTTTCAATATTTTAAAGCATTGTTTATTCTGAACTAACGTTTACACAATCATCCGGTTTTCCTTTAAGCATTGCTGCAACAAACATGTAGTTAACTGGTGTATGCAATAAGATTTAATTTCAACTAAAATTGTGCATAATACGCTGAAGCAGAGTTCACATTTACCTGGAAAATATATGAAAACGGCAACATAAAGACTCCCGGGCTGACCATGCTCATGCCGCAGGTTGTCTTACAACTGCATAGGGCTCGTAAACACTGGCAAAAAAGCCAAGCTCTTTGCAAATGAGTAATAACCGTTTTACTGTACTTTATAGACAGAAGTGTGCTTCTTTAGTATGTTCCAGCAGCTCTGAAAATCGTGCCACTTTTAACAAACGTTTTGCATTCTTTGCTCTATTAATGTAAGGGCAACTTTATCAAGTACAGACTACTTTTATACGTTGTATCCATTTGTAAGTAATTTGTAATACATTTTTACTAATTTGTACCATTTCTTGACTTACTAATTAAGCCAAGAAATCAAAACCATGTCATGAATCTTGGCATGCGCACATTCTAACAAGGACGGGGAGTTTTGTTAAAACCGAATTTTCTTTAATAAAACGATTGTTTGTGAATAATACTACTGTTATGACGTTTTATAACGCTTCGTAACGTATTTCAATATTTTCTGTATTTCAGTTATGTATCGACATTGTATTTCGTGGCAGATATTATTATAATTGCTATGCTTTGTGAGTTTGTTTGATATAATTTGTGTCACTAGCCAATTTAAACAGATTAACAGAATTTGATTATTTGCAGTGTTGTTTTCATCACCTTCCTACTAATTTAGTATCTAATTTTTCAATCTTCTGTTAAATTTTGTTTTTAGTTTACGTTACTTGCGAAGTGAGGTTTCATGCTATAAGAGTATATACATGCAAACAGGATGGGCTAAAGGATACGTGCCAGCTTTCAATAACCAAAGTTAGTGATTTTGTGTAAATAAAACTTCCCGAAATTTCGTTGAACTGATATAACGTAACGTGCAAACCAAGAGAACTCAGCAAGTTAACAAATGTCTAATTTTACGCATGTGTGTAATCCTGTCAGTATTCATTCAAGCTGCCAAAATTCAGGAGTACATATAGTCTTTCAACGGCAGTGAGCTGACTGTACACACGTATAAATGTTGAATTAACAGCTGAAACGTTAATGTTTTTGCACCAGAACTGAAATCTTGCACATGGTGCTAGTAAGACGATCTAAACAAATCAACAAAATGTGAGAAGGTTCACGGTTTGTTTAAAATTTAAAATTTGCTTGCCTTATTTATTGGGAAACAATTGCTTGATTTTGTTTAATTTTATTTAGAGGTACTTACGTGTACTAAAATTACGTTTTCGGTTTGACTGCTAAAAGAGCAAAGAGTAAAAGAGTAAAGTTGAAAAAGAATGCATGTTTGAAATTTAGATTCTTATGCCATCGTGCCACGCGTAAAATTATTCAAGTTTTAGCTCAAAGAGCTGGTAATAACATGATCATTATTATTTCAAAAAGCCCGAAGTTTTTTTTTAATTTCGGGAGTTCATTATCGGGTGAAGTTTAATCGCATGACAGGAATATGGACGTCATCTTAGAATTCGTTTAACCTAGTTTAAAAAGTGGGTTCTAAACACTGAATGAAACACAAAATTATTTGGTTATCGCAGTAAATAAGACTGTTGTCACAATTTGAAAATATGCCTAACAGCAAAGTTATGATTATTAGATTCTGAATTTGATTAAATACGTGTGTTTACAGAGCTCCGGGTTTGGAATCTGGGTCGCTCTTGGAAGTATACATTCTCACTAGCAAAATCTAGACTTAGAAATCGTCCATTTTTTAGTTTTACTAATTTTATTAATAGGCGGAAACAAGGATCACTATCAAAGCAGAAATTCTCACTAATTTGATTTTGTCAAGCTAGAATGAACCATAAAACACGAGAGTAAAGTGAAAAAACAGACAATTTAAAGACTAAATCATAAATTATATTATTACCATATCAAAACAAGCATAGTCGTTCTTAATAAACACGTAATACACTTAAAATGCAGGCATCCTGGCAAAGTAAACTTCAAATTAGATTGGATTAAACTTCACACGTATTCGCGATATGAAAACCGAAAAACTCTTAGTCAATGACATTAAGAAACAAATAAGTTAAGCAACAAAACACTACCAGCTGATTACCAATTGACCAGTATTGATTACTACTCAGGTTGATTACAGTGCAAAATAATCGACTAAAGTGTAAAAAAACAAATATAATCAATAAATAGATAAGCCTAAGTAAAATTAGGTCCGATTACATGTCACAAATGAAATGAGGGCAAAAAATCGCATAAAAAGACAGAAGTGAGTCAAAATTCGGGATTAATACAATCTCTCACCAATCGAGACTTGTGGCCTTACCTGTCTGCCATAATTGGCGAAGCTTGTAAACGCTGACGGTCTTCTGCTTACTATTCCTCCCCCTCCACTCCCACGACGGTTTATTTTTGCTGAAGCGACAGTCAAGCGATTGCTCATCATATCAGCACCCGCGCCAAAGATTCACCAATTCAACACCCCATTCGCACTGACAAGTACTACTCTCACAATGCTGCTCACACAGAGGTTCCAGATTCCAGATTTCAAGTGTAATGTAAAACCAAAATAAAATTCCACTAACGTTCTGGCGTCGATCTAAATTAATAACTCATGCCACAGAATTGATGATTTAGTCTAGAAATGTTTTTTTCTATTATAACAGGAGGGTATATGTGCGCCGAACCACAAATAAATCAATATATCAATAAAATAAATCAGTCGGGAATCACCAGAATCATCAAAAAGATCCGCATTACTGCTCTGCCAGTGATGATGAAGCAGATGAAGCAACGTCGAAATCGATAATTATCAGTTTAATGGGTGTATTAATTTAATACGTCATCAGGCAGATGCAGTGTGTTTACCACCGAGAAAGAAGTGAGAATTTGAAGTATTAAAAGCATATTTGTTCCACAACGTGTTTACATACTAAGTAGATGAGGCATCACTGTCTAGTCGTTCAACACAAACAGCTGTTAACTACGTGCTCTGCAGTGATAAATGACTTAAGATTCACATGTAAGATTACAGTAAGTCAAAAGTAGGTACAGAATTTGATTTGCAACTCGAGAGAACTTGATTTAAGATGATGGACAATACTAGTTCGTACGTGAGTCTTAAATCGTAATCACAAATATTGCGTCTAATCCGTTACTGTCATTTACTGCATCATATCATCCATTTTCCTTGTTTACGATAACGTCATTTTTGTGCAGTTGTAAACATCGTCATATTGGGAGCTTGGTAATTTTGCTGCATCTGCATCGCGCCATCAGAAGTCAAAATGCACTGAAGATAAACGAAACCATATAAATTCCTTTCCCATTTTCTCAGAAAAAAGATTTGTAGTAGAAATTCTCTGTAATTTTTGTTTTTCATAAGTTAATGATTCTTTTCAGCGACTATTTGCACAAAAACGTAGTCTAAAATCTACCACAATTGAGCTTCAGACAGAAAATTTTATTCCTTTTTCGTATTACCTTAGATGCAATAATAATGCGAGAGACAGTTAAACCGTAATTTGTACCACTGAGAACATGCGGAAAACGATACAACGCACATGCACCAAAAATATTTGTTCTCACATGTTATAATGGTTTTCACCCTGAAGCCCTTCCATTCGTCCACCCCACAGCTGTGAGCTTCAATGCCCCAAATACCGTCGCAAATAGAGGCAACTCGCCGTGAACAAATCTACGCAAAACAAGGCGGGTGGTAATTTTTTATTTCTGACATCTGTGAACGCTTTCGCGCCGGCGATGTTTATTAATTATCTGTTGATTAAAGATGACGAAATGTGGTAATTGGGGCATTCACCCGTTAAAATGTGGTAATTTTCAAGTTCTACACGAGGGAACACACTCGTTACATATTGAAAAACCTGCGAAAGGCAAGGATTTGTCTTGCTTTCAAGCAAAGGAACGTTTTTGCAAGTCATTGTCAGTTTTAACTGGGAGAGTAGTTGTTTCCCACCGTACTTCATTGAAATTTTAGCGATAAATTTAAGTAAATTTGATTAGAACTTATAATGTTATAAAGGTGCCTGTATACGCTGGCTACTTGTAAAAACCTATACCAAGTTAAACTACCAAGTATTCTGCTCTGCTGAGGTTAAGGCAATGTTGATACACTACCATAACAGCTCGGCAGAAAAAACGATTAACGCAAGCTTAATATCTTCAGTTAAAATCTTAATTTGCTTCAGTATTTATTTTCTTATCTGCAGAATGAGACCACTAAGAATTACACCAATTATGCTTGATTTTTCCAATACTAACAGGTGTTCCAGGGACGGAAGTCTGTTGACGTGTAAACTGCTTCTTCATTGTGATAACCAGTCAACCGGCTATCTGATAAACCGTAACAAGTGTTGATTTGACACTTATAACTGCAACGTGTGGCGAGCTATAACAACTGGTCCGAGTTTCGCTAAGTGTGTTAGTTTTTAGCAGCATGTCGCAGAAGACAAACATCTCAGCCAAGCTGTCAAACGAAAAAAGGCGTGCTGAATTTTCAGTCATAATATTTTACTAATTAATGATCGGGACGCTGCGAAAACATGTGTGATCCAGATGACACTTGCTAAAGAGTAAATATTTGCATTTTAGTCACCAACATTGATCAACTATACACCACCATTAAAGTTCCAACTGTCACTTTATTGAACGCATTTTTTATATGCAGTAGAATGTGCCGAATGGACTTTATTAATTAATAATAAATTTACCTTTCTTCTATGTGATCTATTTTTGCCAGAGTTCTGAAAATCACTAGGCTTTTTGGTTTCTTTCTCTTCTTTTTCCTCTTTCCCTCCAGCGATCTAACACTGGAAATGCTGAACTTGATTGGCCAGCGATATGGACAGCCTAGGTGCCTGCCTTGCACGCAGAAATCCCCTGGTTGCAATCACAACCCAACTTTTTTACATCCCCTGGCTTTCAAGTTTGGTATCAAAAATTAAGTTTAAGCGACTTTGTAACATCATATTCTAGACATTATTGACTAAATGAGTCAAACTTTTAGTTAAGAAGCTGAAAAAATGATACTACTGACTTCATGATAAGCCGCAAAATTTCCAGCAGAACAGAGCCATGATTCTCGAAAATGTAGCTGCTTCTAACGATGCTAACTCAGGTCAGAGCCATATGAACCCATTGTTAGGTCCTCAGGCTTTCGTCCTTTCCCCTCCCGGACTTCAATTTTTCTACAAAAGAATTTTTTGAAAACACAATTTTTCAATACTATAGCATTAAGTGCATAAAGTTTTTATTATGTCTAAAAATATTTATTGATAATCGTTTTAACATAAAAAGACAATTTGTTTTACCACAGTGAGGATATAATCTCATTAGTAAATAATTATTCCCAATCCCTGTTTGACCGTTAGCTTAGTGTGCATGTATGGATTTTGTGGCCCTGCGTAAATGTGTATCGACGTTAACTGAAAATGGCACCGTTTGTCTTGGGATGTAGATTACTTAGGTTACTGTTTTCTCATGGGTCACATGGGTGTCTGTCTTAAGCCAGATCCAACTAGCTCAGATAAAAGTGATACGGTCATATTTTGCTTAAAAAAGAAGCTGTCGAATCATAATAGAACTTCCTTACACAAAACTAGGTTAGCTTCATCATCGCGATTACTAACAGTCACTTTTTGCATGAAGAAGTAAAGAATTATAGAAGATTATCAGAGCAGGTGGATAAACAGTGACCAAAAAGTGAAATGAAAGCGTAGTAAAATGATACTTAGTGCTTTTTTTCTGTCACTGTAACATAATAAATTATAATATCGGTAAATCAAACATTCATTCATCAACCTAACTGCAAATATAAGTAAAATTATATGTTAGTAACCTCAAGTTTTTTCAAAACACTAATTTAGGAAACCAAGCTGGTCAAATTAATTTATTGTCTGTACTTCATTATTCACTAGTGCTGCCTGTGATAATTTACTATTTAACATATTAAAAGGAGGCTGAGTTTTGGTCGGCCGCTATCCTCTCTTCTTTTCACTTATGACTAGTAATTAGGCCCTATTTACCTGGATACTATTCAACTATTGCATCCTTACAGAATGAAAGTGGTTATTGTACATTTTGTAGATGGAGAAAAAATAAATTTTAATTCAATTCATTTCCCTAACAGAGAAATGAAAATGCGCGTTTTCGTCCACCAATATGAACCAGTTTCAGGTGACCCACCTACCTTTGTACTTTGCTTCTTACGTTTATTTGATGTGCAATTCATTCATGACCTATAGTTAAGATAATTACGAAAACTACCAACCCAGCACTGAAAAATTGTAATTACTCGTACGCAGCTGAGGAAACCATATAGCGCCATATGACTGCGTGGATTTAAGAAATCAAGCCAAGTAAAACAACCCATGGATGCAATATAAGGGTGAAGGAATTAATAGACCTACTTCTTTTCTACAAGGAATCTGCGCAATGTGTAGTCTGTTATAATAATCCTATCCAGTATCCACTAGGTCATGAACACTCGGTTTATTATTGACGAAAATGGGGCTAAACCGATTAATAATAATAGCAGCATCCGAATTCACTTTCAGTAAGAAGCCTGCACTGCGCAAAGTCGCAAACTGCGCATTTCTACGAAAATAATTATCGACTCCTGCAGACTGAGCAATCCGCAGTTAAAAGAGCTCTACTATTTATACTAGGTTATTTATAACTTAAGTAATAAGCTTATTATAAGTTTCTAATCGCATGCGCTTCGCCATAATTTCTTACGTTGCCAGTAATATCAGTACTGTAGACATGTGCATAAAATTGATTACAAAAGCAATTTGTAATTAATTTAGTGCAGTAAATTATACATAGAGTCTGGTGACAAAGGTAATTTTGTCACCAGCATTTTTTGAAAAAACATATATGACGTTGACTAATGTATGAGCTAGAAGCAACACCTTCTGCCTGATCGTACATGAACTGTACCACCAAAAGTGAACAATGTTCCCTTTACCGTTAAACTATATATCTGAGCGCTAGTAATACTTTCTATCATTAAGATTATCTTATGCATCTGGAGCTTTAGCTCTGCTGTATGTACTCAGTAAATTAATAGCACGGTGTCACTGAGCAAGAATGCGCCAATTCAATTCCAAATATTTTCTTTTTTTCATGGCACATAGTTTACAGTGATTTCCTCGAGAAATAGCACTTTGAGAAAACGCGTTAAAATGGCTATAAAGTGAAAAGAAAACGCTACGGAAGGTTACAATATGTCTAGCTATTAAATGCTCTAATTAAAGAAAGAAGAATATGCGTTTTCTAACACAATATTATAAACTCCGTCGAAGAAGAAATGAAAAAACCTTCTGTGTAATGTTCTAAGTGTTCTGTAATGTTCTTAGATGGGTAGAAAAACTTTGTCCCGGATTTTAAATTCGTTCTCCCAGCCAAGGTGCCACCCAAGGCTAAAAGATCGTTGTTTTCATTATACATACGTTCTACACGTTTTTATAAATGCATATGTAGAATTCAAACACACGTTCAACTAAAATTGTAGCTATTTTCATTTAGACGATAAGAAAAAATGCTTGGATAAAACTATAGCAAAAAGCGCTTTGTCTGTTATTATTATTATTATTATTATTATTATTATTATTATAATAATAATAATAATAATAATAATTATTATTATTATTATTATTATTATTATTATTATTATTATTATTATTATTATTATTTTTATTATTATTATTATTATTATTATTATTATTATTATTATTATTATTATTACTATTATTATTATTAGTAGTAGTAGTATTTTAAATTTATTCCATACATTTAAAAGTGCATACCATTACATAAAAACAAAAAACACGCAGCTATGCTATAAAATTACGATAGAAACTGATGAAATATTTACATATACACATGCATATATACCGAAACGTAAAACATAAATACACAAGATAAATCACTAAAAATACAATACACAGAGTGATAAAACCCAATAAAAGTCGCGTTTAAAATGGTAAAAGATGCTGATCTCATAACGCAAAACATAGTTTATACCAACTCGTTCATATAACTGCATCGTGATATGCAGATTTATCAATTATATCATTCACTTGTTTTGTTAGCCCATATATAGAGGATCCTGTTACTTTCGCGTAATAACATCATAGTTAGGAATATTTCCAAATTTTTCACTTATGCTGCACTCTTCCTAGAATGTGAAAGAGTTTACAAAATGCATCATTGTGAGCACTTTTAAAAAAGTGAAGTTGTGTTGGAGAAAGTTGCACCATAGGTCACATGCGTAAAATTGACACGCATACGATTTGAACATCATTATTTTCGTATTGACACAATATTTAGAGAACTTTGCTAATAAAGTATTTGCCCTTACATAAAGATCTTTTGACTTCGCTTTCATAGCTTCACCATCGCGTAGATAACTAGTGAATTTAAATAATCATAAGAATTACAAAATTTAAGAGGAGTATCATTAAGTCAAAATATGGGCCAAATCCAGGGTTTGCAGAATTTACCATTTATAAGCATGCGTTTGTCTTTGTTGTATGCTAATGATAACAGGTGGAATAAGGTAACAGATGAAATTCGTGGTTTTTACCGTTCTTGCTGCTGCTCTGTATGATTTTAATCCCGTTGCTCTCGAAAGCTGCGGCGTTACCGGAGTATTCCTGAAAATCCTGGAACTGCTTTGATGCAAATTCCCTCCCCCACTTCTGTACTGCAGATTTACTCTACTGCTCATGATTGCTGGAGGCATTGAATTGACACTTCACGTATTTTAGCCACAAATCGAAAAAAACGCACTCCAAACCTGAATGAAAAGATTATTTAGGTTGATGAGACGTCATTATGATAAAGTGCCGTTGCAGATGACGTCATATTACGTCATGGATCATCAGAACTGTCAGCACACAGTGAACAATGTAAGTACGTCGCATGTATGTAACTGTAATTATAGGTGCTCAGGTCGTGTCAATCGTATGCATCGTGTCATCTGAAATAACTTTTTCAGTATAAATGAGTAAACAGTCGTCAATTAAGTCTCTACGCTAATATTTAGTTATCACAAATATTTAGATAATTATTGTAGGTAACGAGACGTCTATTTTTTGACTATTTGTAAAATAATGTAGGATCTGAAATAACATACTCGTTGAAATCGTTCACAAACACAAGAGAATAAATTTGTTGAACCACTTTTGACGAAACACGCCTGTTTATTTCTTTAATAATGAATGCCACCAGGACCAAACGCATCCTACATCATTTTGAGGATAAGAACTTGCTAAGTCACGTATTTCACTAACTTCACTAAAGTCTTCGCACTTAACTTGCTTTTTCACAACTTGCGACACAAAAGTGCGGAATTTCTCGTATCAAACAATTAAACATAATGAAAACTACCTCACTCAGGTTTTTGCAAGCTAAACTAGACCACGGTAAATGGTTTAAGAAAAACAATTAATGACCTGCCTTCTTGGCTTCAAATATGCTGTAAAGCGAAGCCACTTAGGAGTCATTAGCTCAGCTGGTCTTCAAGCGAACAGACTACAAAGAAAACTGCAGCAATATAGTTGCAAACTTCTGCACGTATATTTGAAGGGAGTTCTGTTTTAGTGTTTGGTACAACGAAGGGCCATGTGTGCATTTGTAAATACGCATGCAGTATGTTAGCCGTTACGTGTCTGTAACAGTTTCCTCACCGCAGAAGTCTCGTAAATCAACTTTAACTACATATTTGCTACACAAAGTTCTCTTGTGAGCTCTTCCTCAATCTACGATATCGTGTCACTGCAAATTTTTAGAAGGAACTGTTGAAGCCACTGTCCTAGTTCAAATTGCCTGTTTGAAGGAAAGAACGGGTCATATATATATAATAAACTCAACGTGCTAAATGACCGTATGTTATTTAATATAACTAATAAATATATCGTCTTCACTTAAACTTAAAAAAATATAAAAAAACATAACAAAGAAATTTGAAAGAAATTGTCTATAAACCATAAAATTAATTTATAATATCCCTCTATAAGAATGACTTTTCAGCCATTCACTGAAAATCTTTACATAACTGGTGGACTTCGTGGCTTTTCGTAAGCACATCGTGGCTTTCCGTAAGTGCGCGCTCCTCTTTAAACTGGTTCAGACATCTGACCTATCATTGCACAGTACTTCCCGTGTACAGTACCGGCAACTTCATGCCAAATCTTGTTTTATTTCGTTTTCAATCTTCGTTTTCAAGATATGCTGCTTTGTCAAAGACAAACAGACACGCATGCGCAATCATAGATTCTAAATTCGCGATTGGAGGTCCGTCGACATTGCCGCATTGGTAAATAATAAAAAGTTGCTTTTGCATACGTATATAATATTGCAGTTTTGTTACCTAAACATACAAATGTAATATTTTCATAACATAATTGAATCGTATAATAAAATACGTATAATTTAATTTAAATTTAATAATACTTTCTGCGTTGTAAGCAAAACAATGAAAATTTTAGGCGGTACTTATATACTTTTACGTTCGTGTTGACAAACATCCTGGTTTAGCTGTCATATATATAAGCCTGTGTGCCTGAAATAGAAGAAATTTGTAGCAGACTCAATTTTGTTACAAGGGTGTTCGTTGTTTTTATGAATGAGTGAAATTTTTGACAGCTTTCAAATAGCTTGCAAAAGATAAACGTAGGATATCGCAATTAAAATTTTAATTGCATTAGTAAATTGGCCTACATCGCAAGTACTTTCATTTAATGAATGTTCTATAATCATATATTTATATACTAGATTATAATTTATCTTGCTAACTTGTTGTTTCATTATAGATGGAGTTCTCCTGTTATCAGCTGATGTTCTTATTCCTCATTTCACTTTCAAGCAGCGTGATGTCACAGACTATGGTTTTTGAAGGTATTACGTATTACATTTTGCAGCACTTACCTGCTCTTTCCATCTGGGTACCTAAAATCGCGCGTTGAGTCGAGTAAATTGTATAAATGTCGTTTAATCGGAGAGCAGTACTGATTCTTTTCAGTAATGTGTCTTTCGCAAACAAAAGAAATTAAGCGCAGAAATTGCACTTGTCCGATTCCTAGCAGTTCGAATTTAGCCCAAAAGAATTTGTTTACTGTCAGAATTTATTTATAACTTCTATTTCTGGTTAAAACATCGAAACGAAAAGGAATGGAAACAATATTAAAAACCATTTTAGAATAAAAAAAATGTTAAAAAATTCTGCTGTGATTATTCTTATTTTATGTTTTTGATAACAATGATGTATATAAACTTACAGAATATTCTTCTTCAAAGTACGAGAAAATGATGTTCGTACATGGGAAGCGCGTTGTCCCTGTGATTCTCACACCATACATTCGTATTAATGACATTTTGCAGCTCATTATAATTGATATTGTATATTAAGATTGCAGAAACTACGACGAGCTTTGTGACTGGTTTGTTTCTGATAATGATGATGCATGCGAATCTAGCTACATGATGAAAAACTGTCGAAAGGCCTGCAAATTTTGTGAACCAGGTGCGGAATTACATTTTTCACGGTTACCTTGTGATATAATTAAACGTTGCATGGTATTACGTAATTTTTACAAGTATAAATAGTCCTGTATTACCCATCCCTTAGGTGCGATCTGACTTGGTAGGGTAGTAAAAAATATATCTAAAAAAATCAATATTCATTTTCAGTGTGTGAAGATCGCCTCGAATATTGTCATCTATTAATCACAGATTACGATGACTATGGCATGTGGACATCAAATCGTTGCGAGGATGACAGTTGGAAAGAATTCATGAAGTTCAATTGTAAACAATCTTGTTATGATTGTTTCGATTACGGTAAGTGACTTAATGCTATACATGTGCATCATTATGATAATTGCTTCCGTACGCAAGTTTAAAAATTAATAATTTAAGGAATAAATCCTTTACTTCATTATTTAAAAAAACTAACAGAAGGGTCTGTTATTGCAGAAAAGCAAAAAAAAACAAGAAAAAATAAATCCACTAATTCGCTTTTTGAAAAAACTATTAGAAGGAGTCTATTATAGCAGAAAAGCAAAAACAAGAAAAAGTAAATTCACCAATTCACTTTTTGAAAAAACTAAGAGAAGGAGTCTATTATGGCAGAAAAGCAAAAAACAAGAAAAAAATAATAAATCCACTAATTCGCTTTTTGGAAAAAGTAACAGAAGAAGTGTATTATAGCAGAAAAGCAAAAAACAAGAATAAATAAAAATTTTGTAGCAAAAAACGCAAGAAAACAACAAAATCGTCTTTATCTTTTTTTATTTCAAATAAATTAGGCGGAACAAATAAACTGGTAAGTAGATTACAGTGTCGCTGATATAGTATAACTAAAGTAATTGGCTCAATTTCTAAAAAAAACCACGACATTCTTATAGCTTTTTTCATCCGACTCTCAATATTTCCGGAGGCATCTACATCAGAGGAACGTGCAATTTAAATCAATTTAAAATTAATCAATTAAAAAACCCTAATTAACTAACTGATTAACGAATTGCGACAACCTTTTTAATTTTTTACCAAAGGCATCCTAGTTGATCATTCGAACAAATTAAATTCAATTAGATTAGGCGAATATTCAATTTAAATTCAGTTAAAATTAATTAATTTAAAATCCCTAATTAATTAACTGACTAACGAATTGCGACAACTTTTTTTATTCAGTTAGATCAGGTGAACATGCTATTTAAATCAGATAAAATTAACTAATTAAAGAGCTGTAATTAATTAGCTGATTGGAAAAGTTTTTCATTTTCAATCAAGGACATTCAGCTAAAAACCCTATCAAATTTAAAGTGCTGATTCCATCTATAATTTTTCTTTTATTATTTTCGATAACGGATGCGAAATATTATTTCAGGAATTGTTACTGACACGTTTTAGTCTTAAACCAAGGACATTTTTGTAATCTTCACACCAAATTCAACTTATTTACAATTTAAATAAATTTAAACTTAATTAATAATTCAAACAGCTCTAGTTAATTAACTAATTAACTAACTAATTGCTACAATTTTTTATTTTGAACCAACGTCGTAACTAGTCGTCGGGCAAATTTAACCAAATTGGATAAACATTTTTGGATAAACAGCTCTAGTTAATTAAGTAATTAGCGAATTGTGACAAATTTTTTTGTCGTAAACAAACGACACGTAATCTAATCAAATCAGAGACTTAAAAAATGGTACTGCAGCAGGTTCTTAAAGGCACGGGTTCATTGAAGTAACATACTGGTAATAAAAGTCCATCGGGATCACCTTAGGAATAAGTATTGAGTTATCTTAGGACTATGTTCTTAAACGAATTATTACTATTACTATTACTATTATTATTATTATTACTATTATTATTATTATTATTATTATTATTATTATTATTATTATTATTATTATTATTATTATTATTATTATTATTATTATTATTATTACTACTACTACTATTACTACTACTACTACTACTACTACTACTACTACTACTACTACTACTACTACTACTACTACTACTACTACTACTACTACTACTACTACTACTACTACTACTACTACTACTATTATTATTACCATTATTATTATTATTATTATTATTATTATTATTATTATTATTATTATTATTATTATTATTATTATTATTATTATTATTATTATTATCGCTCCAAATAAATATCAACGCGATTAGATAAATACTTTTGGCGTTATTTCAACTAATTTGGAGTTAAAAAGTTGAAAATGGACTGACGGACAGTGAATGCGTCACAGTGTAACAGGAGGTTTTCTAAGACACGGAAATTTTCTGCATAAGGGTGGGGGTTGATGAATTGGGTTAAGAATTTTCTAACTTGGGCTGATAAGAATTTGGTGACAAAAGTTTGGTGACGCACCCGAGTTTTGTTGTGGCTTAGTTTTTTGGCAGTAAAATTCTATAGTGTATCTGCAACTATGCTGAATAGTATTACAACATCACAATTCGTCTAAATATTATTTTCACTTATTATTTACAGGTTCCGGATCCGGTTACTAATAGACTTCGAAGAATAAAACAAAAACCAAAACTGATTCTCAGATTACGACAATCATTGGCAGAATATGCACCCGAGGTCCGCTATTGTTGGTCAAGAATAATTTGCGATAATTTTTTGGACGTTAGAAGCTTCTTATTGACAATATCCACCAATTCAGGAGCTCCAACGCCCAAGACTGATGATTCTCCCTTTGATTGATAAATTAACTGCCCCTCTATTTTTGTATTACACTATCCAGAAAAGATGCGGATTATGTACACGCTTGGCACATTAATTAAACAAATGCATCAAAAAAGAACGAAAAGACTTGTTTTTTCTTATGTTTCAAAACACTTTCATTTTAATCACACCTATAATTTTCGTTATATATATATATATATATATATATATATATATATATATGATATGGCCTCGTGATTCTTTATCAGTTTCTCCACTCGTTTCAACATGAAATCTATTAAATTTTGGCAGTTTGCAGAAATTTGGTCGTTGCACCACATCTGGATGATGATGTGAAAAATGCTCACTTTTTCAGAAGTTTGTGGGAGAAACATCGGCCTGGTTTTCAATTTGTTGATTAGAATTAAACAAATACGTGGGAATGTACATAGTCTAATTTGTTTTTATAGAAAAAGGTGCATAACGCTTAAGTTTACGAGTTGTTAATTAAAATGGTTGGCTGCTATTGATATATATAATTTAGATTAATTCTTGACTTTTAATAAAAACCGCACAACTATTTGATTAAAAGAGTAGCCACCCAAAATATAATTTACTGCAACTTACATGATTTGGGGCATTTACATTATTACTTTCTACCACAACAGGAGAACCAATCATAGGTAATTTATCTTTATTCGCTTTATCTCATAGTTAATACAACAAACACAGAGTACCAATGCTAGATATATAACGCGCAAATCAGCACATAACTATAAAAAAACTGTTGAAAAGAGGAAAAAAATAACCTAACGAATTAGGTGGATCATATGACGTTTGCTTGTAGGAATAGCAAGCGTCAAATGGTCACCTGTTCAAGGGTGACGAAGGAATTTATAACTTTAGAATGAAGCGCGTATAAATAATTAAAGGTTAACCTAATTGAACGACTCTAGGTAGATTTGCAAAGGTTGTAGGAACCGGAATAAACTAGTTTGCAATACTGTAAATGAAAGGTCTAATAGCAGAGTAGAACTCAATCACGGGAATCCGTGACAGATGACATCTATCAGCTTCTGTCTGATGGTACAGTCTGACTCTCGCAAGCGCAACTTGACAATCAACCACAAGTTTTCAATTGGGTTTAAATCCGAAGAGTTCCCGAGCCAGAAAACTTTAATTTCCTCGTTTTTAAAGAAATTTTTGACGACTTTACCCGTGGAACATCAGAGAACGTCTCCCTGAATCCTTCTTCTTGTCAGAATCCAAAATACTGTTGCGATCGCATCATGCCAGAAACAATATGCGAATTAGGGACAATTCACAGCAGAAATACCGTTTAGTGGATTTGTTAACGCGCAAGTCCCCAGTTCACGGCTGGAAAATACCATAAAGGGTGGGAAGGAAACGTTAAAATCTGTTAGTGGTTTAATTAATTTGCACAAGGCTGTACGTCTCGTTCTGCTCATTCTACTTCATTGTCATTCAAAATGCGAGTATTTACACAACAAAGTTCATTTGCGGTCTGTTGTCATGTTCACGGGGTGGTGCGAAGTTAAAAATTACAATATGTTCACATCGGGGTTGCAAATTTTATATGATGACTTTGCATACGAACGTAATTATTTATACATTCAATTATTATAATGTGCATCGCGTACTAGGTTACTCAGTACCTCACAAATGGTGATGCGTTTGTCACCATTTAATATTCATTCATCACTGCTGATCTGCTTTGCAGATTATTTGTGATGTAAATGTGAAACAAAGTTAATTGTCGAATTTGAGTAATAACAATAACTCTATGCAATGCAGATTTTATTATTATACGACTATGGTCCATGACTGTATTCTAACCGTTGTCTCTAAATCTTTTATATATAAATTTTTCCCCTTTATTGTGAATGATGTCCATAAAAATGACAAAACTAATAACCTAATTAACTGCAGCAGAAACAGCGGGAAATTATACTTGCTATTGTCACGATTAAAAATTTAAAATTACAACATTATTTAAATTAGTCGTACGCCTATGAGTTGTAAAGAAAAACAAGATTTTTAATTTAGTCGTATATCATTTAGTTGTCATTGTAAAACAATGTAAATGATCCACGTTGTTGTTGCTGTTGTTGTTGTTGTTGTTACTGCTGCTGCTCAACTACTGCAGTAGCTGCTGCTGCTACAGTAACAACAACAATAACAAAAACAACAATAACAGCAACTGCAATGTTATCCACTACCACTACCACTAATACTAATACTGATGATGATCATATGATGGTGACGATGATAATGGCGACGACGATGACGATTAATTTTTGGAGGGCTAACTTCACAACTGTGACATTTAAACCGGCATTTCATGATATTAAAGGACATTGATGTGAATAAAAACCTTATTTCAAAGTAAAAACTACACTGACAGTTTTTCTTCTCCTACAAATTAAATCCTGGATTTAGTTCACTGTAAAACACATAATATCATAATTATAGTTGTCTTAATATAGAGCTAAATTAATTCCAGATCTTTGGAGAGATGATAATTACGTCAATTTAGAATTTGCTAGGCTATTTTCTGTAATGGTGGAGCTTATTTTGTTCTTTAAAATATGCTCAATATAACGTCGTCAGTCACACGAAGTGCTAAACGACTTGTTTGGTGCAAGTCATTGTAAACAAATATCACAACAGAATATGAACTTTTCTAACAGTATACAACAAAACAAGAATTTTAAGTAGCATAGATGCTAGCTAAACGCTATTGTATTATAATTATTGACATCCGTTTACCAGCTAACATTACAACACCAATAGCTACATGCCATACACACACTATACTGAAATACATGGAACTGCACAAATAACAGTGTAGCCATATAAATCAAAAGTTATATTGGTAAGTTAGCATAGTAATAGAAATTATCTCTGCTACAGATTTTAATAGTAGAATAGAATTGGTATTCTCATTATGTTAAGCTTATATCAACTTGTATAACTATAATGCTGTTGTTAGCTTTGATAAGGAATGCTAACAGCCAACAACCAAGTAGGTCTATGGAACAAATTGCTAACCAAAGGAGCAAAACAATTATTATGCAGTTATAACATATACAGACAGTATAACCACTGGGGCAGCGTATATCACAGGCTTTTTGCACACTAACTCCAAGCCAAACAGATATCACAAGCGTTCATTCATTATTGAAAAGAACACAATACAAGGAGAACAGTGTTTTACACCCGTTAAAAACACACAGAAACATACAAAATGTTACAGACCTAATCCTGCTGGCCAAGTTTTGATTGGCTAAGTAACTTTGAGCACCCAGTCAACATGTGTCTAAATCTCAACTTTATGTAAAAATTCACCACCCCACAGTTATTAACAAAACATAGACAATTAATAGGGCGGCTTCTAATCTCGAAAAGGTTCAGGCCACCTCCATTAACAGCATTTTAGCCATAGTGGCATTATACACAGCAACAGTTCACACACTTAAAACAGTAAAATGCTGTTAAAGCTATAGAGTTAGTTAGTCCTGTTTACACAGCATTAAAAATGAGCAAACAAGTCTTTATGTACTGGGCACATAGGTAATTACCACTAATAAAAAGACATACAAACTGCCATCAAAAGCTCTTTTGGCAGCAAATGCTGTGAATAAAAGGTATTCTATGAACTTTTAACAGAAACACTTTGTACTCCTATTTACAACTTTTGATCTGTCTGGCATGAACGCAAGTACATATAATTACTATAACATTAATATCCGGGCAACATAAAGTCACAAGATAAGCTCATTTTATAATAATGATCATTATTTCATTATTATCACAGAAATTTGGAAGATAAATCAATTCAAGCATCAGCAGACCTACCCTAACAAGACAACAGAAGATAACAAAATGAAATATAGCACAAATTTGTAAATCATTATGTGTTTATTTATTTGTTAAAGGAAGTTAAATTACTACTTAGTGACATACATATAATAACATTATACTTGAAGTACATTGCAAAATTAGAACATTCAAAATGCCAAAAAAGACATATTAATGCAAAAGCAGTGAACGGACATCGTGAAACAATTTATCGTGTGGATCCAAACCTTGAAATTTTGTGTCTGGGTATCCCGAGTTTAAGAATTATTTTAACTAGTTTTTAGCATACTCCAAATAATTTCTAACTGCTTTGATGAAAAATCCATTAGCTTATACATTAATGATACAAGCAGCAAGAATACTATCCATACACTACACCCAGTAAAAATTACTGACGAGAAGACAAACACAGAATCATTGATATGCAAGCATAAATAATTACCTGTAGGTATGTAAAAGGATAACTAGTTTTTCTACCAGTATTTGCCGAACAAATTGCAGATATTCATTCATAACATGATTTCTATTACACAAGAATATCAGAAGACAACAAATAAAAATAAAATATAAAATTCACAACCTATAAAAAGTAAATGTGCCTTTGGAAAAGCTAATACTCAGTTATTTTGCCATATATCACAAAATAATTGTACATTGTTAAGTACCTAATATAAACCACTACATGTAATTTGCATAACAGACTAATACCTTTTTATTGATTTATGATTTGTTTATTATTACATTTAATATTAATTACTACCACACTCTGCTGCACCATTGTCTCTTTATGTAAAAGACGCATACAACATCAGCGAGAGAGATATAGTGAGGGAGAGGGAGAGAGAGAGGGAGAGAGAGAGAGGTGGAGAGAGAGAGAGAGAGAGAGAGAGAGAGAGAGAGAGAGAGAGAGAGAGAGAGAGAGAGAGAGAGAGAGAGAGAGAGAGAGAGAGAGAGAGAGAGAGAGAGCACTGTTTCTGATGTTGCCGGCAGAACTCTCTACATCAGGAAACAGTACTATGGATTAATGCACTAATGTAATGTAATGATGCACTAATTCATTATGCATAAGAATAATCGTAAATATGGCTAAATGTCTGAGCAGATACTATTATTGGCTAGACTAGGCTACACGTCAACTCAGTACATATTTTTCACTTTCTTTCCTCATTTTCTACTTGTTTATTACATTTAATGCGTAATTTATCTATAAGTGACATTGGAAAAGATCCGGGGACCTTAAAGATCTCTTCCATAAACTCGTGACAATAGGTGTTTGCTTTGTCTTCTGTGATAATCTTAAACAAATCCATGACATTAGCCAAGTTTGTGCACTGTGCAAACCGTTGACGATTCTTTATAATTAATGTAATACCAACGCGGAAGATGATTTTAGATCCTTCATAAAATAGGCAATCCCAAATTCTCAACACTGTTTCAACAGGAAAAACATCAATGTAACAGCAAATAAACCACTTTGTCGTAAACAAATCAAAAGTAACACCAATCTTTTGAAAGACGCTGTAGACCTCAGGACATTTGACCTTGACCAGATGCATTAACACTCTTGAATCAGTTTTGAAGCCAATGAGACTAGGAGAATAGTAGCCTTCTGGAAGAATATTAGTCACCAAACGATCTAAAAGCCAAAACACCTTTTCCTCATCCTTCACAATCAAGAGAAGAAGCCCTACAATGAAGTTCAATCCCTGGCAATAGCCAATTTCTTTTCGATGATGTGCAAATGCTACCAAGACGTTCAGGAGTGGCTTTCTTTTTCCTTCGGGTGCATCTGCAAAGTATATGTTCTCCGGGAATGTTCTATGTATATCTGTTGTTATTATCTCAACGACTTTATCATCCTTTGGTCCGGCTAGTAGCTCCTTGTACAGGCCTGAATTTGCCGACATTTGATCAATGGCACCACTAATAATCATCCATACTGTACTCCGATGTTCACTAGGAATGCCCTTCCGTATATACTTTTTAACCTTCAATGACTTTTTCAGAGTATTTTCCATCAATGGTTCCCATTTCTTTGCCCGTTCGACAAGTACAGATAAGTAACGTGACATGAATTCTTCGTATGTCTCGTAATCAAAATCTTCTGGTCGTTCAAAGCCATATCCATCAACCCGAGCTTGCACCGAAGCAGCCATCTTTCAGGCATCAACTGTCAGCTACAAAAATTACAGAAAACACATGCAAAGCATTCAAATGTAGTAACATGCACACCGTTTTTTGTTTCTATCTTTTGAGAGTAGTTTCCTAAAAAATGACAAAACTTTTTTTACAATTTCTATTTAGCACAACTTACTCCAGTAAAAAAATACAATACAGGTAAGTGATGAATGGTTTATGTAAAGTAAGCCTATCTGTTGCAGAAATATAAGTTTGACATATTTTTAAATTTAGTTTAGTTAGAAAACTAGTATATTATTTGATAATAGGGACAAAAAAATTAACTACAACACCGAGAACGAAATACCCATTAAAATCTGGATTAAGAGTAAGTTTTTACACTTGCAACAATATTGTTATTTTTATAATTTAATTGCAAAAATCTCCTGTTCAAGTGCTTTACTATTTTACTTAGGTACAGCCGATTTGTTGAATAACTTCTATGGGGATACTCGACCTCACGGAAGTTCACGCCCTTGTTTTCATAGTTTCCCATACTGACACTTCTGCTTTATGCTGTTTACTATGCAAAGCTGTTGAACTAACAGTTATTAAAATTATATTAGTTTGGTGCTGGATCACTTATGCTGCGGCATTCCTTTAAGCGTTGAGATCGGGTGCCGAATTTTTAAGGTGAAAAACTTTGTCTCTGGCAACAGACCTTTAAAAGTGAAATTTCGAATTCCTGTGCCAGAACTTTAAGGCAAAAAAGTGTAGATTCAGAACCTGACTTCTAGCCACGTTGTTTTTTTTATTACTTTCACAGGTTTAATCCATCCACACAAATGATAAAGACAGAAGTATTTTCACAAACGAAAGTATAAAAACGTGTACAGCTATAAACCGGTAAAAATGAATCGCATCAGAGGAAACATACAAAGTATCTCAGAAATCGATGTTGGTACGACCTGACTCTTAGTCAGAACTACCAGGTTGCCGGCCCACATTCCGCTATATATATCAATTATCATGCTACCACAGACTAAGAAATATCTGCATAAACGTTTCATTAGTCATGTTCTTTTACCTTTATCTTTAAGCTTTGCCTTATCTTTAGTCTTTTCTATTTTTTATAATCAAAAGACAGTTACTTTCGTATTCCGATTCAGGGTATGATTTTTTAATAGTTCTATAGCAATTAGCCAGGGCCGGTTTTAGAAATATGAAAGATCTTTTTAAGTCGCAGTGACCACAGATTTCGGTTTCAGTACGCGACTTGGATGTTTTGCTAGGTTGTTGAATAATTTCTTGAATAATAACTAGTATTATAATAAATTATTCGTGTATAAATAATTATGAAGGCTGGCGCATGTCTATTTCTATGGTCTGTTGCAGCCCGCAGGTAATAACACTGCCTCAGAGCACCAGAGTAGCATGTTGGGGGCCCCTGGAAATTAATCCATTAAAACCTTAACATCTAAACGTTTTACCTGAGAATTTTATAATCAGTTATAAAACTACTAGTTGCTAATTTGATCTTGTGTTTGCTTTTTTGTGTAACTTCACGCTTACAAAAAGCTATTTGATAAATGTCATAATGGGTTAGTTTGATATTCTTAGTGGAACTTCTTGACCAAGAGTTACAACAGGGCCTTCGAACCCGCAGAGCTTAAAGGTGCACGCTCATTTGCACCACTGTGCAGAGCCCTTTTTTCACGAACACATAGAAGGCACATGAGATCTTCTCAAAATGCAAAACTTTGTGACTTCCTTTTGAGTATAATATTGCTTGCTGCTTCTGAAACATTAAACATCTGTTATGTAATCTTGTACAGTGACTATTATGCTTATTCATTTGTTTTGATTTTGAGTTTGAGTTTGGGTCTTGAGTTTGACATTGTGCACACGCAAAATTAATAAACAGGTGTGTCAGTTTTATAAGAGCAGAAGATTATACATAATGATAATTACATTTCTCTTCACTTAGATCTTTTTTCAATTATTGCTTTTCACCCAGCACATTTTAGTAGTTCTAATTTTTATAACAGACTTTCTTGAGTTTTTTTTGACGTTGACTCGATAATTTGCTCAATCTATACTTTGTGTTATTTTCAAAATTCCATGTTGCGCTCTTTTTAACTTAACAGCCATGTACGCACATCTGAAACAGACGTTTTCAGAATCAGTAAACAGCATAAAACGTAGTTCTTATTAGGAAATCATTACTCATTAACATTAGGTCATTGTTTCATACTGAGTATAAAATTACACTACTTGCCTATACTGTCTTTTATGTTGATTCCTTCGTATTTTTTCAAGTAGGCTTTTTAACCTTGAGATAATTGAGATAATAACAGATAAATGGCTTGAGATAATAAGTAATTTATATGTGATGATTTGATTCCAAGGTATGTTTACTTTGTCAATGCTAATTAATTAATTAATGTGCTGTTACTATTGTAATGCGTAGTTATTGTTGTTTTTGTTGGTGTTGTTGTTGTTGTTGTTCTTCTTCTTCTTCTTCTTCTTCTTCTTATTATTATTATTATTATTATTATTATTATTACTATTATTATTATTATTATTATTATTATTATTATTATTATTATTATTAATTTTGTTGCAGGAAGCTACTCAAACTAGGGAACATCGGCAATTGGGAACGTTGGTAATGGCAAGTTTTTAGTAACTCTTAATAGTTCTGATTTAACTAACTTTTTATTTCGGTGTCTTTCGTAGTAATATGCCAATTAACTGTGTTTTGCGAAATGTTTTTCCCGTTGTGCACGTATGTTTTTTTTTTGTACAAAATGAACTTGAATTGATCGGAAAAACTGAGATTTGAGGCACGGTGCGTTATGCAACGTAGATTTGTCACGAAACTAACGAAAGAAGTATGGTTATAACGGACATTTTCTTTTTCGTGCGTTTCATTTTCGTTGTTTTCACGTTTTAAGATTGTAACTTGTGTCGTTACAACAGAGAAGTAGAACAACAGTATAAACATTGTCAGTAACGCCATGTAATACTGTCTCATTCGTTTTATAATTAGACTTAATATTTAAATACTTGTATGATATCGACTGGCATTATCAAGTTCAACTCAAGCAGTTAACACTGATCAGCGATTTTCATCTTGCGGCGTTAGAGGAGGTGCTGCAAAAGCCTACGTCAAGGTACCGTCAGTGTTACTATTAGGCAGGACGAAAATACTTTTCAAATAAGAAAGTAATTGTCGTTGTTTATCATTTAAATTGAGTAGACTTACATTAGGCTTAATCTGCGAATAGTTGACTCTATTTTTCTGCACTAGTTCTTGTGTTCCATAGTATTTTAACATTATGCTTTACATAATTTGCATATTTTTGTTTCATTATATTTTGTTTGATTTTATCATGCATGTTTTGTTCCCTTCACTATTTATGTTTTATTTTTTTCTTTTGGTCTGACTTTTTTCTAGTTTGTTTTATGTTTTAATCGGTTAGTTAAATGCTTTACATATTTTGCTAATCATCATTTCATATTTTTCATTTTATTTTAATGCTTCTTTGTTGCACAGCCTATTTAGTTATTTCACTCCTAAGTTTAATTTCTTTCCCCATAAATTTATGTTAACAGGTGATTTTCTTAACCTACTTCATGATTATATTACACCTTTTATTTAGCAGCGCTACTAATTTTTTCTCAAGTTACACTAACCTGAGAAGCGTAGCTAACTTGATGACCAATTGGTATTTTGCTACCCCTTTTCCTGCACCCCCTAACTCTTTCCTTTATGCATAATTTATCCTTTTTAATTAATAACTATAACAATAATAGTCTACTTGTATTCTGATATAAATGAGGAGATAAATAAAATGTCTATGTCTATGAATTTAACGTGAATCAAATATTTATTTTTAATTGCAAACCTGGTAAAGAATGTATGTATATCTATTATAATAGTGTCCGTTGTTTTATTTCGGGTTTTTGAAATTTTCAGTTAATTTTGCGTACCATAGTGAAAACAACTATTTAAACATGGGGAGAAGCAGAAGTCGAAGTCCTAGTCGCTCATCATCATCTCGACATATCAAGCGGAGACATCGATCACGTAGTAGATCAAGAAGGAGTAGAGATAGAAACATTGATTCAAAAAGGTAAGTCACTTTTAGTTTACGTGCTTCTATGTTATTATTTAACTAGTAACTTATAGCTAAGTGAAAGATTTGAAAAGTGAACTTAGTAATTGTAGTTAAAATGTTACCTATAAATTTTTTTTACGTTTCAAAATAATTATGGCAGCTGGTTAATCCTGTTTAAGACCTTTGAGCTGCAAAACGAAAATCTTTTATTATTTGTGAACGTATTTTATAGGTCAAGCAGACGGCGAAGCCGTTCTCCCAGTGATTCACCAGAAAGGGTAGATATATTTGGAAGGACTTTAAAACGTGAAATGATTGCTAATTTAGCTAATAGTCAAAACAAGAAAGAAGATGATGAAAAGATGGTAGAAATAGAAAGACAAAGACAAATGTAAGTGGTTAAGTATTGTTTTACATTTTATGAAGTTTCAGATTTTGGTATTTTGTGCTACGTATAGTTGAGATGGGACAGTAAACACAAAAATGTGTCCTATGCACGGAATTGCGCCTCCCAGTGGTCACTCAGGTAGTAGTAATATAGACGCACACAAGATGTAACATGAAAAAATATCATTCAGTTGTTTAACCTAAAATTTTTTCTAAAAACATGCACTGCAGTTTGCCATTTGTTAAGTTGTCTGTTTCCGATTTACTACCCCTTCTTACTGCTACCCTGCCACCCTGAAAGCTGCTTGTAACAGCTAGTCGGAGGCTTGGGATGCTTTTGTGTATATTATCCCTTTCGTTCCGCATAGCGGATATTATATTCTCTGGTGGAGTGTGCAGTGTGGACATGTAGATTTCATATATTAATCATTAAAAAATCGATGAGTGGGCTGCAGATCTTCAGAGCTACAAACCCTGATCTACAAAATAAACTCTCCCATACATCTGCATTTCATCCATGCCTCAAAGGCCTCTGACCGTATCAACTTTTATAAACTATTTCTGAACATTTGTGATAACACTGAACTGTCCAGGATCATTCGGAAATTCATAATATATTTTTGCTGTAATCAGTCAGTGTGTATTTGCTGGGTAATTATCTATCTCTAAATTTTTCTATTCGTAATGGTGTTCATCAGGGTGGGATTTTGTCAGCATGGTTTTTCAAATATTACTTTATTGGTCTTAGTGTAGCTCTGAACAATGCACAAGTAGAGTGTAAAATAAATGGGCTTATTCTTAGTTGATTTATATTGATTTATACATCTTTGTAATCGGTATTATTTCGATTAATCTTTTAATCGCCCATCTCTAACTCTTGTATGCGCAATTCACACTGCCGTGAATTGTAATCTGAAGATATGATTAATGTAAATTTTTGTTGGAATTTGCCTGTGTTTAGACGACAAAGGGAAATGGAAGACAAGATGGTAGAAGCTGAAACGGCTAGGCGAGTTGAAGAGTTGGTCGCTAAAAGAGTAGCCGAGGAGCTAGAAAAGCGCAAAGGCGAAATTGAGCAGGAGGTCGAGCGACGTGTAGAGGAAGCCAAACGCAACATGGAACAACAACTTATAGCTGAATGGGAAGCCAAACGTGCAACGGAAATAGAACGTCAGAGGCAAAAACAGGTACACCATTTTTTTCCTTTTTGTTGCAGGTGAATATCTCCTACTGACAACCGCCATTCGTGCAGGCTGTTAGTTGTTCAATTGAAAAATAACGTGTTCTTTTTATATGTATTATATAGCGTGCATGTAATGAACAGTTGCGATATTTATATTATACTATGCAGCCTGCACTATGGTAATAAGGTTGCAATGTGAGATGAAATAACGTCCAAGAACATCTTACCCAGTCATATAAATCATTTTCTAGAGTGTTTGTTTACAGGTTTTGAGCAAATATAAGCTACCTCTCAACACACTCCACATTCGCATACTTGTGTTTGCTTTTATTCTCCGCTAGTCTTATCGTTTCTTTGGCCCAAAGCGACAAATCATAGCTGACTCATCTGCTTTTGGCTGCCAGCGCCGCTTATTTTGCTACTTTGAGAACAAAAGCATAATTGCGCAATTAATTATTTGAAATTGAGTGCAGTGGATACTACTTCAGTAGATTTTATGCAGAAATCTGCACACAACATACTCTTTTTCTAACGCATTTTTTAAAGATAGAATTTTGAGTTTTTTCCTAATACAAGAAGTTGGTGAGTCACTGTCTTGAGGCTTTGAAGTTTTTTCAAGAACATTTCATTTATTGTTTCGAAGTTTATAATTGTTTTTTTTTAATTTTGTGCTAGTAGTTGATATATTGTTATTGCAGATGTTTAACTTTTCTTTATTACACCTTATTTGTTACATTACATAACGAACTTGCAGTCAAAATGCACACTTGCAGTTAACATAAAGTTTAAGCTGTTTGCTATAGCCTTTTACTTCATTTGATATAGTTGTTTAAATTTATTGTTCCACTTAACTCTTTAACACTTTCGTAATTTCTAAAACTCACATTAATCATAACATTTCAGGTTTTTCTGTCTGTAGTTGTTTACTACTGAAAGTCGTTTGTCATTAGCCTTGTATCGTAATTGCCATTACGTTTTATTTTTGGCAAAACTATTAAAATATGACTAACGTTCCTTTGTGTCATGTTCATTTTTTTCTCTAGGTTTATTAAATGCACATTGACAAGAATTGTGTAAATAGGTTTTGTGCATATTTTCTGTGCAGTTAGTCTTAGAAAAGTATTGTCCACTGTATTAAAATTTCACATAATTACTGGCGTTATTACGCTGTTGTTCATGTGCCAAATTGAAAGCGAAAACCCATTTTTACCTTTGTGTTATTATCATGGATAATAAGCAGAAACCGTGTCAGTACATAACCTTCCTTGCAGCTGAACGTAGTTGTTTGCGACACAGCCTACGCTTTCGACTACTATTTTGCCCACACTGTTTTTATATAGCTAAGTTGCGTCCTGTCCAAGTGATAAACCAGTATGCTTTCATTTTGTGTAGAGCAGGACAAGTTTCATGATGCTGAGTGCAGTCTAACATTCAGGATTACACTGTGTAGCAGCACAATTTCGTTTTCTCTCAACAGTACAGGTAGCTGGTAAGATTCAAATTTCCAATCCAAGCTGCCGGCCTGCATCAAATCGGCTTACTTAACTTAACATGCTTTAATAATTAACATTTTCTTTCCAAACGAAGAAAATTTTTAGCATGCGCTTGCAGGGTGGCCTAATTCTGGCCGAAACAGACAAGTGTCAGGTATTTCCATGCCTTATTTAGAGATGTTGACCAGTTTTTTATGAGTCCAATATTGGTATGTACCATTACGTTGTTTGTTCAGTTCCGGGAGAGAGTGGAAGAAGAGATTCTGGAAGTAGATTAATGTTTGCTAATGACGTGACTTTTTTAGTTGACACCTTTCGTTTTTGTTCCACTCCCAGGAACTAATGACTTTTACATTCTTGTTTATAAATAATATACTGCTGCAAGCATTTTCATATTGTTCCGTAGTCATTCTGCTATATTACATATTTATGTTTTGTAATCAATTTTTATACTAATGAATCCAAGAAATTTAATAATTATTCTGTTCGACTTTTTTCTGTAATTTGTAAATGTTGAACTTTTTTGACAACTATGTATTTTTAGTCAGATTTTGTTTTCCGAACTTCTTTAGCTTCAGTAGAAATTTCGTTGTCACATTCGCACTATTTCGGTTCACTTGTAACAGTCCGATTTCTTTTGAAAAACTAGAATCACTCACTTTAAGAATGCTTGAAATAGTTTCTTTTTTAATAAGGGTGCTGTAGCTCCTCAATGGTTATCTAAATATGCCTGTATTAATTCTTATTTACGTGTTTACAGGAGGAGGAGCAGCGGCAGCGACTTGAATTAGAAAAAATCTTAGAGGAAAATAATCGTAAAATTGAAGATGCCCAGGCAAAACTGGTACGCAATTTGTATTTTGAGTACACTCACATCTCAGTTTGCCGGACAGAGGCGGGGATACGTCGGTCCAAATTTGCCGATTGTCCGTACTAAATCGATACAAAGCTAATACAGTAGGCGCCATGTATTAGACTGACGGAAATGTAGAATCAATTGCGTAGTTGTCTCAAAAACATGTAGTACAGGCCACTTCTATTCATATGTATATAAACACTGTTGGTAATTGATTCAAATAATTCTGCATAATTGATTCTACATTTTTTCTTCGCGTGCTTCAATAAGACACTTTTGTGTGACCAATGAGCTTTTACTATTTTTATGTCCTCTTAATTTGCTTTTTTGCACTATAATATACATAGAAACAATAACATTAGGTACAGTTTGTTGTTACACGCTGCTTGGTTAAACTGATGTGATGATGTAAACAAAGTGACGGTCCGTCAACTAGTGGTCAGCTTGCGAAACTGTAGACTGTGTCCTTAGTATGTGTGGCTTTTTAACGGTCCAGATTTTGTCCGATTCTTCCAATATCCGTAAATGCGAAGTTCGGCAAACCAAGATAGAAGTGTAATGTCATTTATCGCTTGGTAGTGTGATTCATGCTTCATTCATTAGTAACTGTTATTTTGCATTAAACAGAAAATAAATAACCACGAGCGTTATCATTGCAGGCCGAGGAACGATTAGCTATGGTCGAAGAGCAACGTAAGTTAGCGGAGGAACGTGCTCGCATCGAAGAAAAGCATAAACGCCTCGTAAGAGAGGAACAAGAAAAAGTGTTAAACAAGGGCAAAGCTCGACCAAAGCTTTCATTTTCGCTTAAACCAGTCTGACGACACTGCTCATCCAGATGTGTGGTTTGATCTTCGAGTAAATGGTTGTCCACATGACATTGAGACCTCTGTGTCTAATTTGTGCAACACATTTGTAGTTTGTATATAGTGCTGCGAAGATTTAGACTATACCACAATTAAACTGAGTGTCTTCATCTTGTAATAATAATATCGAATTTTTGGCAAAGTGACAACTCGTTACCTCTTACGTCAATGAGATAAGGTAATTCACACACAACCAGTAAGTTTTTATTTGTTAGTGAATTGTGTTATCTTGACAGAGAGGTAATTTATCTAAAATTGTTGGAATCTTCATGGGGTGTAATGAGGAAGGCAGTTATGGGGTTTGAGAGGCATTTTCATTCCATTTGGTGTGACAGTTGTTGGCTTCTATAGTGCAGAGTTTCTTTAATTTATTACTACATTGAGAATTGAGATATTTCCAACCAGTGTGCAAAGTAGTACATTGGAAAAATCACTTTCTGAAGTATGTATGTACGTGTTACATGAACACTGGGCTTAAATTCTAATACTAAAGCAATACTATAAAGTTAATATAAATTTATGTAAATGTAATATATTTGGCAAGCTTGATCTGTTTGGAATAGATACACAATCTTGGGTGAATCTAGTTGATAAAAATTTGATGTTTTCAAATTAGTATCTCTGTGCTGCTGTAATTGGATTCATTTTAAATTATATAAACAGTGCTTCATTATAATTAACTTACTATATGCAGTACTTATTTACTGCAGTAAGTGCATGATAGGTGTATCAGTTCAAGTTATCCACCAAAAGTAGAATGAAATAAGGTAAGAACGACTCAAATTAGATAAGGTAAGTTAAGACAATAAAACAAGAGTTAGTGATTTCACTTCACTGTGACAATGTTATTTCTTCTTGGGAATGTTTTAAAATTAGTTTCTCGTCTTCGTTTGCCATGGGTTCATCAGAAAGGTAGGTATAGTGTGCAGATTTAAAATAAATCTTATCACAGGTTGACAAGTTGATTTTGTGAGTAGGGATTGTACTAGCAGGGTAGTTTCCAGGCCAATAAATGTTTTTAAGGAACCATAGAAGTAGCATGATTAAAGACATTGGTAATTTGATGAAAATTTTGGCTTAAGCAAGCTGCGTTCATATAACTGTGTGTACAAATCACTGCTTGAAGTGTATAATGTAAAATAAAGTATTAGAAGTGTGTATAATGTAAAATAAAGCATTTTTCAGATTAAGATTTTTTTCGTTTGAGTCATCTTTGATATTAATACACATTTTGTGGTTAAAATGTTTAGTGTGATTTTTATTTAGCTATTGGTGGTAGCTTGGCTGTCAAGAAATTAAAAACAGTTGGGTAGTTTACAATCAACATAACAGAGTCAATGTCCTAAATGTTTAAGTACATCTAATAATTCTGTCATTCCAAGGAAAATCACGGTTTTTGATTAGTGATTCAATGTTAAAAGAGTTATGAGCTGTTATGGAAATCATAATCTTGCACTGCGCCAGTAAATTCACAACTTTGAATTTTATGATCGCTCATATATGCAGTTAGATGAAAATGTTTTGAGATCATGCACGGTCTCAAGCAAGGCGTTTTTAAGTTCTGATGATGACCGTTTTCAGATGATATACAGAGTCTGCCAATATGTCTTGGACGATTCTGAAGTGCAGACTCCCTCAAGAAGAAAATACCCGGGGCAGTGATAACAGGTGAAACAGCCCAAAACCAGTTTTCTTGGTAGATACTTGTCCATTAACTAGGCAGTCCTATCACTGCTTAACTTAGGCTCCCATAATTTGTACACATCTATTTTAACATTTACAAACTCCAACAAGTGCTTTTCTCAATTTTTCATTGTGTTTTTCTTGATGTGCATTGTGCATTCCATGCAAACTTGTAACCACAACACTAGCACAAGAAAGTGGACACAAAAACAATAGTAACTCATGTTATAGCAGTTAAACTTGATGATGCCCACAAATCAAATTTATTATAAGCAACATGAGAACTTATTTAGCCAATGTATTTATTATACACGATTTGTAATTAACTTAAACAAAGTTTAGAATTTGTCAATTCTACCATGCTACACAAGAATTTCTATTTACTGAATGTATAATGTTACATATTTACATGTTATTGTCAGTTACTAACAAACGTCTAATTCGTCCAGGCAAAGAGTTTCCCAAGGTCAACCATACCATAAGCATTTTCAGCTAGAAATCCATCAACCAATAATTTCAGCTGGTGATACGTGCTTGTGTAATCTCTCAAATAGCCTCTAGCTGTACCTAAAAAACAAGACTAAATGCGTTCAGATCTAAATCCGCATAACTGTGCACTTTGCCTAAATCTTCACATTTTACCCATCTATGTCGGGACCTTAACCTTTTCACTACAGACAGCAGCACACCGCTGCCTATGTTTTTCACGCGAGGGACAGAAAGCGGTAGACTGCCGCCCAAGCTCAGCACTAAGCACAGTCACCCAGGTCTGTCTCTTTGCTACAGACATGCAAAATATTGTAGAAAAGTTTAACAGCTTTGGGATTGGTGTTGCTTTACAACAAGTAACGCTAACCGGCCAATCAGCGACTGTGTGCGTGAGTGCATGTATGCGTGCTCGTATGTGTGTGAACACGGAGAAATAAAACTAATATTTAATATTAGTACTTAATAACAGACAACTATTTGTTTATTTACAAGATTCTGTTTTAGTAACAGACTACAGAAGTTATTGTCAAAAGTGCAAAAGTCATCGTGGCTCAGTTAAAAAGCAACTACATAGTGACAGCGTTAAATAATCCCAGCATTTTAATCACACCATTGTCTCTGCCCTATATTGCCCAGTTTCATAGTTCTACACATTAAAAGTCGCGAGTTTATTTTGCATTATGGCTCAAACTGACCGATGTCTTATATCATTGACCTTTTGATCAAGGGTCGCCTACCCTGCAAATTTTGAATCTAGTCCTTTGCATTTGCAAGTTAAGAGGAATTGAAAGTGGGCGACTAAAATAAACAACAAAAGATCTGCTTATTGTTCTTTTAGATCTGTGCCGCTCACAGATAAAAATAGAAAAATGCATTGAAATGTTATGATAATCATTAACTTAGACTCGTAGAGGAAATGGCAGGTTTTTTTGTACATCGTCAATGAGATTAGCCACCTAAGGTTAACAAGATAATACCACCCAGGCAGGGCCGGCCTTAAGCATAGGCAACCGCCTAGGGCCTCACCCTCCAGGGGGCCTCACGCAGAGGTAACATACATTATAGTTTTTAATAAATTGCATAATTATTTTTTTTGTATTTATTTTTTATTTTTCTATTTCATTTGGGGCCACCAAATTCACTTCGCCTAGGGCCTCCAATTACCTAAGGCCGACCCTGACCCAGGGGTTGACAAAGAATGACACAGCTGATGTATCTCGCATCAAACCAAGACCATCAGTGATAACAAGAGTTTTTTAACTTTACTCATTGGTGAAATATAATTCATTATTTTTATCTGCAGGTACTTATTGTTACTACCTGATAATGATTTGCTTAAACAAATATGGTCATAGTGCATCAATGAAGAAATTGCATTTTACTAACAAGTAAATTCAACAGGTGCTAATGATGTATGAGAAAAGAGAAAAGTTTCCGAATTAGTACCTTTGTCTCCGTCCAATTCATCCAAGGCTTTTTCTGTGTCAAACACATATTGATAATATAGCAGTTGGTTGTAAAGTTGTGTGTCCGTGTACTGAAAAAGATGCATTAATTTTACAAACAGTTGCTGGTAGAAAAACAAAGCAAATTGAAATTTATGAACTATTGTGTTTAAATCAAACTCTAAATGCTCGTATAAGTTCCTGCAGTTTATGTGGACAGTAGAGTGAGAACTAAGGGGTTTGTCAAGAGGATTAGTAAAGATGAATGCACAATTCACTTTAACACTAGAAGGACTGGAAAAATTTACTACCTAGAAGGACCAGAGAATGTCAATTGATACAATCGTAGTTTTCATTCTTTACAAAACTAAAACTAGTCATTATCAGTCAGATTTTACTGAAATTCAATTAGTACATCAAAAAAATGAATTTAATTCATATTAAATTGTAGCAGTTTTTACAGTTCAAGTATAATGACATCCCTAATGGCAGATTTCACAGTGCCTTGGGAACCTGCATTGAGTCTAGCCATCTGGTGGCGTGATTGAGAGCTCACAGTCAAGAAAGTTCAGACCACAAGCTTTTAAATCATACAAATCATAATATGACGTTGAAATAAGCTCGCTGATTTACATTCACACTAACTATTGTGATGTAAGTACATCGCGTTAATTTACAATGTAAATTATTGGCATCAGTAGATGCAGAAGGGCCTTCTATGTATTAGGCTGTTTTTAACGAGGTTAAAGTAGCATTTCAATCCTAAAATAGTAATTAGCACTAACGTAGAAAAATTAATAAAAACAGAAACGTAACGTCCAGAGATATTCACAAAATAAAAAATTGTGTCAATTGACTTGCACGGTCCTTCTAGTGTTAAATCTATTAGCAATTACAATAAAGCAGTATACAGCTGTGTCATACAGTATACAGCAGTATAAAGCAGTAATACAGTGTTTAAACAATAATGCAACAAAAAATTCAACAAGAAAGCAAGTGCCACTTAGATTGGGCTTGCCTTTTCCAATAAGACCTTTGCAATAAGATTTCTCTTAATCTGCACTTTGTTTCAGAAAGTACTCAACATTCCTAAAACCAGAATGAAGGCACTTAGTAGAGATGCATATCCACACATTTATATAAAATCAATATGAAATCACTATAGTCAAAAATTTATTTTGACTTTTTCGATGTTGTGATCTTGTCTTAGACTTTTTAGGCTTTCAGGTTTTGCCCAAATCTATTCCTGCACCCAATTTGATGATAATAACTTCATCTGTTTTGTTTTTATAAGGATTTTTTGACTTTGTGACACTGACTTTTAAACCTCTGAACCTAAAATAAATGGGTTTCTAGGTCTTGCCTAGATCAATCTCTATGCGACGTTTGGTGAGTGATTATTGCTTCTTACATTTTGATTTCCTTGTGCGGGCAGACACACATGTAAGACTAAACACACTGTCTACATCCTGACTATCGAAGGTCCAGGTAACAAAGGACCAAATGCCGTAATAGTGTATCAATTCACTGAAATGTGCAATTATTTTGACCGGCAGTTACACAGTTTCTTAGTTCTCACTCAGACTACCCATTCACCAGTAATAAATTCGTCATTGCTTACTTCTAAATGCAGTGTTCCCCTTTCACACGCTTCGCACACTGGATGTCCATTTCTAAGTCGTGCGGAAGGAACGCGAGTGCGATACGCACATGTAACATCATCACATTTCATCCATGCCTAAATCATAAAATAAATGTTTGTCTATTTCTGTTTATACCCAAAATAAACAAATGTATACATATGAATATTTGCTAATTTAATTAAATGTTCATCTATATTATTATCTATATATCGTCTGGGATAGCAGGCCTATGGACACCAAGTTCAGTTAACTATTATAGGAAATTTAATAAGGAAAGACAAACTTATACTTCCCATGTATAGTTTTATGATTATTGTATTTCTCATAACAGAGCAATAGTCTACATGCAATTATGTTGGCTCAATCTATCATTCAAATGGAGTGACTGACTTTGTAAAAGTATTACATAAGGATATATAGTTATTTATTGTGTATTTTTGTAAGTTTATTCAATGTTTTAAAAGCTCTCTCATTAGAAAACCTAGTGATTGAACATACTTATATACTGTACTATACTGTAGTTACAACACTTAGCAATTCAAACAAAATAGACATTTTTCTGAAAATAAAGATTTTACTTTTTTCCTCGGTTATTAATAAACACTTAAAAACCACGGTCGTATTGTTCATGAATGGACAACATGTTAACATAGCTGTGATTACAAACAAATGTTTAGAAGCTTGATCGCAAAGTAAATGTTTGCACATCAAATACAAACGCACTTTAATAGATAACACAGGCAGACCGAGATGCATGGTGTCAAAATAAATTCAGTAGTTGTACATTGACCTAATCTATATGTTGTCAAAGTATATGTGCTTAATAGTGGCAGTGCACATTACTAAATAACCAAGACTTTTTATAACATTTTTGTTGTGTATTATAATTTTATTTGACAGAAGTGTACATATTCATCGATAATATAATAGTTTCATTGTGAAACTGATTTTTACGTGTAAAATCATTGTTAACCCTTTTGTTCATTAAAAAAGAAAGTAACTTATGAGCAACGAAGAAGAAAGTACAAAGTGTACAAAGTACAACGAAGAAGAAAGAACAAAGTGCCATGAAAAAACCAAAATGAAATCTCTTATCAAACTAAGAACTGCGTATTTATTTATGTCGCTGGTAGCCGTGTACGGGTTTATCCTAGTTGTAATTTCTCAACTTCAAGTAGCAAAGGAAAGGCAGCACGCTCAATGGGGAACACAATCCATTTATGCAAATCTAACAAAACTTCTGCAAATGCCTACAAAAACCGCCACTCATAACATCGGCGGTGTTTACTTGTCATTCACCATCAATGAAGGAACCTTGTGCTTCAGAAACGAAAACCTTCAGCTGCTAATTGTGGTAATCGTGCGACCTGCAGCATTCCGCACACGCAACAACATCCGAAACACGTGGGGAGCAAGACAGACTGGCGTGCGGACCATTTTCCTCACAGGTCTACCACTTGACAATGTAACCCAGGATATAATACTGGTGGAACATGAAATGTATAAAGACATCGTACAAATCAATATTGAGGACGATTACCAAAATCTAACATTGAAATCTCTTGCTGCCCTATTCTGGGCATCAAAATACTGCAAGGAAGCCAGGTTTTTATTGAAAGCGGATGAAGACATGTTTATTAACATAAGAAATCTGTTGGAACTTATCAAAAAAACTAAGAAGAAACTTATTGGCTTGTTGTTTCGTCATTCGCCAGTAGTACGATGGAAAAAAAGTAAATTCTACATGCCATTAGAAGCATTTCCGGATGAATATTATCCACCATATTTATGTGGTGGTGCATATGTGATTGAAATGGATACAGTTTCTCAACTCTACCAAGTTTCCTTAAAAACAAAGCTAATGCACATGGAAGATGTGTACATAACAGGAATTCTTGCTGAAAAAATTGGGGTCAACAGGACAGGCAACAGCAAGTTCTTATGGCCAAATCGCAACAGGCTGTTTTTAGATGAAGAAGTAATAAGAAACAGCATTAGCATTCACAATGTCACAGAAGCAGAATTATTCAAATGGTGGAATATGCTGTACCTATGATCTCAACAGGTGGAAAAAGAACTATGAATATTTAATTTATATGTAATGGCAAAGAAAAACTAATAACTAATATAATCTGTTACTGTTGTGGACAATTTAACAATGTGAATGAAAAGTATGACCAATTCTGAAAGCAACACTTTAATTCAAGGGAAACCATACACTCATATCTCGGTTTGCGGGACCTTGCTTTTACGGATATCGGAATAATTGGGCAAAATCTGCCCTGTTAGCGGTTTCGCGAGCTGACCGCTAGTCGGCGGGCTGTCATTTTTTTACATCAGTGCAACCAAGCAGTGTCTAACGAAACTTGTGTAGCTTGTATGTCAGGAGCTGACTGTACTAGACGTTTTTGAGACAATTAGGCAATTTATTACACATTACGGAGAGTCTAATACACACAACCTACTGTATGAGCTTAGTATCGGTAAATACGGACAATCGGCAAATTCGGACCGACGTCTCCCCACTTTATTCCGGCAACTCTAGAGAAATGCTGAACCATAAGCCCTATTATGGACATATTATGGTACTTATGAAAACGGTGAGTTTTAGCTTAATACTATGCATGCTCACCATGTAGTAAGTAGATATGTGCTTTCTGATAACTTGAGTAAGTTGATTGCAGATGTATGACACGTGATCTATTAGTTTTACACTGCAACTTTCTGTTGGACAGTTTTCCAAACTACAGCGAAATTCATTCTGAAACAAAGACAAGGTAAATTATAGTTATTGATTTTCATCAAATAAAATGAAAATGCCACCAAATTTCCATGCTGGCATGCCATTGCAAAATACTGAAACAAAAGTTTTGAAAACTCACAAAGTTAACCACATTTTGCAAGAATTTTTCCTCCTTTGAAAGCCTATCAAATTAAAGAAACATTGCATTTAACTCGTCTTGATTATTCCATTTATAGACTGCAATAATTTCATACTAACCTGCATGAGTTTTTCAAAGCTAATATCAGCTTGACAGGCAGGAGATGGACATTTCACCTTAAACACATCACAGTGCTTAAACCTGTCAGCATAATGTCTGGCAGCACCTATATCATCCTCCGCATGATGAGTTACGGACCGATGATAAGTTGATGGATCGAGCCCTAAAATAAAATAATCTTATTATATATCAAGTAAGTGCTGCTATTGAAATGTTTGTGTGTCAAGCCGACAAGAGCCGAGTTAAATATACTTGCATGTGATTTTTACAACGAGTGTTATACAAATCAAGGTTTGTGTTAGCTGAATATAAATTTAACACCAGCAAACAGTTAATGCAAAAAACAGTGACTCTTATTTCAAAACAGAGAACTGTGGTGGATATAAAAAACTTGTGCATAGCAGTTGATAATACCTAAACAATCAGCTATCTGAGCGGAATCTGTTCCGTCTATAGGATCACAGAGCCGTGCCACAACTGGATGTAGCTGTTGTGAAAGGTAATACTTCACATCTATTTTCAAATTATCCTGGGAGCGTACTTCATCGGGATGATAAGCTCTCTGTGTGGCTGGAAGGCATGAACCATCCTAAAAGCAGTAACTCGTTCAGCAACAACAGTGTTAAATTTTACCGCGTATTTTACGACTTTATGCAGTCATCTTTTGTTCTTTGCATAACAACATTATATTATTAGTTCTTACTAACAGTTTCACAGGCTTCTAGGAATAAGTTATGATTTTCCACAAGCAACAACTATGTGCAGTTATTACTACTACAGTTTGCAAGTACCTTTGAAGTCTCCTGGTCAGCAAACAGGAAAATTAAAAAAGATGCAAATAAGACAACTAATCTGACCCGCAAACCACAAATTTTAACTATACAAATTACTTTTGTCCAATAAGACATCACATATGGGACGACCGGCTTTTTAAAAATCCCCGAAACACTAGTATTTGTTGAATGCAGAAATTGCGCATTGTAACACAGTAATACTCTATTACTTCACAAATAACGTAACAAATGGTGTCGCCATGACGTAGTGTCTTTCCTCCTTTGCTATTGAGCCTTAATGCAACTTGGACATGTGGCAGACTTTTCTTATCAGGATAGTCTTCTGGATTTTTGGTCAGTTGCTAAATAAAATAAGAAAGCAGCAGTGAGTTATAACAGTAATTAAAACATATAAGATGAGTGTAAAATAAAGAATCCCTTTACATATAATAAGCATGATTATCATAAACTTGTTTGATAAATGTAAAAGATGATTACCTTGTTTATCTCATACACTTTTAGAGGTAGTTTTTCTTCTCTGACTTGCTCAGCTACTTCTCTAAGCTTGTCATGAATTTTCTCTACAATGTTCTCTTGGCAGTCAGCTGACAAGATTTGCTCAATCACATAACTAAAAACACAAAGAAAAGTATCAGAGCAAAGTTTCTACTCGCCATGTTTCACTTTACACCAATTTCTTTGATACTTCTAAGCTTATTCAACTATTAACATAAAATTATATGTTAATTTTTAACTGCATACATAAATGTAGTAAAAACTGGCTGTTTGGCATAGCAAAGCAGAGCAGATCTGCATAGCAAAATTCAAGCCAATTTTCAGAAATCAACAGTGAGAAACTGATTTATAACACCGGCACACAGAAGCACAACTACAGGCGTCTATACGACAAAAAAGCAGGATTTTGCAGTATTCAAAGGCTATCTAACTTTTCATACTAGAGCACCCACGCATGTTAAACAAATGCACCTACAGGTAATGCAAAATAACGAAGCTCTCCAATCCACACACATAGCTTCACTGTACCCAAGCTAGACGGGGAGATAACAAATGTTATTACCCTTATTATTATTATTATTATTGCTATTATTATTATTATTATTATTATTATTATTATTATTAATAATAACCACCTCTTAAAGAAAAAATTAGTAGAATAATCATCTAAATGACCAAATTACTTTGCTAGCATATTTCATAACTGACATAATAGTAATAAAATGTAAAAAGAAAAAACAAAATAAACAAAATCAATCAATTTGAAAGTAAAATGCATTGTGCTTACTTTCCAACTTCCCTCGCTAAATCGCTCCAATCCCTGCGTACGATATCCAGACCTTTCAGCTCCTTTTCATACGATATCTCCCCCGACGGTGACTGTACAACCTTCAGTGCTGCATATTTCTTCTTCTTCAGTAGTAACATGGACTTGAACACACCGTCTATATCTAACTCAAGCTTACGATACTGTTTGTTCACTTCGGCTTTTATCTAAAAAAAGTTAACTGCAAGTGTCAGAAAAACATTACTCAAAATTAGCTCCAAGCAAAGTTCGTCAAAAAAGCATTAAGCGATCATAACAGGTCAACAGATTTGAATTAATTTGTTTAATTTATTCTTTATGTACAGTACAAACTATTATAATTACAAAGAAAAATGAGAAAAATGGCTTAATAAAGCCACTAAGAGACCAGCGATAAATGGTCTTAATAAACAGCGGTTTTATCATGCGACAGTCTGTTGCAAGCGTGTGTATTTGGCAATGTGCAGTACGTAAACGCTTCACCTTAATTAATACAAAATGACAATTAATGGTCAGCTCACTCACATGCCTACAGAATGACTCATGCATACAACAACAATACAAGTTCATTCAACAGGCTAGATGTTACTTCAGCAGCTGTACATGCAGAGCGGTTATGATGAAACAGTCGACTTTAGCTTCAGTGAGACTTTGACTAAGGAAAAGTGAAACTAGGAAACGGGACTTAAATTTCAACTGCGAACTTAAAAAATAAGCAAACTGCCACAAATACATTTTTTCATTTTATTATGGTTTTTGTCACCTATCACTGAAAAATCTGGTGTTATTAAGCTGCACACTGTTTTATTAACTAAATCTTCTGAACAACAGTTTCTGCGAGAGTAATTCTAGACTGTGCCAAAATGATTCTAAAATGCAGCTGGTTTTATCGTCCATGATTTTATTAAGCGTCGACTATTGTGTAAATTTTGTTATAGTGTTACAAAGAGTTTTGCATACAATTTCATAACAAAACAAGCATGAAATGCTAAACCAGACACAACTTACATGCCTTATCAGTACCACATGAGAATGCAAAATGTTCTCAAGACATCACTGAAGAACGAAGCCATACAAGATTAAAAAACATTTATATGCAGGATATTTACCCGTTAATAAATACAAATCTTTAATACAAAATGCAATCGGTCATAAAAGATGGAAATGCTTACCTTGTTACCAAGTTGATAAACTTCATCTAAGTTTATGGAATTGGTGTTGACCATAATTGAATCTGTGTCGCCGTATATAACATCCAAGCCGTGTTTTTGAGTCAAATGCTTCGTGTGTAACAATATCTGTGTATCAAAAAAAAGTATAAAACAAAATACTTCTTGACTTATCATAAAAAAGAATTTTATTAAATTTAAAAAAAGGCACAATCAAAGTCAGACGTGAACCATGTTATGTAAGCTAAGGTGAGAAGATAAAACTGTGTTAAAATGCCTGAATGATTTCCATATTTCTTTTTTAAAAGTCTAATGTTATGTACTATAATTTAGAAGATGGGAACAGTTACCTCTCTTCCTTTACCAGTAACCAGTGCAGCAAGATGTTTAGCAAAAAATCTTGAATTGCTGAAGCCTAAACATCCATACATACTGTTAGCCGTCAACTTCAGAGCTTTCTGCCGAATGTCATACTGAAAAATTAATTAAAATTCATTCAACACACTATACCAGTTTGAAATTAAGTGTATTGATCTGAATCACTTGGTTAATATGCACAAAATAAGTATTTATGATTCTTTATTTAAAGTGTTTATTTGCTGCCAATTTGCGTATATGCTGTACAATATTGTAAGATTGTTTTCAGTTTTAATTTTTTATCAAATCAGATAAAGAAATATTAATGCGTACCAGAACCCATTAATGTATATTAGGTAAAGGATCAACAATACTTTTTTGTGTATATTAGTCCAAGTGATTCAGATTAAAAAAACTTAATTCAAAATTTTAAGAAGTCAGATATGTTTTTCTTTTTACTGTACAAAATGCTAAATGAAAACAACATAACATGTTTTTTGTCTCATGATAAAAAGCTTTGTGCCTACTACCATTCCATCAGCAAAATAAAACCTTAATCATCACTAAAATTACGTTACCTTCATCTTCTGAAACAAACTAAAAATTTCTGAATGCTTACGTCATTTGTGGATAAGTAATTAAAACTAATTACAAAAATTTAACCATTTGTTAGAATTTGAGAAAACGAACCTGCATCATTAGTTCTGGTGAGACATTCTTCATTTTCATCAAACCTTTCACTGCCTTTCTACTCTCTACTAACTTGCGAATTTCAGAGGGCAAGATTCCAGTTTCAGCATCGCTTGCAGGCATGTCTACAATGGGAACACCATCTTCCGTCTGTATAAAGAAATACTAACAAATGTAGTTAAATTTATGCACATTTAAGAGAATTCTAGTATATTTTATTTAAAGCAAACCGGAGCCAATTTTAAACTGTAGGCCAAAAAATCTACTCTTTAAAATATTCAAAGGAAACATGCTATTTTTTTAAAAAATGACTTATGTGAAAGAATTATTACCGTGCAATCACAATTTCACCGTTTGTGCCACTAGTTCTTTGCTGTTACAGGCATTTCGCCATTCGCTAGTTAGACGGGCACTAGCGCTTGCATTTTGTAAATGCATTGCACAAAAAACAGGTACTGTACCTCTCAGTTCAGATGTGTTAGTTTGTGACAAACTGCACTCGTTCGACAGCTCATGCGTGAGCATAGCAGTAAATTTGAAATTTTATCTAAAAACTTGCCTAGTTTTAATACAACACACTGAATATCGTACAGTAGCACTATACTTCAACTTTTGCTTTCACAGACACGTGCAACACGCTGTGTGGAATATTTTTGCTTTTAAAAATTATGTTAGTTTGTGATGTCATCAATAGTTGGGTTTGCCTGCCGTTAATTAAGTTTCTTTGTATTGTTTAATTATCAGAAACGGTTTTGCAGTATTAATTGTGTTATTGTTATGTCTTTTTCTTTTATTTACTTTTACTATTAAATGTATACTTTTTATCAGACTTGAAAATGTGGTACTATATAAAAAATGATCCTGTCTTCCTTGTAAGTTTATATCATAATGAATACATATGCTTACTTAGTATTCATATCATTAGTAAAGAAATGATTACTAAAACAAATCATAACCATATTCTACTATATAAATGGTAATTTGTTAACTAAATGATGTTTTTAATCTTAAAATGAACAAATTAAATGTTTTATATTCCAACTTTTTCATTTTTGCTCAAAGTTTATAAACAATTCTTGTATACCACATTAATAATTTTAATGCCCATACCTCCTTGTAGGGTTCACGTTCTAGAGTGGTGAAGCATATATTGAATTCTTGAATAATAGATGGATACAAACTGTTGAAATCCAGTAGCAATATATACTTATCATAGAAGCCTGAAAGATCATAAGCAGTTGATTTTAAAATGAACAGCCATCAACGTAAAATCTCTAAGAGTGTGAAGCTATTGAAAAATACTATCACTTAACTATCTCTATCAAGGGGGTTATGTTTTTATCGCCTTTGGGTTTGTTTGTTTCTTAGTTACCAAATTATGCAAAAACTTTGTGGAGGGATGGGGCAAGTGACAAAAAAAAAGAATGCCATCACTTTTGATAATGATCGATTAAGAATTGCAATCGAAAATAAATTTTATTCATTAACTATACGCTTGTATCAGAAAATTCCATGTCATGTCATAACAGAGCACTGCAGAAAAACTGCAAAAAAGGGTGTGCATCGTTATTAAGATGACTTCAGAATGAGAACCAATGTTCTAATCCAATTGACTATGCAGTTTAGTGAATCACACTCAACAAGCTTTGCTACAGATCATAACTCTACCGAGTGCCTTTCTAGTTTAAAACACGATACGACAACATAATTTAAAAAGGCAATACAGAAAAAACATTCAACAAACCTTTCTTTGGCTCTAAGACTAACCCGCCTGAATATGACGCCTTCTTTTTTGACTTTGATACTACTACAGTATCATCTCCCTCTTGTTCATGAGGATTATCTGCTGCCACATTCTTTCCCTATGAATTAGGATATCAAGCAAAACTATAATGAGCAAACGAAACATTACCTTGTTTATAGTTCATAAAACAGATCCTAAGAAAAGTGCAGTGAAAAAAATTAACAGGAAACGGTTAATATAGTTTCTCTACAATTTAAATTAGTGATGAAAAATACACTAATTAACTGAAAATCATCACTGTGTCAATTATAATTACACCCAGTTTTCGGTTTGCTGGACCTTGCTTTTACGGATATCGGAAAAATCAGACAAAATCTGGACCGGTAAAAGTCCTGCATAATACGGACACAGTCCGTTGTTTCACAAGCTGACCGCTAGTTGGTGAGCCGTCACTTTGTTTACATCATTACATCACTGCACCTAAGCAGCATGTAATAACACGTGTGTAGCTACTAGTAAGTCAGGAGCAGCCGGGTACTAGACGTTTTTCAGACAATTAAGCGATTAATTCTACATTACGAGTCTAAAACATGGCGCCTACTGTATTAGCTGAGTATCGAGAAATACGGACATTTGGCAAATTCGGACCGATGTCTCCCCGCTTTTTGACCGGCAAACCGACATATGAGTGTATACATGTTCTGGTTATTTGTACTGCACATCACATTGACCAAAAATACTTAAAAACCAAAACGCCAAAATTGAGCTTTAAAAAATACAGGATTTATTGAACATAGTTTATCAAAATGACATTAGGAAGTGCTGAAAACTTTATTTGTAAAAACAAAAATCTGAAGTTTATAGCAACCTAAGGCGTTTTGCAGAGCAGAAAACTAAAATTCCTTGCAAGCAAATGTAACTCATGCCAGTTATGCCACCAGTAGTAATACCTTTAAATCATACCTATTTGATTCCTAATTGAAGAATTATATTGCTGAAGGAAAACTAGTATCAGCATTTCTTGAACATCACATTTTACTTTCATGTATTTAATTATACATGTATATTTTGCATAAATTATGAACATTATTAATAGTTTTGAAAACGTAAAAACATATCTTAACATATAAATGTTCAACAAATGAACCATACTGATTAAAGATTGATTCCGTAGATCATTATGATAATAACTAATTAGTTATTAATGTTATTAATGTTAACCAACATTAACTAAAGAAAAAAAATAATAATAATGATTGGTTGTACTCGAAATACCTTTCCTTGTTTTCTCTCGAATCCCCGCTTGTCTGGACAAATGTAGTCTTTCTCGTGGAAAGCGTGCAGCAAGAGAAACTCATTTCGTTCGGATCTGCCTCCATGCAACGTGTGTGACTAAAACGAGGCAAATGATTCACACAAACTGTACCTTAAATTTTAACAGCTTCACTTTTACTACAAGGATATAAAAATCATTTATCTATGTTAATGCTTAAATAAAATAGTCTTAAATAGGTAACTAACAAATCCATGTCTGCTTCTGCAAGGACTTTTACTTTCTGTTTTTTCAAGTGGCTTACTTGACTTATAATTATAATTGATGTGGTTCCTTATAATTGCTGGAATTAAGCTGTCTTAATCCTTAAGACATCTTTTATTATGATATGTGTATTGTGACAATCTGAATCAGTGATATTCAGCATGGTCAGTTTGACCGTATGCTGATAAAATGATTTGACATGATTGAAGTTGCATGCTGTGGAGTGTTCTATAAATACCTCTCAATCAGTGCAGTGAGCAGGAGCTGAGTTGACGCAGTTCCTGCTACCTGCCAAAGCAGTTGAAAACGCAACGTGTTAAGTATACTGTTAAATCTCTAGCAGGCCAATTATGTTTGTTCGCGTATAAAATTTTGAAATGGCAAAAGTGAACCAGAAAATGCACAAGCAACTTTTAAACCTAAAGTATTGATAAGTTTTGTTTTTCTTTGTGGCTTGCGATGCAAACAAATAGCCTACACATTACACAAGTAATAAATATCAAACAGCTTGTCGAATTATTTTAGCATATTTTAGCAATTCTAAAACTCTTAAATATGTTAAGCATTTTCTTAACAAGCTTCATCTAGTTTTCTTATAAAACCTGCAAACATTAACTCAAATGTATCGTGAGGTTAGTATTGAGATGTGCATCATACCGTGAGCTAGGCATATTGTTACAGCCCTAATATTTATAGTTCTTATTTTCTCCAAGGTTTTATATAATTAAAATTTAAGCGGTGTATCGAATAATACTCACTAAAACATTTCCAGCAATGTTTGTTATTTGGATAGCAAGAGGAAGAACATTCAACTCGCACATCAAGTTGAGGGTGAAACTTGCATCAGCCATTGTACACTCAACAAGCTGCATGAGTTGCTCACTGGAGCTAAAATGAATGAAGGAAATTCTAAGCAGTTCCATAAAATATCAGCACATCAGCGGCACACAAATGAGTGAATTTAGAGCACAAATATGGATACCATTTGAAATATAGCAAAGTTGTAGATAAAAAAACAAAGCTAATGTATCATTACTTCAAAGATTGAAAAAATACCCAGAAAAATTTGACGAGATTGAAGCGGTGTACACCAAACATGTGGAAAGCATTGTACCAGACATGTGAAAAGCATTATGTGTTATTGTGTATCAAGCTGCATATAAAAATCTAATAGAAATACCTGCAGAATAAATAACACAATAATGCAGATCTTATAATAGAGTGCAATGCAAACAACATAAAGTTTTTTAATTGATTTTTTACGAGTTCCGGATATTCACAGAAAAGTTACAGAGTAAAGTTGCAGCAGCATGTGGTAGTTAACATGCAGCAACAATGTTGCGAAAGCAACAACATTACGCAAAAAGTTGCACACCCAAACGCAACATAACATTCCTAAATAAGCACAATTTAACAGAAATTTGAAACAGATTTTCAGAATTACAGCAGCATCAAGACTAAACATTCAATACGATGAAAAAAATCAATACATTGGAAACTAACAACATAAAACAGGTTCAGTGCAAATACTTCGATAAAGTTAATGTCATTTCTACATATCAGTTACCTGTACATGTTGTGCATGCAATCTGGTGGGATCTCAATGCGGTTCTTTTGCAACACTTGGCTGACCAGCTCTGTCAAATCGTAACTCTTGCATCGAATTAACTCTTGCGAAGACACTTTCGTATCGACTACCAACCGTCCACTCATGACCGACTTGTGGAAAATACCAGAAACATGGCTCCCTTTTTTCTACAAATGGAAAATCAAAACACTTTTTCCTGTAATTTGCTCCAGCAAGCAAAACAGCATAGTAAGAAAGGAAGCACTCCCGTTTTTAATGCTATAAGGATGCAGAAATCATTCTCAAGTTCCAGTAAAAGTAAAATGCTCCTGGAAGACATACTGAATTGAACCAACACCACCTTAAAAAGTCTCTTTGATCCAAAACATTTTTTCTCTGTCACTAATCCAGAGCTGCAATCATGGAAGCGTAATTTCTGAATTTGCTGCCTCAACCATAATCCCAAAAATACAAGCCTCAAAGCAAGACAAAACAAAAAATACAAACCTCAAAGCAGACAACAAAATAGAAACCCCAAAGTAAAACAAGAAAATGCAAGCCTTAATGCAAGACAAGAAAATACAAGCCGCAAAGCAAGACAAGAAAATACAAGCCGCAAAGCAAGACAAGAAAATACAAGCCACAAAGCAAGACAAGAAAATACAAGCCACAAAGCAAAACAAGAAAATACAAGCCTAGAAGCAAAACAAGAAAATACAAACCACAAAGCAAGACAAGAAAATACAAACCACAAAGCAAGACAAGAAAATACAAACCACAAAGCAAAACAAGAAAATACAAGCCTAGAAGCAAAACAAGAAAATACAAACCTCAAAGTGAGACAAGAAAATACAAGCCACAAAGCAAGACAAAACAAAAAAATACAAACCTCAAAGCAGACAACAAAATAGAAACCCCAAAGCAAAACAAGAAAATACAAGCCACAAAGCAAGACCAGAAAATACAAGCCACAAAGCAAGACAAGAAAATACAAGCCACAAAGCAAGACAAGAAAATACAGGCCTCAAAGGAAGACAAGAAAATACAAACCACAAAGTAAGACAAGAAAATACAAGCCACACAGCAAGACAAGAAAATACAAACCACAAAGTAAGACAAGAAAATACAAGCCTCAAGAGAAAATTGAGATACAAGATTCAGAAAAGAAATGTAAAATGTCATTTTACATTTCTTTTCTGAATCTTGTATCTCAATTCAATTTCAAATGAGGGAAAATTAAAATATTCAAAGAATTTTTACAGAAAGCTTAATTCCCAAGCAATGCTGTACAATTTGATGCAGGAATAAACAGATGGTGTTGAATATTTATAAAACGATACAATAGCTAGTGTCTTAAAAAATTGTAACAGGCATACGCGAGCGCAAGATATTCAGTAAGTGAAAAAACTGGACATTTCTATTTCCAGCAAAAAATAGCATACATACATTAGCTTTTGGCATATTAGCGCGGCGAAGTCTTCCTATCCGTGACCAGTGAGGAACGTTTGCGGATTCCATCTTTTTTAGCAGAAGATCAATGTCAAACCCGAAGAAGTTGTGTGTCTAAAAATAACGCATGCATTAACAACAAAAGAAAAAACTTTTAAAATTCAAACCATTTTCTATCGACAATTTATAAACCACCTTTATGAACTGCATTAACAAAAAATTCCTGTTTCTGAGGTAACAGTTTCTGCAGTCATATGAAATACGTAGTCTCAGATTTCAAGCGCCCTACAAAAATACAAAACCCTAGCATTTTGACTGAGAGTGACCATAGTGACACCTTTACACATCACATTCCCATTTGTGACCAACATTAAATTTTATAAACTGATGTCAGTTAGCAAGAAAGCTCTGCAATTAAATATCTGGGTTTCGTAGTTTATCTGGGACTTAAACCATAAAAATATTTCGATGAAGAAATACCACTGATAAAAATGGATTTTTTTATAAAGTAACACAACCATTTACAGAAGAGAAGCAGTTCACAGAAGGGTATATATTAGAAAAGAGCATTTAGTTTAAGACTTGCCTCTAGTACCCTCACTATTAAGCTGCCTTCTAGATGACATCAGGTGGTATGTTTAATTAAGACCAACAAAGACTGAAAACCCGATGCAGCAGTCAAAACATAAAGCAACGCCAAACTTATGAAACTAATTCCGCGTCAAACAATGTAGCTTTGCAGCTAGCACATTGAAGATAAATCTTCAAATGACTCAATCTAGCAGTACTTACAACTAGCACATCTGGATCCATTTTTTGAATCTTAGCAAGAAGAAATGAAAGAAGGTTCCGCTCACTGCCCAGGACTTCAATCTTAGTGATTTTCTGCAAGAACAGCAAAGCACAGGCATATTTATAATTTTTTAATCAGTTTTCACAATACATGGTTTATTAAAGCATTAGTTAAAGGAAAGCAATACACAAAAATTTTTGACGTGCCTTCAAGAAATGATTCTATCACAGGTTTAATCGTAACTTCGAGAAACATTATAAAAGAAAAGAATTTTCTTCAGAATACTTACGCATTTGCTAGCTTTCTGATTAAAGTCGAAAGGCATGATACATCCACTAGGATATGTCATAGCTGCAAATTAGCGAATAATAACATCTTAAAAATGGCTGCTCAATAAAACTGCAATAGGTAGACATTCTTAAAACAATTATCCAAACAGTTACTTTGAGTTAGACTCACTTTTACAACTAATTTTGCAGCATTACAGAAAGTGCGATACTAGAAAGATAACACATAAAAAACACAATTACAAACCATAAAAGTGCTGCCGAAATGGTGGTTTAGGAGCCCCCTTATCCAGTGGAAACTCTGTATGAAAAAGACACCCAACTCCTATTATCTATAAAGCAAAAATTAATTGTCAAAAGTTATACTGCCTAAAAGTGTAAACAGCCATAAAACACAATGAAATGGGTAACATAACATTGTTCAGAGATACTATTGTGTTCTAGTTCTTTGTCTGGACAGTTACTTCTGCATGCAACAAACAGATGACGGCTAACTTTTCATCAGACTGTGTAATAAAGTAAATGCAAATAACAATTATAAACTAACATTAAAGCAATACAATGTTTTGAGTAACTATAGCAATAATCACACATATATAAAATCATCTTATTTGGCCTACCTCATTTTGATGAGTGTTGGTATTCAATGCTGTTCTCATGGATAAAGTAAGCATCACAACAGGAGGTGGTGGAGGTGCATTTGGGCTTACACTGATGTGTTTCATGTCATTAACAACAACTTCTAATTTACACCAGCTTAACGGAGGACTGCTTAGATCTGAAAGTCAAAGTAAAGTCAAAATAACACAAGTAAAATTCATAAATTCTTTTCGATGCAAAGTTGAGTAGCTGCGTTGTGACACAGTGTGCTTTATAACTGAAGTTAAGCAATGGTTCATGATCATCTGGGTTCCGTTCTTTCTCAGTGCGTGTTCACTCGCAAAGCTAATCCACTGGCAAACGATGTATATGCATCTGAACATGACTAAGACATCTCTGTTGGTTCAGTGGCTCACCTTAAAGGATTAGTCTGACAACGAACTAGGCACTGGTCTTGCGATAAACATCAACATTAAGTAGGCCCTGCTATACTGAATGCTGGATTCTGGTTTGCATTATGCCTTGTAGTTAAGCAAATGCTAATGTTATAGCCATTAAAGTGATTAAAGCACTTTTATTTATAAATTTAACAATGAAATTTTACAGCCTGTGAAAAAATATGCATATAAACAGCGAAGTAAAAGCAGCATTCAAATGAAGTAAACATAGCTCATACGTTAACAGGGTGTTTAAAAGTTCTGACAGTTTTCCACAATAAAATGTTTACACTTACAGCAAAGGAACTAAGGCAGGTTCTCTATTACAGTTTAAAGGAAACCTTTACCCAATATTAAACTGCAAGTCAAAATAATACACTGTTGAAAATATTGAAAGAAGACTTGCCATTTTTTCCAGAATGCCTTACATGAAAGAATTATTATCACGCAATTTCGTGTTCGCGCCACTGTTACATGTATTTTGCCATTCTCTAGTTAGACGGGCACTAGCGCCTGCATTTCGAGAATGCACTTGCACAAAAAACAGGTGTTGCACCTCTCACCTTTTAGATGTGTTCATTTCTGAAGTACTGCACATGTTCGACAGCTCATGCGTGAGCACAGCAGTAAATTTGAAATTTGATCTTAAAACTTGCCGAGTTTTACTACAACACACTGAATACCTTACAGTAGCACCGTACTTCAATTTTCTCTTTCACAAAAACGTGCAACACGCTGTTGAAAATTATGTTCGTTTGTGATGTCATCAAGAGATGTGGGCGTGCCCGTCATTAATTAAGAGTTTAATCTATTATTTAACGATCAAAAAACCCATTATAGGCATAAAAATACATATTTTTACCATACTTGAAAATGGGATAGTATATGAAAAATCATCCTGTCTTCCTTTAAAGGACAAAAAATAAAGTAATCATTTGTTTGTTGGTGTCAGAGTCATACAGTAACAAAAACAAATAAGCTTACGTGAAACGGTGATGTCGAGCCAACATGGTCCTTTAATATTCCTTTCAAGAAGAAACATTTCCAAACTAGAAAAAGGATAAATTCTTAATTAGTTTTTCACTTGTCTTGAAGTAAACTCTGAAAACTTACATCAATAAACAAAACCCAAAATTTCATTCGCAAGAACATGTAAGCACAAGTTTCGATGATTGTTTGAATAAGATTACGCCACCTTATATCAGGTGGCGCAGAAAGATGTGCCAAAGTTTACACTTCAATAATATTAAAAGTGTGTGATTACAAAGTTGAAATTGCACAGCACAATATGGCAATACATTTGGTTTTGGCTGAGAAAGTTACAAGTAAATGATTTTAGTGCTGTTTAAGTTAAGACTAAAAAAACTTTTGCAAAAATAAATTAAATGCCGGAATAATGTCAGCTAATCTTCAACAGAAGAACAGCCACATGCAGTGATGTATAAAGCACTCCTTACATGGGGCTAAACAATAAAGAAATTTAACAGTCTACATCATTGGAAAAATGAGGAGAAAAAAGTTACCACGAATTGTCTTACCAAGACGTGTTTGTTCCAAAAACATGACTGAAGGTGTCACCACTAAGAACGGAGGATAATGTTGTGAAATCGTGCTGGAAAAATAATGGCAAATATGTACAGTGTATGTATGTCAATAAAAGAAGTCCAAGCCTGTACGTCAAAGAACAAAAACACTTCTCATTATAGAGGCTAAATTTTTCTGTGACTTGACGGGCATCATTTAGTTAATAAATGACAAAAAACAATACAAAAAATGCTGTTGTAAAGCTACAAGTAAATTACAAAAAATAATTCACTTTTTATAATTGGCCAGCAACTAAAATATGTCTAGTACTTGGTATATATATATATATATATATATATATTTAAACAGCAATATATTTATAGTATAAACAGCAACCAACAGCTCACACCAAAACAAGCATGTCCAGTATAATTTTATCGAATCAACAAAACAACTATATACAAAGATGTGTCTAAAAACCTGCCACTTGACTGCACAGTGTATCTAAAAAATTAGAGTTAATCCAAAGGATTCAAACACATATTGTTTAACATTTATATAATAATAAACATGACTTTAGATATAAGACCTCTCACGGAGGTATGTGATGGTGCACGAATGAATGAGCAATAACATTTGGTAAACATAAAATGTACTCACGGAATAACGAACTTCGAGATAGGTGCATTTTGCCGGTACTTCGTACAGTTCAAATGCATAGCACTTTTCAACGGGCTAAAAAACATTGTACTTGTAAACCGAATTATATAGCAAATAAATGTAGCAAAAGTCTTTTTTAATCCAGAATAGTACAATAGGGAACAAAATTTCCTACACACTAACTATTTTTGAAGAAATTATTTAGCATACCTTGCACTTGAAGGGATTTATGTGATTCTTTTCTGCAATGGTTTTGTCAAATTCTGCATACACATCATTCAATGTGACTTCCTCTCCTGTGCTTTGTTTCTACACAAGCAGAATAGGAAGAATTTTTATGATAAGAGTATAAATAAAAAAAGATGTTAAATAGTTTAAGTAGTAGTAGACTTAAAAATACTAGGCATGTATCGGTGCATCGTGATATCTTTTATTACGATACGCGCATCACCAAAGTGCACCCATATGATGATAATCTGAGTCATTCACATTTAGCAAATTAGCATGTGCTTAACTATATGCTGATAAAAATGATTTGTGAAGTGATTTAGGCTGGAGTTGACTTGACCCAAGCACTGCTAACAGCCAAAAGAGTGAAAACATGAGGTGTTTAATCTATAGTAGGCATATAAACTTCTGAAATGACGAATGTAAACCAGAAAATGCACAGGCAACATTTAAACTTAAAGTATTTAATTGTTTTGCTTTTCTGGTGGCTTAAGGATGCAAACACTACGCAATTAAAAAATAAAAATCTAACAATTTGTCAAGTTAGTTTAGCATTTTAGCAATCTTAAAATTGGTGATTGATAAATATGCTTAATGTTTATTAAAACAGCTTCATTTAGTTTTCTAATAAAGAATGCAAATATTAACTAAGGTGCATATCATATTGTGATCTGTTTGCGTCGCTAAAAACCTACAAATCACTAACAAGTACAGGGTGTCTCAAAAGTCACTATACACTTTTATCTTCTATATTTTTTAACACACAAAACAAAATGATTTGAAAAATGATACATGTGAACTAAAACCTTGGGCAATTATTTTAGTCAAATTAGACAAAAATCTAAAAATCGGCTATGCTAGGTGCACTACTTTCTTTGGGGTCCTCGAGAGCTTCAGAGACAAATATTGAGTCTCTCACAGCCCACGAGTCGTGGAGAAGACATCACCTTGTGGAAAAACAACAAACTTAACACTGAGAGAATAGTGTGGCCATATGATCACTCGCGATTTAGTGATAAAAAACCACAAGCCAGACTGATTTCACACCTCATTTCTAAAGTCACTGTAATTGCCTTAGAAGCAGAAATCCAGTCAAAAAATAAATAAAAAGAATTGCCAAAGGCCCTTTTGATTCATGTAAGAACTTGCTGAGACTGAAGAAAAATTTAAGAAAGCTAGAAAAAACGTATTAACTGTGTTAACCATAACTAACTTTTGAGACGCCTTGTATCTGATAATATTTAATAAGCAGTAGCTGGGTGTAACATTTAATAATATAGACGTCTCTGCTCAGAACTTGCTTTTGCGGAAAGATCAAGTAAAGCTATCAGATGACGAAACATTAATGTATTTCTAACTAGAATTAAATGGCACAATGCTGGTACAGCAAATTTGACTTACAAGGAAAAAAGCTAGACAAGTAAACTATTTTATTCTACTTATTATTGGTACAAAATTGTACATATTGTACATATTTGAGCATATACTTCACAATAGCAGATTCTCAAACAAGGCTGTGTTGTCATAAATTTCAACTGTATTTGACTTATCAAAATACTGTGTTCTATTTTTATTTCACAATGTTTTACCGGTTTTTTGGCAAGTGTAACATAACTTACTTATACCAGAATAACACATTTTTTTGCAACAAACATGCATCATCTAAATTGCTTGTCTCTGACTGGTAAAAACTAAAAAAGCAAAATGATGTGGTTAAGTGGTACTTAAATGATGATTACGACAAAGAATATTGTTACAAACCTTATCTCTTGGTAATAAATAAATAACCCTTTGGATGTTTTTCACAATAACACAACAGCTCACATGAGACTTCACAGAAGGAACCCAAACTTTGCCAAACAAGTAAACAGTACCTAGAAAAAAAACAATAATTACCTCGTAACAAAGCAAAGTAGCGAACCTTTAGCGATCACAGTGTAAGGCAGTAAATTCTTAAAACAGAAGAAAACCCTCCACTTACAAAAACCTTAAAATATTTATGTCGAAATTTTATACCACTTACATACTGCCTTTTTGCACACAGGACTTAGCATTGGCAATAACGCTGTATAAAACATGTAAATTTAAACTCCTGCGATGACCGTCAGATGCAGCCATTTTGACGACAAGTCAGTTGAAACAAGTTTAGATATAACACTGAGTAAAGTTTGAAAAAATAGGCAGAGCATTCGTAATGCACATGTCACTAACTAAGAAAAATTGAAATTACTGCATCTTGTCAATACGATTAAAAATGTTTTTTGGTTAGTGAGTGGTACACCCTGGAAGGTGAGTCAGCGACATCTTGCCAATTAGTGAAAGCATTTTGAATAATTAATAATTTTCTTTTCTAGTTACACAAGTCTTCCAAGCAAGGTAAGCGAAATACTAAGTAACATAACTTTGAATGGAACGTTTTTTGGGAAATAGTTTAACATTTTCTTTTCTTCCCCTGATTTACATTGTGCGTAAGTAATGTCATGTAATAGCGCAGTCGGAACAGTGTTGCGGGAAATTTAAAACTGAAGACAAATAAAAAATCCTTTCAATGCGAGTACGATGTACGCATAAAATTGCTATAAAGTAATATAATTTTATAAGGTGATTTTTCTGAAACCTACTTCAGGTATCCCTTTTCTTGTCTTTTAAATCGATTATGCTTTAGTAATATGTTACAAACACAAACCGAATAAAAACCGAAAAAGCCTCTTCCTTCGTGCTTACCTGTTTGTTTAAAGTAATCTTCATAAGCATCTATCCAATAAAAGCGCAAGACATCATCTCCTTCATCATTTTTAATGAGAGGTAACGTGTCCGTATTGAGCAGAATGGGCTGAAGTGGTTCTTCTTTGGAGTCATTCAATTTCATGTCATCCCAACCAGTTTCCATATGATTCATTTCTGCAGCCATGTAACTATAATAAAAGTCAATAATTACTGCTAAAATATTCGTACAATGGTGCATTAAAAGATAGGTCATGCATTTGGAGTGCTTTAGTAACCATCACATAAACCTGGTTAATTATAGCGCCACTGACAAAGTGTGACTTTTGGTAAATTCCCTTTTCTCAAACTCAAGGAGCACAAATCAGACACCTCAAAAATTAGAGTGATCACTAAATGAAAGTCAGAAACAACCTGCTTATTAGCATGGAGCATATGTTCACAAGTGCACCATGTTTGATATGAGTGCATAAAAATGTCTTCAGCTATTTCAGAAGATCACACAAAGCAAGAAATATTTAACTGTAAAACCAATAAGCTCTCATAAGCAAAATTAAAATTCTGCTTCTAGAAACTAAAAAAGCCACGTCAAATTAGGATTCAATGACACCTAAGGTTGAGAGGAAATTAGAATTCAAAAATCTCACCTAAGGTTGAGAGAGTTAACCGTTTAAATGCTTAACTGACCACTAACTGGTGTAATCGCTTAAAAAATCACTAACTGTTTAATCATTACTTTTCTTTACATTTTAATGTATCACGCAATTTTTCCATAAGCAACGACGAAACAACTGATCGTACATTTGTGAGCACTAACTCTTTACACAGTAACAACATTTAGGACACTCAGTACCATAGCAAAAGGCTTTTACAAAGGAAATTCCTGTATTTTTTCTTACTGCGCATGATCATAGCGCTGTCCTGGCAAAATCAGTACGGAAAACAACACGTAGCAACACTAGCCCAAGGTGCTTTATTGTTCGTTGTGCATTAATATTTGGAGCTTGCGCATGTTTATGTACAACCAACAATGTGTGAGTAAACACAGCGTGACTAGGAGGGGGTAACTGCATCGCTGGTATTTCTTCATGAATTGAATTTTGTTGCTCAAAAACTTCTTCAGACATTCAAGAGGGTTCATAATTTATTCACGTACTGAAAACATACTAAGTTGAGCGAATTTCTATGATTATATAATGGAGTTAGAATTAGGCAATTTCTTCGTATTAGTTTGTCATACGCATTCGATAATTTGTCATAAGTATGACGTCATTGAGAACGGTTAAACGGTAAACCGACCACAATTAATAACATTTATACTGTTTATTAAAAAGCCTAACCGTTTCAACCTTAATGTCATCTAAAGAAATGGGTCTTAAAGCAATTTTACCTAGAAACTCTTTCAATTTGAGATACAGGTGTCTGAGGTACGATGCCGTTAGTATCACAAATGTCTTCATTAAAATGACTTTTGCTGGTATCTGCATCATTTAACTGTACGAAAGTTTGAGCTCCATTCCCATCAGTATCTATAAAACATAACACATAATGTTTGACAACAAAGCTCTGCAAACAGGGAGCAAGAAATGCACATAGCACAGGTAACATGTAACTGTTGTATATAAATGTTATAAGACACCAATCTAGAAGTGAGACTTTTTCATTAAAAAACTTCGAAACTGCATAAACAGTTTAAAAAATATGCTTGTTATATAAAAGGTATATAGCAAAATAAAATTATGGATCTGAATTACTACAGACATTTCACCTTGAATGGATGATGTAAAGTTGCCAATAACATTTTCACGATCATCGTCATCATCATCAGCAGCTGGAGCAGCAGGTACATTATCTGCATCCATCTCACAATCAACATCCATACTATCAAATTGTTCAATGTCTGCAACATCTTCTGCAACCAAGTTTTGTTTACCTGTTGAAATAAACACAGATTTCATGTGAGTTATATTCACTGATTACTGTGGAATAAAACATGGGTACTGATTTCTAAAGTCATGCCAATGTCAGCTATAGCGATGGACGGAGTCAATCAGTGATCGGTAAACGAACAGTTCAGTTGTGATTGGTGAACAAGGTCTGGTTGGCTCATCATTAAATTATTGAGCGATTCGATAAACTAGAGCATATCCAACTAACATGTTTTGAAGTATGTAGAATATTGTTACGATGAAATTATTTATAGCAACCATAATTCGTTCCTGATAACACGTTCAAAGAGGACTGCTCAAACACATTAAGTAATTCAGTTTCGCTGTTGGGTTTTGGGCATTCAAGCTGTTTCTATTTGTTGTGATACTTATTTTACATCATTATGCACAGTTTTACTAATCTTTGTTGTGTTGCTTTGGACTACAATGAATGGTATCAGTTTTCACATTCATTCTTCATGATTCACAAAACCAACTTTATGAGTCTTAATCGCATTTGTTTTAATTTTATCGAAGTCCTTGTACATTACTATGGTGACTTGTGATCGAACAGTGATCAATTGATATCGGTGAATTGCAGAGTTAACCGGCTCATGATCAGTTACAGGGATGTTACAGACATTAAAATTCCGTTTCAGTTTGCCGATAACTGCACTTTTGATTGAGTTTTTCGTTTTCTTCGAAAAGTATTACGTTTTGTAGCTGAAATTTTCGGTAGCATTTTTCCGAAGTTTTAGTAGTATCTATCCAATTTACCTCTTTTTTCTCTTTGATGTTAAAAATTGCAGAAAATTTTTGGCTAAAATAGTTCAAGTAAAGCGTAAATATCATTTGATTAACTTTTTGTACCATTTGTAGCACGAGTTTTACGGCAATGCGGCCTATCTTCAATGCTGAAGATCGAGAACCTTTAATCAACAATCTCCACAATCAACAGAAACATCAAAGCGCAACTTGAATAAAACCAAGTCTAATTTTACAATTTATGAAATGTAAGCAACAAAATATTTACAAAATAAAAATTGTCAATTGTTTTTGAAGCATCATGATCTTTAACCATAAATGTTGTACTAGTTTTTTTGTTAAGATTTTTGCCTAGCCACTTCGTCAAGCTTGCATCAGCGCAAATAAAAGCAAACAAGGAAAAACAAAGTATTTTTCTTATTTCAGAATATTATCCAGTTTTATTGGTGGTTGGTTTTGCAAAAATAATTTTGGTTTAGTTTCGTTTCGGTTTCCCATGTTTCATAAACTTTCGTTTCAGTTTGTAGTTTCAGTTTCGGTAACATCCCTGATCAGCTCATTACCCAAAAATGGTTATGGGTCCATTACTAGTCAGCTAACAAAGAAAAATTGTGTATAACTATGCACTATGCTAGTGATTTGAAGTTATAGGTTTGAAAAATAAAAATCAGTGATTGCAGAGGTAATGTAAATAAGAGGCTAGTGTCTGATTAAGTGTAAATCGAGCAGTTAAGTTAGTAAGACACCTTAGCCTTAACAAAGAACTTTAGTTACATGTTCTCTAGCAATTAAGCCATACTTCAGGTTAGTAAACCCATCATCTAGGAGCATTTCAGTCATGGTTTGCAATCAGGGAGCCATCCAATGATGTTAAACACAAAAGAAACCCAGTTTTAAGAAAATAAAAAAGTGCCTGCCAGTTTGGCTTAAATACAGCACATAACTGCTAAGCTAAAAACACTGGCTAGAGTAAAAAGAAAAGAATGTTACACGTTGATTAATAATGCATAACATTCCTCATATCCACCATTTATTTGTACAGCTAATACAACAACACTGAAATGTGCGGAGCAAAATATTTACATTTATTGGCAAATGTATTTGTAATGCAAATGTAAATGGTACAGGTTTCAAAACGGTACAGAGGTTTCAAAGTGAAAATGGGGACCTGTATTATGTTCTTGATTCAGATGCATTGATTAAACAGTGATGAAATACCAGCAATTTTCACTAGTCTCAGCAACTAGATACTTATAAAATCTATGGTGTATGACGTGAACAAGGTCGAAATGGTTGTGAAAATGTAATGTGGGAAAATGATTTCATGAAAACTGCAATTCAAAAATTGTGAAAAGGAATTGTGTTCTAAGAGTAGAAGTCGGAAAATGCTGGGCAATGATAGTAATTTTACAAACAGGTTCGCTGCGGCAGATATTATTTCTAGTTACAAAGCGAGTATTGGCAAAGTAATCATCTCTAGCATTCTCTCTGTAATCACCCTGGCAGGAAACGCGCTTGTACTGGTTGCCATAGCAAACACAAAATTGCTGCACACTCGAAAAAATGCCATCATTGCATCTCTAGCAGCGGCGGATCTAATGGTTGGTGCTTTTGCATTACCATTGCTAAATGACCGCGACTTGTTTAAAAGGGTAAGAGTATTTGAAAATCTCTCACCATTTGTAGGTCTATCAACAACTACAGTAAGCATATATCACATCCTACTGATAGCTGTGGAGAGATACATCACAATCATGCATCCACTAAGATCCAATGTCTACGTGAGTACAAAAATGGTATCACTATCTATAGCTGGCATTTGGATAACGGGAATAACCACGGGATGCGTGCGAGCAACTTTACTTACACCACATTTGACACCGTTTGTTTTCGCTCTTTTTGAAATGCTGATGATTCCTGTAATTCTGGTGACAATTACGTTAACTGCTGTCGTGTGGAAAGCAGCATGGCGGCAAGCTCAGCGTGTAGACGACCAAAGTCGACAACCTTCACAATCCAGGATGAGGCGGTTCAAAGAACTAAAGGCAACAAAAACTATGGTTGCTGTCATACTCTCCGCTATTATTTTCTGGTCACCATCTATACTTGTGCAAATAATCAATGCAAAATGTAACTGTATAAAAAAGGATGCGTTTGCACCTGGAATATGGCTGGTCTACACGAACAGTGCCATTAATCCAATAATATATGCAGCGTTCAGCAGAATTCACAGAACTGCCATGACAAAAATACTAAATTGCAAAATAACAACTTAAATTCATACCCGACAACCGTGCTTTTTTACTGTTATTTTGTTGAACTGATAACGCAGGCAGTTTATTTTGGATTCTGTGCTGAGTTTGATTTGTTTCTCCCAATCTGGTGAAGCCATTTGCATCGGCATCTTTATGGGAAGACGAAACGGTTTTTCTTTGTTTCATAGAAAATGGATTAGCGTATCTAGGAAAAATTAAATAAGAACAACATATAAAAACACAAAAAAGCTGGAATGTTAAAAACGAAAAACATAATCGCATGACAATCTTCAAAATTGTGCTTAAAATTAATGTTATTAGCTTCTCTTCAGTTTTTTTGTCATCCATATGGCTACATTTCCAATTTCTGTATGTTCAATTTTCACAACATTTTTACAGTTGAAACAACACTGTACATTATTCTGCGGAGAAAATTTGTTATCAGCTGGTTAGTGTGGCTCTCAAATTTACAGTAAGTCCTCACTTAATGGCGCTAGTGCGTTTCAGAAAAATGCGACAAGAGAAAAATGTCATTAAACAAAACCAAAACTTCCACAGGAAGTAATGTAAAAGAATTGAGAAACATTCCAGAGACAGAAATCAATGCTGCTTAAATCATATAAATTAAATGTTTTATGAGTGTCTTTATGGTTCCTATTAGTTCATTTCTTTCTGCTTGCTTGAAACTACCTATCTTTCTTATCAAAACATACCTGGCTAGCAGTTTCTCTTTCATTAAGGTTTAAGCCTAGGCAGCCATTAAATAATAAACACTGCAGAGCCAAAGACAAGCGCTGCATGAGGCGACCTTGGAAATTTTATCATACCAGAGGACCGCATCATTTGGTTGGTTGCTATAGGAACAGGTTGCAGGTAGAATTCCATCGCACAAAGTTTGTTCATAGGTCTCACTTGATATAAAAGGCAGTTAGTATAGTAGTCAGTTGGGAAGCAAAAACACGTATAATAATTGCGCTGTTTATGTTAGTAATGTACTTGCCAGTTTAGTGCTTTAAATTAGGTAAAAAGTTGTTGATAAAATGATATTGGCTTTCAGCAAAGTAAAAAAAAATCACCGTTAAAATGAAACATGCGTTGCTAAATGAAAAAAGGTGTCAAATGTTCAGTGTCGTTAAAATCAAACGTCGCTTAAAAGGAGACTCGTTAAGGGAGGACTTACTGTACAAGATATACTGACTTCTTTTTTTGATGATCATATCGTGATTAAACTGGACATTGCTGTCACTGCAAACTAATGGTCAAGCAAACCTATGACACACGACACATTAACAACTTTATATTGCGGTTCTTGATGACGATTTCAAGTGTTCTCTTGAAAAGTAAAAAAGTGGAGACCTGCCATTACTAGTTTTGCGCAGTATCCAGATCGAACCTCGACATGCACCCGACACAGCTGATATTTTTAGTTATTCAATTAATTACATCAAAACGTAATTCCTCAACGAATGGTATTAAATAAACGCAGCTACTCTGGGAAATTTTAAGTAAAAACACATCAAAGTATCTGGAAACGGATCTGACATGTAGAAATATATACAGGCTTCTAAATGCGGTGGGCATTTATTCTTCTTGTTTGTTATGATCCAGCAATAACAATATCCTGACAATCACCATAGAAAAATACTACTATAAATCTTAGTAGCCAATCTTAAGTACCATTTAGTTTCAAAAAAAGGCTAAGTTATCTAAGATTGCTATAATATGACATGTGACTTTCCACATTTCTAAACTGTTTTTGTTTAACTTATTCTATTATATTCACTCAGAAACATACCTTGCAGAAGAAGATGTTACGGGCCGACACGACATTCCTAATTTAGCATGGGTTGGCTTTGATGCTTTCAGTTCACCTAAAATGTCCTCTAAAACATTTTCTTCTTGCTTTTCAGTCTTTTTCTGCAAAAAATAACAAAATTACTAAAATGTTATTCTCTTCTACACAGGTTGATCAATTAATGTTAGTTACATGTAACATTCTTAAGGGAAGAAGGTTTAGCATTGAAAAACAAGCCTAGATTTTATCACTTACAGCTTGTATGAAATCTTATACCGACTGTATGTATCTATCTACCTATCTATATGTAATCCTCGTAATTACATACTTTAAAAATGAACCTATTTAGCAGCCTTGAAAGTGAAAAACAAAGCCAGATACTCAGTTGGGCATGTATGTAGGTTTTATTGATTTAATTCGCCTATTGGTTACATCAAAATGCATAACATTTGAATTTTTGAAAAAAAAATACAAACTTCTACAGTGGCAGCACATTCAAAACTGACGACTTACACTAATCGTTAATGTAAGAATTTTGAAGTAAAGATAGTACGGTGTGATGTTATATATATATATATATATATATACAAAGTTAACTGCTTTAGGTTTTCAAAACAAATTAATATAATGGCAACAGCATATTCGTCAACCAGTTGTAATAACTGTTATTTTCAAACTTGTGTAGCAAAATAACTGCTTACAAAATTAGTGATGTAAATTAATAATGAATTATTTTAAGACACAGGGAAGTAAAGCTATTATTAAGATAAGCAGCTGACGATTCACATCAGTGAAATGTATTTTCAAATTACTGTACAGTGACTGATTGTCCCTGTAAGTACACACATCAGATTATAATTACGTACATGCACATTCACATGTCCATAAAGCAAAACGTCGCCTGCTTACCTTAAAAATAAATGAAGTAAAGCTGTGTATCTTTATAACTGTTACATTTACACTCATAACTCAGTTTGCTGGACCTCGCTTTTACGGATATCGGAAGAATCAGACAAAATCAGGACCATTAAAAGTATACTACGGACACCGTCTGTAATTTCACGAGCTGACTGCTAGTTCGTGGGCCGTCACTTTCTTTACATCATGTGGAAAAATATAGAGTCAATTATGCGGAGTTATTTGAGTCAATTACCGAAAGTTTTTATCTACCATTGCATAGGAGCAGCCCACACTAGACATTTCTGAGACAATTAGACGACTGATTCTACATTACCATGAGTCTAATACACGGCGCCTACTGTATTAGCTCAGTATCGGTAAATACGGACAATCGGCAAAATGGGACGGACATCTCTCTGCCTTTGTATGGCAAACTGAGATATGAGTGTACTTACATCCAGCTTGGCTTTACTGCGACCTGCTCCTGACAAGAACATGTTCTTTATATTTCTAGACTTGACCGCTGGCCTTTCTTCACTGCCACCAGAACCACTTTTCGCAAATTTTTTATGTGAAGTTTCCTTTCTCTTCTCTAAATTAAACGAAATCTTTAGGCATTAATCAACTCTTACATAAAAACATACCAATGTCACTATATTCAAGTAATGGTAAACACGTAAAAATTGTTCTCCATTTAAAAATAAAATGCAATTACTTACTTCTATTTCCCAATTCACTTTCATCAACATCGAAATCATCGTCAAAAATTTCTCTGCCATCTTCAGCATAACCAGTTCCATCTGGAAAAAATGCAAGAAATCATGTCTTTTTCTATAGCAAACGGAAGCAAAATCAACAAAACATGAAATGTAGAAGCAGCTAAAAATACTTAGCTGATCTTAAAGAGTCTGAATAACAATAATAACAATCATTTGATCTAACTATAACAACAATAATTTATAACAATATAACAACAATATAACAATAATATTTATAACAATAACAATTTACAAAGCGCACCTTTAGGTGTGGATAGTATCGTTAACGATCATGAAAAAATTGATTGGAATCATGATCAGGATCATTAAAAAATATTTGATTGTGATCGCAATACTGGACGCAATAGTTAATTAACTTACTGACTCAAATCAAAATATTCTTCAGCAACATTTATTAAACTGTCAAACTGTTAAAACCAGCTACAGTTTGTTGGAGTGACTTTGAATACATGTTGGTATTTATATAGTTTCATGTTGCCCACAAGCTAGTACCATAAATAATTTAATGCAGAAACAGGATTTCTTGCTATTTAAAGCACAAATTCGCCTATCAGCTCTGTCAAGAATAATCTTGGAAGAAAAACTCTATTGTTCACCTAACAAATTTTGCAAGTTGTTACATAATCAATCTGCAGTCCTTCATCGTAGATGCTAACAACTGGCAAACAGCGGCCTTGGACAGAGAAACTTGGCGGAAGTCAAAGATTGATAGGATCTAATGCGCTGAATAGTAGCTCCTGAATGCAATGAAGAGAAGTGACAAAGAGGCGACAATGAAGGAAGCATCGTATAAGTGCTGAAGGTGCGTCAGCACTTCAGTACACTAACCTGTGACAGATCTTGCGCAGCCTGTATATAAATCTCTACAGTCATCAATGAAAATGTATCAGCAACACACAGTAAATTTGCAAAGAGGAACTCATAGACAAATGACTAAAGAGGCCGTTACGTTACATTACATAATCGAATACATGTAGTATAATATTGAAAAGCACTATTTCACACTTGAAGCATTCGTGCATGTTGCTAACAGCAAGGTGGTTTGTGAAAAAAGACATCGGATGGAAAATGTTAATCTAAGCCAGGGGTGTCCACACTACGACACGCGGGCCAACTGCGGCCCATGGTCCACTTTTAATTGGCCTGCAGGAAAATGTAAGAGAATATGGGTTACACATATAACTTGTGCTTTACAGCATTGTATGCCTTAGTTTTTGTAGGCTGTTTTTTCCTTTAAGTATATTCAATCATCAAGCACAATTTGCATAAATTTGATTGATTTTGATAAGATAAGGCAATTGATAAGGTGTGAGTGGACTTATAGCAAGTGGCCCAGAGTTTTCGTATGTGGTCTCAGTTAAAAAAGTTTGGCCATCCCTGGTCTTAGCAAATGCTAGTCCAATGAAAATATTACTAATGACAACTAAAACATTAAATTTTTACACTTTTTGACAACGAAAACACCAAATTTAAGTAAAAAGTATCTTGACGTGAAGTTATCCTTGAATAATGTCGTACTAAAAACTAGAAAAAAACAAAGAAGAAAACAAACCATCGTCAATAATAAAGTCTTCATCCTGCCTTTTTCGTACCAATTCAGAGTACTCCAATTCATCCACTTCTTCATAAACCTGTTCCACTTCACCAACCTAATATCAGAAAACACAGTCAAATTGCTAGTAAAAAGTAAGGTGCTAGACTGATAACTAATCTATAAAGTAAATATTTATATGCAAAGCTTGCAAAAGCTTCTAGAATTACTTATAAGTGAATGTAAGTGAATGTTTCACTCATGTGGATACTTGTTTGCTGCCCGATCTCAAATGTATATTTTTAACAGAATCATTAAAGAAAAATACTCGGCATGAATAACCATTTTTCATTATCGGCAACTTTTGTCACAGATTGTCTATTCACTGATTATAATACCAAAAAAAACAACTGATCCCTGATAAGTGACTAAATTTGCAGCACCTTTACAAATAAAAATTTATAAAAATTAAGCTGCGATCTTTTATACACTTTTGCACTGACACTGGAAAAACAAAAAACTTTGCACTGACTAACATACATAACAATACAGTGCAATGCAGAAAAATTTGAATATTAAGATCTGCATTTATTGCTACATCTATAGTTCATCAGTGAAAATTTGTTAAATCAAAAGAAACAAAAACATTTGTTATTTCAATGTAGCTGATGCTACACTTGTTTACAGCTTTCAGACAGTTTTGCTATTGCTTAGAAAATATTCAAGATTGTTCACCTCATATTTCAGTTTACTTCCACAGCTTTTTGCGTCTCGCAGTTTCTGAAGGACATCAAGTCGACGAGCCTTAGACTTGCTCACTTGCCGTTTACTTCTCGTTGGCGGAGTTGCATCTGTTAATCAACACATAATTAGAAAAACCACATTAGTTATTGTATTCACTGAAACAAAAATACTATGAATTCTCAAATATCGTATAAAGCTAATATGGCTTTTACTTGTGCTTTGCTAACGCTTCACTTACGCACATTATCACCAATGTATTATAAGATGTAAAAGCAAAATAGGTATGTTAGTGATTAAGAAAGCTGCAGAGTTATTAATATTATAATTAGATCTAGGCAAACTAAGCAATTTAATTATAAGCACTTTTATTTATAAATATTATTGCAAACCTGCAGTTTCTCCACTATCTCTAATTGGTGCCATGCTGACTGTTTGTCAAATATCCATATGCAAGCACACTAGATGTGAGTTTAACAGAAAATCTTCATTCCAAAATGACTGCAAAAATAATGCAATTGTGAGTAAAAAAATTCTCTTCTAGCAGCACACACACTGACAAAATTACAATTTTTAAAGGGTATTTAATAAACTTCTTAATCATTTGCACTGTGTAAAAGGATGTTCTGCACAATAGTTTGTTACAATTTATGCAACTTGCCAAAAATGTGCCTATGCTAGTCAATAAGATAAGCCAGCCCCGGCCCATTCCATATTTTTCCCAAGTTGGCTTTATGCTGTTTTACTTTATGTTCTAATTGATTCTCGACAGGGATGATAAAATTTCAATAAAAGATAAATCAATTTCGTATAATACGTTTTGTTCCATAGGTCATAACCCAGTTTCAATTTTTGTAAAAGCATCTGCTGTTTATCTTGCTTGCAAAAAAAGTATTAAGCACCAATACGGGATTGTGCTGATTACGTTAAGCATGCATCTTACTGTTTTCCTTGGATTTGTTCAAGTAAATTGGAGTCGATGTTTCTGTCGGTCGATCAAGTCCCTAACTGGTCTTCATTTAGGTCTTAGTTACTTTTCAATTTTGGAAACTAAACAAACTCAACTAAGAACTGATCGCCTATGGCTTCTATGTTCTACAGTAACTACAAGTAACATACGCATACACTGTACAACTGCAGAAGTAAACATACTAACATATAAGACGAAGCTGCAACCATCTGCTAACCACAAAGTCACATACTGTGGCATCAAACAATTGCTTTAATTTTTCAAGCTAAATACGGTTAAAAAAATCAATAATTAACACACAAGCCTACACCAGTTGTCTTGAATCTCAATCTCCACAAATCGCATTCACAAAGTGGCGGGAAATCTGATCGGCTCGCATTAGAAAAATTCTTTGCAAAGAGTGTAGCTTCTTCTTTTGCTTTTGTTGCAACTGTTTAGCGGTGAGACTTACAGTATACCGCCACGACGCCTAATTTTATAAGCGTCATTCAAACACCTCTTAAATGAAAATCAAAATAGATTAAATTTAACAGCCTTGAGTAAATTTGAGTAAGCATACAATAAAGTTCGTTGTAGCTAATATTCCCGTTAATAGTATTTATATCGATGATTTGGTGTGAATATAAAAACTTATTTTGCAATTATTTAGTTTCTCATTCTGGGACAGAAATTGGAGGACTCATCAAGTCTGCAAACAACGGATATGCAGTTCTGCAGACCCTACACATTAATTAAATTGTTAGTTATCTGCTTATACGTGCATTTAGAAACTATGAGTGTACTCTTGCTGAGTGACTTAGCGCCCTTCCTTAAATATTGTTGAATATATTTATATAGTTTTCTGAATTTATTTAGAAGGCAAACACATAAATTATTATTACTATTAATTAGGAAAGCACTGCAGGATCCATCCGTGTCAAGCCAGTAATTTCATCAGTGAAATGCTGATTTAATTTTACCAAACTGATTTTTGACTGTCATCATTTGTTTGGTATAGAGGCAGTTACTGCATGTACGTTTTTGAATTGAATGTGAGCAAAAACTAGAACAAGAAGTCGAAAACTTAAAATTTCAGCTTCAAAGTTGCTTCCACAAACAATAAACAAATCGGTTGGGTATCAAATTGTTGTAGCCTGTAGTGCATGTGCCTATTGTCATTTTACCACAATTTTAATACATTAATGATTCAAATATGTTAATAGATTTATTGGTATCTATCACGCTCTATAGAGCATTATATTACCTTCTTTGAATGAGAATATGCTAAATTAAATGGTGTAAATAAGGACATACTTTAATATTTTGATAATTATGGCATTAACATATAATAAGCCTTCTGCATGTAGTTTTAAGCAGTTTTACCAGTTTGTCCGCTACCAGCAAGAAATGATCTAAATTAGAAATGAAATAAATTAGAAATTACGAATTGTGAGACAGGCACTGTGATTTCAAAAGTGCTACAATAATATTTCAAAATGCAAGATTCATTCTTAGTGACCATTGAATAGTGCGTGATAAACAGTTCAAAAGGTATTTATTATGCTAATAGTCATAAATGCTTATGAAGTACTTGCTACAATGACAAAACGTAGTTGCGTAAATTTCATAATATTTACTTATAGTTGCCAAAAAGTCAGTCTTTTGTCATTGTTTATTACATTTTAACTTTATTGCAATAGATAAACAATTATAACCTTCTAGAAATACATAAATGTACATCAGATACTGTAATTCTGAAAATAAGTAACAGTTGTTAAAGAAACCAAAACAAACACTTTTACTTAAAAACCCATATCAGTAAAGCAAATTACTACAGGTAGCAGAGTAAACATTTAACAAAGAAGCAAAAAACTGTTTGATACGAACAAATACATTTACAAATTGCATACACAGTAGAATCATATAACATGTTCAAAATGAATTCACTTCTCATGTAAAAATACAAAATAGCCTCTTTAGCAATCAGTATGATGCTATTAGGATTTAATCATCAGATGGCTTAATAAACTTTGGCTTCTTTCGTGGTTTCGGCAATGCATCTTCTTTGGTTTTTATCTTAGAAGATGTCTCAAAGTTTGCTGTTTTGTCAGTGTTTAAAGAGTCAGCTTCTTGCGAAGAACGACCACGTTTCTTTGTAAATTTTTTGCCAATGGTATCGATCAGCGTCGTATATCTTTCTGCAAATTCCACATCAGACACACTGTCACTTTTTTCCTTTGCTAGAGACTGTTCCAGCTGACGATCTGCTTCCAATGCAGACATAAGTTTTTCTATCTCTGGATTTTGCCCCTTAAATGACATACGCCCAAACTTAAGAAATTCAACTGAGGCATAGCTCGGTTCTATCAAAAATTTACTTTCCTGCAAGCTCTGCTGTAAAATGCTATTTGAGTTTACCTGACTAAATGACTCTTTTGCTTCCTCTTTTTCCCGGGTCTTTTGCATGAATTTCATCTTCAAAACAGAAGATGACAATTTGGTTTTAGTCTGCACATCTGAAAAGACAGCCATCCTCGTGTCTAAAATAATTAGCGCTTAAATAAAAATGAAGAATGGGTCAGAATGAGGTCGTTGTTATGCACTGTCTCAGTACCCATAGTCATGATGTACTTCACTATACATAATTCTGTGGATTATAAGATCTAATAAATTCTCTTATTGCTTGAAATGCAACACTGAAAGTGTGAAAGCAGAACTGCAAAAAAGCAAATTTGTCACATGGTGGTGGATATGCTGAAATTCACTGTTCACTGTTCAATTCTTTTATGAAGATGGAAAGAATTAAAAAAATTGCTTGACACAAAATAACTTGTGCCACGGACATCACAAAACCTGAAATAAAATTACAGAGATTGTTGTTACTACTGATTATTAACATTGTGTTAATTGATTAACACATTAAATAGTTTACAGAAAACAATATTGTACTATTTCACTATCTACATGAAAAATAACATTAGCGAATGATAGTATCTGATACTAAAAAATTTTCAACCGTGTTAGCTTCACGGAACATGATCAAATAACGACCTGGTATACAGCTCTCATTAACTGATATGAAGAAAATGCAGTAACTGGTCTAGGCTATGGACACTAGAAATATAAAGGTAGTCGTGGCAGTTATACTGGTAATATAAAGTTCTATGTTGGAAAAGTAACAAATTGCACTAGAAAAATAGGTTACTTTACATTACCATAGATCGACAGGGCGAACCCTATAAGCAGGCTTTTTGCCCATAATTATCTCTCGTGTTAAACGTCTGTTAATTGTTTATCATATTTTTTTCTCTTGCATTTTACATTTCTCTCTCTAAATTGTCTCTCAAGTGAAAGTGCCACCTAACGGCAGTTGTCGTAGTATGGTGAGGAAGCAAGGTCAGTGGTGGTATGGCTCACGTATCAGATATGTTGGTTTATGATAAATGAAATGATGCTGCAGAAAGGTTGGATTTAAAAAAAAAACGTTTAGTCTGATTACATTAAGGTAATTAGAGAAAATAATCAATATATATTATTATTACTGTGTTCTATACCAGAGTTGTTAGACTCTTGTTCATGATATGAGAGCCAATATCCTCAACACATAGACGGTCACCACTAGGCCTGTATCGAACGAAATCCAGATACCCGATGAAGCTGGATATCAGATATCCAAATCCGACCTAACCCAGCAAAAATTTCAACTGGATCCAAACTCAAAAATTAGTATGAATGAATTTAATGAAATACAAGACCTACAATGCCAAAAACAGCCTATTTCATGATCATGACTAAATAACGAAATCGACACACCATGGCAAGCATTCTGCGGCTGCACGTAGAAAGTGACGCTGAACGGAGAACCTCTGCATTAAAGTATTCGCTGGCTAGGTTGTTTTACGCTTTACTTTAGAAAATGATTGTGGGGATAAAAAATTCACACAACTCTATAATTTTACAACAATTCCTAAAACGTGCAAGTTATGCAGCGGAGAAATGAGGTAATAGCAAACGTCTTTGCAATAGCTTCAAAGACAACTAAGCATTATGAAAGAATTTGCATGTTGCTGGCTTTGTTGTGTACACAGACTAAGTGGTACTGCGGCAGTAGTCCGTAAGTAAGCGTATATATTTATCAAGTGTTTACTATTTGATGTATGGCAGCAGCAGGGTACAAAAAGTAAACTTAGGAGGCCGTAGCTTCATAAAAAGGATACTTTAATTGATGGCAAGCTGGTGTGTTCAGACCTAGCTACTATTCAGTTTTATATCCTCAGTTACTATGTTAGATTGTTACTAATAGACATAGACATTTTTATTTATCTCCTCATTTACACCAGTATACAAGTTGACTATTATTTTTATAGTTAATTGATTAAAAAGGATAAATTAAGCATAAAGGAAAGAGTTAAAGGGGGTGCAGGAGAAAGGGTAGCGAAAGACCAATTGGTCATCCAGTCAGCTACAATACTATAATAGAAGCAAAGTAAATAATATTGCTGACTAAAAGTAAACAAATATTTTCGATTAATAATAATTATTTTTGACCTGCTTAGAGTAGACAAGCCAGTGTTGATATCGCTTATGTTTTACGAAATAGTATGATACCAATTCAATTCAAAACATGCATTTATTTCTATATTCATGATATAACTGAGGCAAGTAAATGTATTTAATTATCATAATGGAAATAGGATGGCAAAAGACCAAGAAGGTCAACTGGTCAAGCCATCCTTCAATGGGTGTATGTGATTAATGGGATGACACTGTAGCTATTTCACTCATGAATAGTAGTGAAATTACATTATTACTATTTTACTTAGCAACTTGATCTGTTTAAAATTCACTAATTAACTTTAAATAACTGAAGGATGAAAATGCAATCAAAAATACCTAAACTTACAGGAAAATGATGAAGAAAAAGCAATGGTAAGTAAAAGCCAAATAATGGTACAAATGAATATAAAAATGATCAAAATTCAAGCTATCATATCGTCCATGTATAACTCAAAATGAGAAAAACATGCAAAATAATAACAATAATATTAAATAAAAAATAATAAAAAACAAATAAAATAAAGTGAAAAGTAAGCTAGCCAAACAGAAATTTCAATAAACTTTCAAATAGGGAACTGAATGAAACTGCAAAATACTTGCATTAAAATAATAACAAACATGTCTGATTAATAAACAAAACAAAAGAAAAACAAATAAGATCAGCTAAGTTTGAGTCATATAGCGAAAATCGATACTGCTGGCTAATTTGTGGTTGTAATTCATGCAGTCGTATCCTGATAAATACATGAATATGATATTTTCCTAGATAATAAACTTGTGACAGATTTTTCCTATCACAAAACACTATTATCACATATTTGTGTATGCTGGAAATTATCAAAATAGAAAATTATTTGTAAGTTTATGAAGAACAGTAATGCAAAAGTAAGTGTAAGCGAAATTTAATTCAAGATTTACTTCAACCTTTTTTAATTCAAGATTAACTTGAGTTTGAAGTGAGTGCCAGTTAAAAAAAGGTTTGTATCATCAGCGAAAAGACGTGCAGTGAAATTAGTTGCTTGAGGGAGGTCGTTGATATAGAGTAAAAAGAATAAGGGCCCCAGTGTAGAACCTTGTGGTATGCCCGTCGTGACGTTAAGAAGAGTGGATTTAGCATTGCCTACCATTGTAAATTGTCGTCTATTACGAAGATACAATTTCGTTAAATTAAATTATACCCTTAGCCTTACTTAGAGAAGTTGGTGGATCACCATTGTTCATAGTGCAAGCATCTTGGAAGGCAAAGTTAAGCAGTTCTGCTTCATCCAGTTGTGTTTATAATACCGTACCATCCTCAAAATGAGAAGGAGGAATTGACAGTGTAATGAACAGACAAGTATTGGCATATTTGTAAAGATTTGGGATTAGACTTTGGGTTAGCTAGTAATAGTATCTGATTTTTGTGCTGTTGCTTAGCAAGATTAATAATACACTATAAGGCAATAACCTCATTGCCTTAAACAATACCATAACAGGAAACTCAGGAATTGACCTCGAGTTTACATACTGTGTGACGTGTGCTAGTGTTATCTGTTTAGTACTGTATCTGTATCTGTGGTACAGTGTTTAGGTACCTTAGTTTCTAGACATGTCTTACATTTTTTACCACTGCCTAGTGTGTGTGTTATATTTGAGGGCAGTTTATAATCAAGGGCATTTTAAATTTATTTAAAAAAATGTTGTAACTAGAATAAGTACTTTCAACAAAAACTTTTTTATTCCATTTTATATCAACAAGCATTATAATGTAAGTCTTAACATTTTATGCAAGTCTTAATCCTTATAGACATTAAGCAATAATGAATATAAGGATCAGCAAGCACTAATAAAATCTTCAGTACTAAGCAGAATATTGAGAACTTTCCATCCCCATGTCTTGCATGTTGTCATCATTTCGTTTGTCGTATCAATAGTAAAAATCAATAGTATGTTAAACCTTTTCTGTTTGTATGGTTAAAAAATAAATCATATAACCCAACTTCACGTAAAAATAACACCAGTTTTACACCTTATTATTTTGTGATTTATATGGAAAAATGTGTGTAGCATTTTGTCAATATTGTCTGATAACTGATTTTTTTCTCTGCAGTCTAGCCTCATAAACAAAATACTGCTGAAAATTTATTCTCACTTCTACATTAAGTAAGTGTGGACATTATTCTGAGGTCTAACTCATAAGAGTTTTGCATTCTTATTATCGTTTTAAACTACAATAAGTGGTGATTTTCAGAGATTTGTGAAAGATGAAACGGACACGTTCACAAGCAGGATTAGACACTAACGATGGCCGTGTACGTAATGAGCACAGACCGGTAAGTGCTACGGAAGATTTGGTACTACATCTATAAGTTTTGTATACTATATATATTTGTCTGTGTCTGTCAAGTATATGCAGAGCACAACACACAATTAATCATGTATTTGTTCTGTGTTCTATTTTATTACAATAATAAGTTTCTCAACACTAATTTCTGCCTATTTTTAGAGTGAGTTGGTAACATAATTGAATCAAACTTTTCTATATGCCCATCCTAATCTTTCCCAAGTACCAGTCCTAATTATGTTCTGACAACTGGTTGGAAGTTTTTTAAATGGTAAGCTTGCTACTTGTACCTGTGCCTTTTGTGACACTGCTGTGGGCCAAATGTCCCATCTCAATCCTTGATAATATGATGATATCAAATTAAATAGGCCCTTCAACATTGAGTAGGCCCTGTCACTGACTGCTGATTGCTTTGTAGAATGCCAAATTGTATAAACAAACTTGTGTAGATGAGCTGACTTGAAAATTTGTAGTTGACGTGAAAGTATCTTTCTTTACACAGAGAGACTGCATCGCTTTGGAAAACATACTTGTATAATCGATTGTGTAAACAACTAATAAGTGCAAACAAATTGAATTTGCAGCAGAGGAAATTTTGCATTAACCATTCAATGTAAAAAAATTTCACTTCTATTATTTTGTTTAGTAAAAATTGGTTTGTTAGCCTTTAAATGTAGGAATAAAATCTCTAAAATGTTGTGGTTGTTTTCAGGCTTTGTGCGCACCAGCTCCTTTCAGTGATGAATGGGAAAGTGAAATTGAAAGAGAAACATGTGATTATTCCATCCACATAACCAAGGAAATGGCTTTAGCAAATGATGGTAATGTATTTCAGGCCCAGATTATGTTGGAGTTGATCTGTGGAGAAAATTTTGCACTTTTTGGTTGAGCAACTCAACCAAATCGCTACTGTTCTGGGTGTTATTGTTGTTGTTCTTGCTGTTGCAGGGATTGCCTTTTTGAAAAAAAAACCTAATGTTTCGCAAATTTGCCATGGATCGTCAGGAAACTTCACATGAATGTACTAGAATGACTTCTGCATTAGCTGACAGAGTCGGAATTTTGATTTATTATTCTAAACTCAAGGCGGTGGCAATAACTTCATTTTTAAAAAAAGCCTAAGGCTCTGTTAATTTGAAATGATCCATCACAAACTTTTATTAGAATGTTCATGAATGAATTAGTGAAGTCCACATTGACCGATGGATCCGGTCTTTCAAGTTGCAATTTTAAATTCAAGATGTCAGAGCATCAGTTATTCTGCCTATCAGTGACTATATCTAAATAGGAGGAAGTAAGGGAGCGTGTTACACAACTTTTTAGTGAGAGGGACATCTGTTATTATGTGAAGTATAATTCCTGAATTCTTTAAGTTTTCAGTTTTTGTAGCAGAATCATATGTTATCTGATTCCATATATGTTCAATTAGTTTTTCTTGTTCTACAGCCTTAGTTCAGAAAAGTTTCGCTTTTTGGAGAAAGACGTTTAATTTTTGTCAAGAATTAATGTAAAAGCCTTTAGGTGTATTCTTACAAGTAGAAGAAAATGCACAAATATGTAAAGAAAGAGGGTAATCCATAAATTTATCGTTTGGAACTTTTAATTTCAGTTCCTCGACCTGTGCGTGTTTATGCTGATGGCGTCTATGATATGTTTCATCAAGGTCACGCGAGACAACTGCAGCAAGCTAAAAATGTCTTTCCTTGGGTGTACTTAATTGTTGGTGGTAAGTAGAGCCTGGCCTCTTTGATGAATAAGCCTTTTTCACAGTTCCAGCGATTATTGATGATTGTGAAAAGCTCAAAGGATATGTGAACCAGACAACTCATTTGTGTATACTTGACAACACTTCGTAGCCCAAACTATTGCGATAGTAACAGTTAAAGCTAGCTAGAACCTTATCTGGTTTATTTTTTCTTGTTCCAAAGCAAGATCCTGCAAGTATTACTCTACACACAAACTAATGCATAATTGCGTAAAATCCGCATAAAACAACGGAAGTTTCTGAACTGATGTAGCAAACAGCTTTGTTTTATACATATGTCATGTGATGGTTATAGTTAAGACGCATTGCTGGGGTTCACATAACTTTTAACCTACAGCAACTACACCTGCGCACAACACAACTGTGAAAAGGCTTATTATGGAACGTAATGGCTTACAGTTGGGGTGCATGAAAACATGTCTAAAATGTAATTACTTCATGAACACTATCAGCATTTTATATAATTACTTATGCCATAAAAGCTATCACATTTCCTTAAATTGTGATTGCTGAGAATTCTGCAGGTGGCTAGTACTAGATGGATGTATGCATAATTATCTGTTGCAATAATTTCAATAGTACAATATAATGATATGCTTTTACTTTATATTATGACATTATAATGCATTATATAAAATTTACTAGCTCTTTTGCTAAACCGATAAATGTTAACTATTGCTTTATCATTGCATGGTCAAGAATAACATGTTTTTCTTTAAATTACTTTTCATTTGTTACTTTTCATTACTTTTCATTACTTTAAATTAACTTTTCATTTTTATTAACAAACAGATATCAAGCGCGAAATACTTTCATACATGTCGTCAGTTATATTAGAAATATTTTTTATAATTATTTGTTAATACAAAACAAAAGCTGTCACTTAAAACATCTTCTGTCACAGAAGAATCTTGCCACAGTTTTTGACACAGCTAAGCATACTGGCTAGCTTTTTATTGTTTTTCACGTGTTGATTATATTCCATTAAGTTGAAATTTATCAGTACATGCACATTGCACATGTTTGTTATACAGTCACTCCTATGTTTCTACAAAATAACAATAAGTATGGGACAACGAAAAACAGCTAATGTTAATCTTAAAAAATGATGAAATTTTCCTATTAGAAGTACCTCCCATCACATTCACCAACAAAGAACAAGTTGGCAGTTACCCGACTGCCGTTTAACAGTGGTTAATGTTAACATTTTTTTTAACAATTTTGTTTTAGAAAATAATTGAATGGTCGTCATTTAAAATTTTTGTTGTAATAAACCTATTTAGCTTAATGTACTAGTTCTCATCATTGTTGCTTTGGATTTTAACTGATTCTTCTCGAAATTGATAGTTGCTAGTGACGAAGATACGCACAAATTGAAAGGCAGAACCGTGATGACTGGTCCAGAAAGATACGAAGCCGTCCGTCATTGTAGATATGTGGATGAAGTATACAGAGCATGTCCATGGACTATCACAAAAGATTTTTTAGAAGAAAATAAGGTTGGTTAAATGTGGAAGTTTATGTGATCCTGGTAGTACGTTTTGCTATCATTATTATATCGCAATGGAGACGAGTTGAGAATTAGACATTACTCGCAAGCATCACACTAAGCTTTGCTAAACTGTATTTTCATTTCTGTAAGCTATACATTTCTTAAGTTGTGTTCCAGGAAGCTTATCTTTCGGCATAATAATATTTGATCTCTTTTCTAGATCGACTTTGTAGCACACGATGATCTCCCGTACGGTTCTAGCAACAGCGAAGATATATACAAACCCATAAAAGATTTAGGTATGTTTATGCCAACACAAAGAACAGAAGGTATATCAACGTCAGACGTTGTTGCTCGAATTGTACGAGATTATGATTCTTATGTACGACGAAATTTAGCCCGAGGATATTCTGCTAAAGAGATGAACATTAGCTTTTTCAAGGTAAGAAATGTAGTAAAACTACAAAGCATCATAAATTTGCAAAATCCTAAAATATTCAGACTTACAACTCGTGTTAACTCAGAGCAGATGGCTAATTCCTAACAAGGTCACTCTCTTTTAAATCGATTTAGTCGTTTCAAATATAGCGTCAATGTGCTGCTGTAAATTAGTCTTAGAAGTCAGTTTAAAAATACAGAGGTGTATAGGCTTTTTGAAATTTTAACCTTTTTCACAGGTGTCTATTTAGGCTTGTCATCTTCGCTAGAAAGCTAAACGTGTTTTGAAAAGCATGTATAACACAGTTACCAAGGCATTTTTTGTACTCAAAATGACTTAAGTGGCCATAGGAAATAAAACCATTCATGCTGGGTCTTTTGGACCCAATCTGCGATATAAACACTTATATTATAACCTTGAAAATAGAAAAATATAAACTGACCATTGCTAATAAATTGTTGCAAGTGGACAGAGCAATCGTCTTAATGCGGAAAATTGCTTTAGCGTATAGTCAGAGCCAGATTATCCTATAGGCTAGGTAGGCTGAAGCTTAGAGCCAATCAAGCTTGGGTCCCTCAAAGCTTTGGAAATATTTGGTTGAAAATATATTTTTTACTATATGCGTGAGGAAATATGTGCTAATTTGGGTTGCAATAAATAGTAAAATACACATAGAGTGTTTCTTAAATATTTTGATTGGCAAACAAAAGATAGTTATTCTAGTTTATTTCCAATAAGTTTACTTAAAACTGTATAAATGTCGTTAAAATATATCACGAGTAAAAATTGTTCAAGACGGGTGAGGGAGAGTTAGAAGGTGGCTGCATCTGAGGAGGACCCCATGACTTCCAACAGCCTATGGGCACCAAAAGTTATTAATCGAGCCCTGCAAACTCTGTGTACTGTCTTCTTGATATACCACATTTGACATATTCCAGCACACAAACATTTCTTTCTTCAAACAATCAAACGTCTTTGTGAAATGCATCTACTTACAGAACTTTGTTAATAGCTGGAGCTATTGATAACTGTCCCTTTGACATTTTTGTATACAGACTGCCCTAAGTAAATCCCTGACAATTCAAGATTAGGTGCTGTGAATAAAACATAAGAACACGGGTACAGCCAAATTAGAATTGTTATTGTCAGTTTGCTAGTGACAATAGGTATCTGTTGATAGAATTTTTTATTTGAAACCTTTGCAAAAAGTTATTAGCTGGATTGTGAAATTTTCTTTGTGACCACAGACTGGCAGGATGTGTGCCCACTAATGTGTCAATAGTTATTATTTATTTATGAAAATGGTAGACTACTATGCTGAACAGTCTCACTATGTTGAACAAATTTAACTGAAGTCAGTTTGCTATGAAGTTAAACTTTTTAGTAGAAGCAGTTAAGCAAAGGAGAATCATTGATATGACTAAGGAAAACAACCATGAATAGTTTTTGTAAGATACTGAGTATCTTTTTTCTCTCTTCTTATACCTACCTTGTTATGACGTTATTGAATAACTGTACCCCAAAAATAACTGAATGGCATGTGAATGCACATGCGATACATTACCTGTCTTTGTGCTGAGAATGACTGAGGTAGACAGGTGTTTAAAAATATGTTCAAAGAATATTTTGACCATTTGCTTTACTTGGAAGTTAGCATCCAGTGTACATTGTACTTCACTATATTCATAAAGTGGTACTATTTGTGTTGCCATTATCTTAATTATGTAGAGTGCTGCAACAGCCAGTAGACACTTTGGTTTGTGATTTTCTTTGTAGCTAAGCTTTTCGTCTAATCTTAGCAAATTTTTGAATTACTCAAAAGTGGTTTTTGATAAATCTTCTTATTTAAATTTTGCCTGGATTCCCATTACTAATGTAAGATGAGGTGCAATGAATGCAGTGGAAAGAAGTTCTTTGATCATAAACTGGAGTGGAATAGAAAATTCTCAAGAGCAAATGGACCAGACAGTGCTCTAACTATAAACAAAGTATTTTGCTCAAAGTGGTACCAGATAGTTGGAAGACCTTCACCCATGAGCTGTTAAAAACTTTCTCGAAACAAGGTATCCGACTTCCAACTGGATTGATCCCTAAGCTCTTCCCACTGAAAATTTAGTGCTTGATAGATCATCGTGCAATTTCTTACAATCAGGCTAGAATTTCACAAAAAGACCAAGGCACCTTCAGTCATCCTTCTTGAAGTCGAAACAACAATTAGAGATTGTTTTGGAGACATTTTATTGGAAATGTTTGCTTATATTGGAAATGCATGTGTTAATCATTAGCACAAGTGCTTTGAAGAAGGCAGCAAGAATATTGACGTCTACCAATACAGTTTTTGTCTTATTTGACCCAAAACAAGTTTTTAGTTCATCTGTACCAATTTTTTCACATTTTGTTTTTTTTTAAAATATAAAACACATCCTGACTTCAGAATGGCAAAACTATTGAACATCATTTTAAAGGAAAGGACAAGTCATTTAGCACATTGTGTTTATTTTACTCTTAACACCTAAACTTTAAAAAAATATATAACAAATTAATTTGCAAAAAACTCTGTATAAAGCATGAAGTTAATTTGTGCTACCGCTGAATGGAAATTTTGACATGTGATAGTAGCCTTCAGTCAGTTGAAAATATGGTGGACTTCGCGACTTTTCGTAGCCGCATCATGGGTTTCCGTAAGATCTAAATTTCCTTAAACTATTTCACACTTCTGCAGCTTAGCTAATATTTGCCAAATTGGCTAATTTTCTATAAAAACTTATTGTACTTTTGAAGAAAATTGTCAGCACATTGGTTTTCTTCAGCTGATGAATGATGGCATTCGTGGAAGAATGAGCGTCAGAAATGGTAACAACCAAGCGTGAAATGATTGCGACTTTAAAGTGATTTTACTAATTATACGAAGCTCTTATCACACTTTTATTACTAGATCCTGCAAACAAGCCTAACTTTGCAGAATGTTTGGCCCTTCCTTTAAAATGCTGGAAATAAAAAATATCATTATTATGTTTCAGGAGAAAGCATTCCGTTTTCAAAATAAAGTCGACGCTGTTAAAGTTAAAGCAAAATCTTATCAAGCCAAGGGCAAGCATTTAGTACAAAACATAGAAGAAAAGAGCAATGAACTTATCAACAAGTGGGAAGAAAAGTCAAGGGAATTTATAGGCAACTTCCTCTTAATGTTTGGAAAGGAGGGAAAATTTGTAAGTAATGTTTGATACATTCATTTTTTTTCTTAAGTTTGTTTAAATCTGCATATATTTGCCTAGCATGTGGGAATTTGCAAGCTTATAGTTTTGTAATTGCTTACAGATAGTGTGTAGAAATTTGCAAAATTATTTTATTCCATATTTGCATTTTTTCCAAAAATAGGTTTAATGCATTTCCATACATGTGGTTTAAACTAAAAACAAACTGGTAAAAAATGAAGTCAAAACTGACAAAACAAAAATATTCTGCTGATAAAAACTGTATGACAGACTATAGAAATTCAAGGTCATTATTTTCAGCTAAATGCATATAAATTCTATTGGAGCTAGTCTTTTGCCAAAGCCAAAGTCGCGATTACTTCTGCCAAATGGATGTAACTAAAAAGTCCTTGTATGTAAAAGAGATTAGTATTACCCAGGCTTTATCATAAATACAACATGCCAAGCAGGGCAACAGCAGGTACCATTTTTAAAGTCTTTGTATGGCCCAGCTGCAGTATCGAACTCACGACCGCCCAGACAGAAAGCAGATGCATTACCACTAGACTACTGTCTGGTTTAAGGCTACCGTCTTGTGTACCGTATGTTGCTAAGTTATGTCACATTATTGCCTGTTTAATCGTGGAAGATGCTAGACTGTTTAATTGCACCGAGAGAGAGAGAGAGATCAGTAGAAAATGATCAAAGTTTTCTGTGTGTAAAACTGATTTTCTGAATGCATGTGCTTTTAGTACAGGTAGACATTAATTAATCAGTGATTGCAGAAAGCAAATTAACCTCTTTCTTCCAGTAATTCCTATGCTAGCAATTTCATCTTGCTTCAGTCGCTCGTGTAACTTTTCTGTGTAAGGGGCACTCAGTGCCAACCCATGGACATGTGGATGCCTTTTTCGTGCAATTTGTGTTTTTATACACCATACATACTCCCTCAATGAATTAAGCAGCTTGGATTAGTATAGCAAATGAAACAGCTGGAAGTAAGTATCGAACCCAGGCAGTCGTAAGCTATGTTACGCAAAAGCGTGCATGTATCCGCTTGACTATTAGTTGCCACAAAAGATACTAAAGAAACGTAATACTTGATTTTTTGTTTTTGGTTCAATTTTATACAGATTACAAAAAAATAATAGCATGTTTGTAGGTAGGTTTTACTAGTGTTTCTGTGGTTTCTTGTCCACTGAACTACTTTCCCACTTTCCATTGACTTTTGTTCGATGGGAAATGATCTTTACAGAACAGTTGTAAATCCTACTAGAACGAATTGCATGTCAGAGCTGTGTATTTTGTCAGGGTTTTTAAACTAAATCAGTAGAGGCGGTTATGTAATGCGTTATGAGTGACTCATCCTTGCTTCGAGATTTGACTGGTGGCCCTTCTGGTCATCTTTTCTGTGATTCTTAAAATTGTAGTCCTAAATGTTTTTTTGAAAAAAGTTTGCAAATCTTTTTCGCTCATCAGCGTTCGGTCTGACGCTTTTAATTCTTTTACTTTTTTAAGGCAGCGTAAATGTTGACGTTTAGCCAGTTTTTCGCCAAGTTGGCGAAATTGAGCTACTTTTTGGCGAAATAATCATCTTGCGTCGCGGTTGCACGGTAACTTCCGTTACATTTTCAACATGTCGCGGTTCGTTTCTTCGTTAATGTTTTTCGAATTCCTCTTACATTGTGGTTTTGTTAAACGTTCATTAAAATTAGCAGATTCAGAGTGAAAAGAGAATTTGTTAAGAGTGTTGTGTATAATAAGTAACTGATCGTGTTTTTGAGGGACGTGGATAAGGGGGCGACTGTGTTATTGATCGTACAGTTTCGCTGAATGTACAGTACCGCAAGGCGTGTTTTCTTCGCGCGTTTCGTTTACAAGGTTTCTTGATGTAGAGTATTTTTGTCAAGAAAAAATAGCAAACAGTAAAAGCTGCAGTGAGGAGTGCTTTGTTATTAGATCATTTTTATGTTAACTAGAGTCTTCATCCTTATTGCATTTCCGTACATGAAAAAATATTCATAACAGATTAGGCATAGTACTATCAAGCTTAACTGTGATGACTGCAAGTAATATTTAAATGATGATAATGTTTTTAAATGTCTAGAATTTTGTTTTCCTTTTGAAGGTGAACTTAACTAATTCGCATATATTACATAATAATTATGTTTTTCCTAGGTAATGTATTATCAAATGCCACTTTAATGGAGATTTGGTGCTAATTCTGGGATTTTGTTCCAGTATAACTTTCATTACTTTTTAATTCTGAAAGTTAATGATTTTAATTGATGTCTCGTCATGAAGTAGGACGCTAAGGTGTTCGTATTGGGTTCAATGAGCTTGAGTCAGTCATGAAAGATTCAGGCTTAAGGTAGGACTCATGTATGTATCTAGCGTGATCCATGATGCCTAGTGCAATTAAATGCATATAAAACAGTTTTGATTTAAATACATGGAAGTGTTTCCATGTGTGCGTAATGCGCAATCCATAGTGCACGATACGTATTCATTCAAATGTGATTGCTATTGTCTGAATATGCATCACGCAACAATACTTATACGCATTTACGAAACTGCTGTTGTCTAAGTGATTTAATGAATTTTCAAGTTTTTGATGACTGTTTTCACTGATTAGCTCGTTGGTCAAGTGAGTTTTGGTCACTTCAGAAACTGTACACGATAATATTTCTTCCATTTAAGTTTCTAAGAGTTGGAAGAAGTGTACAATTATGTTGTTTTGCATCTAATTGCAGTTCCTTCACTAAGTGGTGATACATACTGTATTGTTCTATCCCCGGCAAAATGTTATGCACCCTAAACCCGTGCTTTTCAGTTTTTCGATGTAATAGTATATTAGTAAGCTGAAGTAACCACTGTGATTATTTCTTGATCACTGTTGCATTGAAATTTCGCATAGACATGACTTCCAAAAATTATTACCAATTTTCGTGAATGGTAGAAAGAGTGCCGTGAGCTTTGTTAATATGCATAGTGCTCACAGACACATGGAAATAGTCAATACGTATCACGCATTACGCGTTCATGCAGTCCTACCATAAATATCATGGGATTAAAACAGTAAAAAGTAGGATTTGTCACGTGAATACCCGCATGCGAAACTTTTTGGTATGATACTGCAAATGCCTTTATTTATAATCTGAATTATACATTCCCGAGTGATGACACCCTTTTTTTAAGCTATGCTTTATTAACCATATTATATACGATCTATTGGCCAGAAAGAAGTTGTGTTATAAACTTATACGTTTTTAAGCCTACTCAATTTAGTTCACATTTACTAATGACTTTGAAGTTTGAAGTGTAAAGGCACAGTAGCTTTTGCAGTTTGATAGTGATTTTAGTAGATTGAAGCACCAGCTCCCTGTTACATTCTGTATACATCAATATATGTAATGTGCATATATTTGTTACCAAAAAAGAACCATTGCAGCATTTTCCCGTTTAAGCATCAGATTTAGCAAAATTGTGCTAATAATACTAATGAGGTTTTCACTAAATTTCCTCAATGATTTGATTCTAGATTTGATGCTTAAACAATTACTGCAATTTAATTTCAGGGCTATGATTAGCCTGTGCTGACAGCTTCTCAGCATCCGTCCATATAGTTTATATTCAGAATGCCAGAACTTCAACAAAAACTGCTATTACTATAAAATTAGATCACGCCTGGTGTAGTTTATTTATTTTCAAGGTCTGAGCAATTTGTAACTGTTTTCACTTAGTTTTTGTCTTCAATGCAGGCAAGAGGTGTATATTGCTATAGCAATTTGTGCTTGGCTGATCTTTGCCATTGGTTTTGTGTGCAACTTAAAGCCTGAATTAACAATTTTCAGCTCCTTTAAGTTTTAATTTGACTTTGGTCTCTTTGCTTTAAAGTCCCCTTTGCTATCTTCATTATAGCAACTAAACTAGTTATAGTACTATTTAAAGAAAGTAAAATGTTTCTCCTTTCCAATCACTGATGTTATGATTTGAAAGACTATATACTCTGGCTTTAAACGGCAAGGAAAGGGAAAAAGTGCGGCTTGTTTCTTAAAAATTGTTACAGTTAAGATTGTGAACATTTACCATTAAAAGCATGTCATTACATTTTTTGCAGGTTTTGCATTTGCAAATTTTTCTTAATATTTCTCTGTCCATAAATTTGTCTTGTTTAGTTTACTGACACAGGCATGATACAGTTTTCATAAGTCAAAACACTTGGTGATATTTTGCTTGCATAGCCTAGGGCTACTGATACCCTAGGGGATTTAACGAAAATAAATGTGATACAACAAAGAGCTTTCTCCACATAGGGCAAATATTTTGATGCAGCCTAAACTGCAACATATGTCTCCTGTTTGTTGTGAAATGCTATACATATCAGGCTGTGCTTAGCTAGATTTGTCAAGTCTCAGCAGACTTTTAAAAGGCTAGTTATTCTGAACAAAAAGTTTTACTTAAATTGTTGAAATGTTTCATTAAGTCTCTTAACTTGAAGTGTTAATTGTCTTTATTGACTGAGTTGACAGCATATCTATTATCTAGTGTTTACAGAACTCTACGTAAATAAACAAAAGTTGATGTGTACACATAAGCCATGTTGTATAGCAAATATGAGAATAAAGTAAGGACTAAGTAGAATATTCAGTCCACCAGGGGCATATTTACCAATAGGCTAATCTATAGCCTAGGGCGCCACATTTTAGGGGCATAGTGCTAAAAAATTCTTATTTTCCTTGGAAAAAGTATTTCATATTCATGTAAAGCACATATTTTATATCAGTAGTTACTGAGTCCTCTCTTTATAAGCATAGACATAGGCATAGACATGTAATCTGAATAGACATGTAAGCGGTTTATAATAAACAAGTACAAGGCATTGCATACAAAACAAACAAACAAAGTATTGGATAACAGGTACACCACGAGCAGCACAAAAACACCACAAACACAAAAAAAAAACAAAACCACCACAAATAGTACTACCAATACACTGTAAGTGCTTTTGCAATATGCTTTGCATATATAGAGGTAATCCATGACAGAGATGGGTGGAAGTGAACAGTCAGCGTAGGGCATCATATGATTGATATGTCCCTGCAATTCCTCGATTTCCCCCTGCAGTCCACTATTTGTAAGTCTTTAGTCGTCATCTAGAAGAAAATTGCGAAAGTCAAGTGTTCTGTTAGGAATGTTAGAGTTAAAACTAAGTAAATTAAAACGTTGACCAGGTTTCTGATGAGTGTGCCGTAGCATTTAGATACACATACATGCCACTAAGTACTACAAGTGTATTGTACTTATATTTTTAGGACAAAATAATTTTGTGGTATGTGTTCAGCTAGTTGGAAGATTGATAATACAAATTAAATAAAGGTGTGATTTGCCAAATCAATCGTTTGTATTGATCGAGTGCCGTCATTTGGCACTGCAAGTCGACCAGTTCACCCTGTAAAGCTTAAAATATGTCAACTTGACCTACATACTTTAACAAAAGCTAACTAAAACTGACCATAGTGATGTTTAGGTGACATTGATGTAGTCGTCCTTCCGTAAACGTCCTTAATGTGTAAGTGGTACTAATGACTAGCTTGGCCCCTGAAGGCAAATGAACAGAGGTAATAAGCAGCATGGTAGATGCTTTTTCCATTAAGAGGCATTAGGAATTTCGGATGACGTCACTGAACAACGTCCAGCATTGTAATTACCATATTCTTTCTGGCTTCTCACGTTAGGTGAATGACCAAGTGATTTAAATTTTATTTGCATGCAATCAACTTGTTGATATTTTGGCACAGTAGCCAAGGAGAAGAACCACTGGTATAATGTTTCCTGACAGCAAAATAGCATTTGTTATTTTATTTAATAATAAAGGCTGGCTAACTTGAAGGAAATTGGCCAAAACTCATTGCTTGCATGTCTTATCAGTTGAAGTCAGTATCATTTTTAACCTGGCCAAGCCTCCTAACTGACAACGTCCAGAGATTGGAGAACAGAACGACGTTTAGTACAACGGATCTGTAAACTTTATACAAACGTAGAATAGATAGCGTCAGTCTGACACTGAGAGTAAATGGGGCAGCAAAATTAATGGAGCGTTTACCACGGAGTACGTGTGTTAATGTTATAATACGTATTAACCTGTAGAGTGTCTCTCACCGTTACTGCTGAACTGTTTATGCTGTTGATTGAATCCACTCCCCAATGTAGCACAAGTAGCTCGTGTAATATTAAACTGCTTTAATCCTGTTTACGTCGTAGAATTTTGTAATTTTTTGTCGACGCAGTCATGGCGTTTAGCCGAGTAACCAAGCGTTTTTGCGGTGATATAGCACGATGTGATTATGAATCATAGCTGTCGTGGGTTCAGAATGGAATGTTGCGTGATTGTTAAGTAGTTTTAACGTGCTTATCAAAAGCCGAATTTTCCTGTATTATAAAAAGCACGTAACTTTTCACCAATTAGTAAATCATTAGTCATTAGCGTTTGGTTGTTTTCCAGACGTGAATGTGTAAACGCTTTCAGCGGACAAGTGCAAATTCCTGTTGTCTCAGTTTTGTAGCTTTACAATAACAATAATATACTGAGTACTGTTTTTTCAATTTGACTTTAGCAGACTTAAAGGTTGTGTTCGTACAACAAATTCTGAGGGCAACACACTTACTGAGATTTGGGAGGGCGTGTGTTTTTACAGAGTTTAATGTATTGTAATGCATGTATTGCATTTCATGGACTGGAATACGCCCTCTGGAATAAAAACAACTTACCTGTTTTTCGTACTGTAGGTTTTCCATTCAAGGCTAGAGTAGTTACGTGCATATAACATTATGCAGCTAAAAGTTGAAGTAACATAGTTGCCGAGAAACTCGCCTTTGTAATTTGTATTATAATGTCGAAACAGAGACGTTTTTCGTTATTAAATCTTTTATCTGTAAGGATAGCCTACCGTTGAGAATTTGGGAAATTAAATTGGGCACACCTACTCATGATATTTTTTATTTCTGAATAGCTTATTGCACAAGTTCTTCTAAACTAAGAATTTGCGATAAATTTAACTGAAAAATGTCTATCGGGCACCAGCTTGGTATCTTTCCTCCTTTTGCATAGGCATCAGAAACTTCCGTAACAGTATTTAAATATTTCACCGAAACTAGTTTGCCTTCATGACGCCATCTACCAATTTTTTTTGTAAACTAACTGAAACTAGTATACTTTCATAATGTTAATTTTTGTCTAATGTTGGCAACTAGCAACTATTGGCTTCATAAGCACACGGCGGGGCTTCTCGTTGCTATGGCAGCGCTGTTACTGAGTTAATAAACTTGCGGCGTTTAGTGTTTTTGCCAGACTTTTAGCAGCATAATAACAGTGCAAAAGAGCTGCTGATATAGTACGTGGTTGCCTGTTTTAGTGGTCACTGAAGACTTTGCTCCACGTACTTCTGACATTTAAACAGATGTTTTGGTAATTTGCCTGCGCAAAGCAACAAATAACGCCCAGACTGCGCCGCTACTACAGTTTCACTTATTTATTTAGGTTCTCTTCAAGTACCTGACTAGGTTGCGGAACAAATGACAGTAATAGAACGAGTAACTTTACTCTACAGACAAAGAACAGTCTGTTTTTACCTTTATGGCTAACTTAGTTTAACTGGTAGCTGTTACGTTTTCGACAGCATGTGTTTTAAGCGCGTGATGGCAACGATATCATAATTTATATGGTGAAGTCATTAGTCTCGTTCCTGTGTAAATCTAGTTTTCTTGAGGGTTCTATAACTCTTTCGCGGACATTGATTTTAGATTCTCTCGCTATGTCAGGAGGTATTGATCTAAATGTATCTCTTGGCTTTCTCAGGGGTGTTTTCCAGCGGCGCTTCTACAGTGACTGCAGAACTTTGCTGTTTATGTGACTGTGATATATGCAGCCTATTGCCGCTGCATAAGCTGTGCTAAGTTTGGCTAAATAAATCTCGAATGTGACTTTTTACAAGACAAAACTGTGATGGAGTCAGAGGATTCCATGAACATTTCTCAAATTTCGCAAAATTCAAACATTCCACAGCTAGATGATACTGAAGGTCAAGAGACTCAAGATGATGAAGACCAGTATCTTAACGTTGTTAGCGAATACAGAACTGGAGATGGATATTTCTTCAAAGTGATCCTAGTTGGTGACTCTGGTGTAGGAAAAACTAATGTGCTACGACGTTATACACATAATGAATTCTTTCAATATATGCCTACAATTGGAGTAGAATTTGGACTGGCCAAGATGGTAGTTGATGGTAAACGAGTCGTGGCCAACTGTTGGGACCTGCCTGGACAGGAGCGATTTCGCGCGGTGAATATGACATTTTATCACGGAGCGTCCGGCGTCCTGTTGGTCTATGATATAACTAATCGTGTTACTTTTGAGAATCTAAAAACTTGGATGAAAGAAGTATGTGATGGTGCTCATAGTGATGCTGTTATTATGTTAGTTGGAAATAAATCTGATATTGTTAGCAAGCGAGTCGTGCCGGAGGATGAAGGACGTCAGTTAGCAGAAGAAAATGACATGTTATTTATGGAGACTTCAGCACTGGAATCCATAAACATTGATATGGTGTTTCAGACGCTGCTAACGAAAATGTATTATGTGGCGCTAGACAGACAGGAAGAGACAGTTACAAATACGGGATTGTTGCTAAATTTAGTGGAAACTGTAAGAACTGTTGGAAGAAACATGGGTCATAAAATACATGGTGCAGTAGGAAATATAAAATCTTCTAATTAAAATTATATCTTATGACAGACAGTATTTACAATGATCTAATTGTTTTTGCTACTTGAGAATAAGATTCAGTATCATTATGTAATTGTGAATTATCATATTCAACAAGCAACCACCAATTCGATAGATATATTATAATTATGAGAATTATAATCCTAGCTGTTATTAAATGAATGTTGGTCTAGTATCAATGCGTAATTCGACAAAAGTTAGAAAAAACAATTGTAAGTTTACTCCATTGAAAATTTACAGACTTTAAATTAATTTATACAAATTCTTCATACTAGTTTCACATAAACTGCAAGGTGCATTACTTAGCTAGCAAACGTAGCTTGCATTTTGCAAGATATTGATTACTTTATATAGCTGTAGCCTGCTATCTGTACTCATATGTCACAAGCACTAAGCTGGCTTTCTGCTGCTGGGGAAGTACATATATTGACATAACTGTATACCTCCTTATATATGTGTACTAGGAGAACAGTGACAGTGGATTCTTCTACTCGTGTAGTAGCCATTGCATTACAAAAATACCCTATAGGGTTTAAAAGCACAATTTTGACTTACTTTATAAGTAATTGTATGCAATTTGTAAATTTTCATGATAGATTTTTTTGCTGCTTTAGCAGTATATATTTGGTATTATATGATTAAAATAAAATTTATTGATTTAATAATAAGAAGTTTAATAATTTGTCGTCATAAAAAGTTAGAATGATCTCAGCAGATTTTTTTGACATATGTCTGAGCTTTGTATCCAGATAATAATAGTTATAATTTCAAGGCTGTTTCATTTTACTTGATTTATTTGCTTATTTCTCTATGACATGTTTTTCATTTAAGTTTCTTATTGCACTAGTCCTCAATGAGTCTAAGTAGGCAGACATGCTTGGGTGCAATTTCTCTTTCAAGTTGAAACATAAATTCCTTCAGTGTTGCTCAGCACTTATAAATTCCATAATTGCATGACTGCTTGCATGGCTTTTGTTCAGTTCCCATTGTATTTAAAACACATTTCCTGATCCCATTTCAAGTGCAAATGTTGTAATAAAGGTAATAAAGCAAGTAGGCCTACCTTAGTACATACTGCCATTGTGCACAGAAATATAAACTTTGACCTCTTAGCTTGAATAAACCTAAAATAATAAGTGCGTAAGATTTCCTTATTTTCTCCTATAAACGTATAGGCAGTCACTGTACTACAGCACTGTGGGTAAAGTCAAACTGATCGTATTTTTTTTTGTTATTAAAAAAATAATGCATTGGTTTTGTCCTGAATGCATTAACATTGACGATATTTTCATTTAGATATCAATTTCCTGCTAATGTGCTTTGGTAAGATTTAATGCATGATTGATTTAGTAAGAGACGTACCTTAAATCACTGCAGGGAGTTCTTATCGTCTATGCAAAGTTGCATTGCTCAATTTGCAGCAGTTGACTAAATAATACTTTTCTATGTTATTAATTTCTAGATAATTTATTATACTCTGCCATCACATTGTGTTGTTGGATAATCCTGCAATATGAGATATGCTAAGCTAGAGGCTGTTAACAGCAGTGTACCTCCCACGTACTATCCATTTATTACCTTTATCACTAGCAATTTTGTTGTAAAAATTCAGTTTGACCTGCACCTGTTTGTCTTTCTATGTGAAGCTACTTACCTTCAGTAGCCCCGTGCCTTGTTGGGGGCAATCTGTTAAAAACGTGCTGAAAATACAGTTATGAAGCGTCATCCATATTCATAACATAACAGTAGTTCTTGTTATTTCAAAGACCAAAATATTCCCTAACTTCAGAGGGTAGAACCAAATTCAATTTTCAGTTTATAATCGGCACATTAATTTTGTGGTATCAAAAGCGCAGTATTTTGATGAACATCTCCGTAATGTAAGTATGACCATATTTTATTGGTTGTCTTATTCACAGTAACGTTAGTTATCTTGGTCCAGACATAGTGGTTTAGACTACTTAATGTACTTTATATTGTGCAATATTGTACTATAACCAATCTTTTTAATTAATTACTTTCGCATGTATAATGTACGGCTGATATAAGAAAAATGAGCTTCTGGGTAGGGCGTTTTAACTTTGCCAAAATATCACATGGCACTTAAGATAACAACTATATTTATTTATGTTGACCGGTTGTTTTCTTTAAAATAATACCTTCTTGGGAACTCTAAAAGTGTGTATTAATGTGAAGCGTTCTTCAAATTCACACAAATGTTCTCTGAATTTATGGTTTTGCTTAACTCTGATGTAAATTGACCGAGTAAGCCCTTTCACAGTTCCAGCGATTGATGATGATCTTGAAAAGATCAAAGGTTAAGTGTACCAGACAATTCATTTGTGTTCACTTGACAACACCTCGCAGCACACTCGATTGTAATAGTAGCAGTTTTAACAGCTAGCTAGAACCTTACCTACTTTTTCTTGTTCCTTAACAAGATCCTGCTAGTAAGTCACTCTATACACAGACTAATGCATAATTAAGTAAAATCCACGTAAAACAACTGACATGACTGAATTAACGCAGCGGATGGCTTTCCTTTACCCGCACATCCATGGCGGTTACGGTTAAGATACGTTGCTGTGGTACACTTAACCTTTGACTTCTAGCAACTGCGCGTGCACACAGTGAAACTCTGAAGAGGCTTATTCCCTGTTAAGCTGAAGCAAAGAAATGGTTAAAAGTGTGCCGACTGATACGCTAATGTGAGTTTGACAATTTCAGAGTCAGTTTTGGCAGGAGAGCTATGGAAAAGTGAAGCAAGCAATTTCTCCCTCTAGCAGCCCTACCCGTGATACCGAGTACCTGTTTGATGAGGACGAGCAGCCGCCGAGCAAAATGCCAAGATACGAGGACAGTGATGACAGTGATGATGATGATGATGATCAACCTTCGCCCTCGAACAATCACAGGCGTACAACACTTTGATGGTTTTGTTACTGCATGATTTTAGTCTAATTTAATGATGTTTTACTGGTTTTAATTAATAATTTCAACTTGTTTATTACTGATGACGCGTAATTTTGGTATTTTATAGAAGACGAATGTGCAAAATTGCACAATAAGTATTGAAGTCATTTTTTATAGAAATTAAATCTTTAAATTGCTATTTTTCTCTTTTCTTGAAAATTTTTTTATAACTAGTTTGTTATTTGAAACTTTTTATTCTTAACAAAAAATATGGGTCTGTATAAAATTTAGACCATCAACTAAGCAGAGTTTTTCCCAATGTTAATTTCATACAAATTGTAAAACTTTATCCTCAACCAGGACTTTGAATGGCATATTTTTAATTTTCCTGTAAACATTTCCATGTAGTTCAATTTAACAAATTTATAGACTGTCAATTCTTCAAGCACAGATTATATTTTCTTGAAATTTTGTATGATTTAATGTTATTTTTTGCACATTGATGTTTGCTCAGGTAATATTGTACAAAAGTATGTAGTTTAAAAGATTATAATTGTATAAATCACAGGCAGTGCCTTGTGGGAGCATAAAATTAGAGCTTATACCTTTGCCGTAATTTATAAAATTTACCGATTTAATGAATTGCGAAATTTTCTTTTTCTACATTGTTGTTACTTAGTTATCAAAAAAGCCATTCACTGGGGTTTTATCAGTATATTTGGTAGTCTATGGCAAATCTTTAAAATTTAACATATTTATTGCTAGAAACACTAAGGCACTGCTGATATAGCGAGCCAGTTTGACTGGTTTCATTTGACTTTTTTTGACATTGTAAATGCATAAGCTCAGTCCAGATTAACTAGTGTGAACAAGGCTTTAAATGTACTCGCATTCATTAATTATTTACAATATTATTGCAGTTTAGTGTAAAAATAATTGTTAATTTAACTACATTTTAATACGTGTTGTGTTGAAAGATGCCAAACAATTACGAAGTCGCAAATTTTATTAATGCTGTTATAATTATAAGCGGTAATGATCTCAAATACTTGAACACTATGCTAACATTCTGTTTCTGTGCATTCCACTTACAAATAATGCTGTGACAAAGCATCATATTTTTTTCAAAATGAACTTGGATCTTCTCTTAAGGTTTCATGAGATAGCCATCAATAAGCTGAAGGAATTTTTCTGAAAGATTTAGGGTCACCAGATACTGAAAAATAAATAAAAATTCAAGGACAAATCATGGGATATGTTTGAATAAGCCAGGAGAATTTTTCTGAAAAGTTTAGGGTTGCCAGATGCTGAAATTTAAATTCAAGTACAATTCAGCTAGCGTATCGGGGGAGAGGGACTTCTGTCATAAACTCCCACAATGGCATGTGCTCAGTAAAGTGCCTAACAAGATTTAAGTAGGCAGATATGTAGACAAGATACATGATAGTAAAATCGAGACTGACTGATATTACTGTAAACGTAATAATAATCGTTTGCAATGGTAGACTTCACCAAAGCAGTTTAAAAGGAAACGTAACAGCAAATTATGTAAATTTCTGTGACTGTTTGGGGATTGGGTTCCACATTATGAGCTCCTTAAAGATCTCACTTTGAAAAGTGGATTTTGTTTTTTTCTTTAATGCAAAGAGAGCGGGCATAAAGTCATGGGGTAGCACAAGAGACCGTTAACACATTGTTTTGTAAAGATTATGAGTTTTCTTTCGCTTTTTGTCTGAAGTAAACAATATGTTTATTGGCATATCAATTGATGGCAAAGAGTAATTTGAACTAAAACTTGCACTAACTAAAGAAAGTACATAACTAAATTGCTTTTGTAAAGTGTCTTTATTTATTCTAAGCCAAAAAGTAATTATAATGTCTATAGATGATGTACAGCTGCTGTACTTCAGATTCTGTTTTAACAGCAATTCTTGTAAATGCATAATATGAGTTTACAGTAATGTGGAGCCTGAACAAATTTCTTTCCATGTTAAAGGCATAGACAATGTTGAATAATTTATTAAGTAAAACATGTACTCTCTTCTTCTTTTGATGTGAAGCATTTCTTTGAGTAAAAGCATACATGCTGTGTGCAATTCTACAATGGTTGATCTTAGCAGCATAGACTTGGTAACGAGTTAGATTTTGATCTTGCCACAACAGTCCAATTTGAGTATTATCTGTTGTAAGAATCCAATGTTGGATTCTTGTAGCCAGTTTGCAGTATTTTGAACTGTATCTTGGACACGTTGTGCAAGGAATAATTCATTCATTCAGCTTCCAGAACGCAGCAGTTCCACTATTAGCTTTAACGTGCTTAACTTGGTAGTAATTGTTATGCAAAAAGTGTATAACTTAGATAAACCTATTGTATACATTCAGCACAAGATAAAAAGTATAAGAGCTGATCATATTAGCATACGAGAGCTCATCTACCATTTCTTGTTGCTTAATTGTTAGTACATATGTTTCTCAAAGCAGCCTACTAGCTTTGATAAATTGATCATTATAATGTTATTGGGTATTCTAGTCGTAAATTAAACACAGAATAGTTTGACATGACTATAATTATGTGCTGGATGCACAGCTTGTGTTACTTGTTAGATGTGCCTCGTTTATTTGCTTGTATTTATTTTTGGAAGAGGGTTTTTGGGTTTTGACCTTTGCCGTTGCAATGCACCGACACAGAGTTGCATGTGAAATTGCAATAAATTATTATTGCAACAATAATTTTTTATAGTTTCAGTTACAATAATCCGAAGTTTGATTTTCTATAGTAACATTAATTAGGAAGGTCACATGTAGTTCTGATTCTAAAACTCAAATTTTATGGCACAGACTGCATGGTTGCGCTCTCTATCGGGGAAAATTTTAATATGTGATTATTATTACAATGCTACCACAAAATCGTGTAACGGTTTCAACATTTCAATGAAAATGCAACTAGGAAACACAGATTGTACAGAGTGGACGACTGGATGTGATTAATTTTGCTAAGACAAATTGCCTTAATGTCATTATAATCGCAATTAATGTCAAGGTTATTTCCTACAATACCCCTTTAAAGATAATTAAATGATCTTAATTAGCCACAGGAAAAATGAATAGTCAAGTGCTTTGTCTGCTAGCATTATTTTTGCATTAACTGCTGTGACTGCAACAGCGCTATGTAAACAGATGAGACTATAAGGTAATTTTTTTCGATACAGCAATTTCTGTAACAGCTGCTAGTTGGCAGTAACAAGATTAATCCTATCTGACCTCATGAATGAGATCAATTTCTATCTTGAAGATACGTTTTACATTAATTTTACACAAGATGACACAATTCAGGCTATTTGCTATTGACCAACTAAATTAACCAGTTTTTATCTAACAAGTCGCACAAAGACTTGGACAAAAACCAGCAAATTTAAGATGTGCAGAAAACTTGGACACGGTTTCATAAAGTTCTAACAGTGAGCAATTTCAACGTTTTCCTCAACAGGGGGTGCCACAATCCAGCCTGTTGCTGTGGAACTGCAAAACATTGAGCTGTTTGACAAAAAGGTTCTTTCTTTTAACAAGTTTGCACTATAAAATTAGCATTTTGATTAATTACAAAAAGTATAGTTTTTTTGTTGTAACACTAGCCCTGAGAACCTAAATGCTACTTAATGCCAGATTTGATAACAAAAGAAATCAAGCAACTCCATAACATTAAACCCATTAAAAACACCTTTTTATGCGATAAGAAGTATAATCAATGGATGCAGCACCTGCACGGACACTACTTCTAAATTAATATAAGTTAGTACTGTACTATCAACCGTGAGTACTAAAAACAACATACAATATTTAGCCATTTGTGATTTTATTCCAATAAGAGAATAATTTATTACATGTGCTAATAAAACTAAATCATTATTGTAAAACAGTTTATTAACGTGGGTATATCATGGTTTGCTGTACTTCACTTACATTCATACCGGATACGCAACTAGACTTACATTTCCTAAAATAATTGTGTATTTATACTCATATACAAACTTATGTAACTGCTACAAATCAAATAAATTTATATAAAACACTTAAAAATGTGCAGTTTTTAGCTGATTTAAGAGAAAAAAGGAAATCTGTAAAACAATTAGGTTTGGAAGACCTATATCCAGATTATCCACTTTAATTGAATTTATTTCGCACTACTTTGTATATCAGTACTGATGTCGGTTTTATTGCATCGTTTATTCATAATTATAAATTTAAAAAACTAAACACTACTTGAGTCAGTCAGAAATACCATTATCTAAAATAATATATACGAACCTATGAAACAAAAATAACAAAATCGCAGGCTATGCTGAAAATTGAACTAGGTCTACTTGATCTTTCCATACTTACACTATGTTACACCTAATAGCACAAATGCTATCATTCACAAAATTGTCTTAAAACTGAGTATGTGGTCAAATAAAGATAAAAAAGAACAAATTATTTAAGGATAAATGGGACTGACCAGCTATTTATAAATAAAATAGTAACTATACTGCTACATACAAAAATTCTATCACTAACATTATAACTTTTGCACTGAAGTCACTTTTAAATATAAAGAGAATTAAGGTGTCACAAGCAGATGAGATAAAATTGACATTTTAGTTGCAATCTTGCAATTTGCTTCAAGAGTTTTTACTGGCTGGTGATGATCGTCGCATTTCCATGAAGCGCAAGGCTGTAATAATCAGGCCGAGGAAGAGCGGGAGCTGGGGGGAGGGGAGGCCCGAGAACATTAAGGACACAACCAGGGTTTTATATAGCTCGAGGTGCTAAAGTTTTTTTCTTCATAAAGTTGTTCTCAAGGATTGGCCATTACTTCTTGTCTTTTCTCTTCGTCTTTGGCCTTCAGAAGGAAATAACCCACACTGTCCGCATCTCTGTAGCGGGTGCTGCACACTCTGGAATCTCTAGCTCTTTCCTCATCAGTAGTATCTTTTTGATTGGTGGAGGCATTGAAAATAATGGGGTATTGGCGGAATCGTTCACAAAAGTTGCTTAATCCTGCCGAGAATCTTTTCTACCTTGCCTGTCACATTTGCTCACGCAAAGCTCCGCTGCACTAAACTTTAGTTAATTAAAAAATATATGCGTTTTCTAGGTTTTGTTTTGCTTATAATCATCACAGCATCAACGTCTTGGGTTCTCACAGTATTCCATCAATGGTGTTGTTTCTGTGTTTAGTTCAGCTTCATGTAATGTTTTGCCAAGTCGAAGTGAGGCCCTTAATGCTTGGTGCTCAGGGACCCGCAATGGCTCTCGAAGGCACTGGCTATAATTACTTTCTTCTAATTATCAGTAAGCATATACATTCAAAATCACTGAACTAGCAACTTCGGCATAAAAACAGTAATATAATATTAGCAAAACTAAACACAGCTGAGTAATAAATTAATTTTTCACTATCTACACACTTGTAATCATTATTAACGAGCTCTTCGTAATAATATAAATAATTAAATAATAAACCTAATACTGTGTTTTTATACAAGTCTCTCCTGGTTCAGCACTGCTACTCCCATAGTAAGCACAGTGCTGCTAGATGACAACTAATCTGCTCAGACTTCAACTAAACTCTGCAAATTTTGCATGTCTTACTCAGAAATAGCATTTTCATAAAAGATTTGACGGTCACTCAAAAATAATTAGCATTTATAGCTTGCAGCTAGCTAGAACAGTAACAACAGCACCTACAGATTAGTGGAATAAACAGTGACAAATCATAATGCATACGTAACTTTTGTCGCAAGTAGTGATTGATGAACATTCGAACAAATGTAACACCACCTGGACTTGGTTTCATTAAGCATTCGAAGAACCATAGCATTATAAGAACATATACTCATAAACTTCACCAATCATTTCAGGAGTAAAATGGTATCATGATTGAACAGATGAGTACGATTGTTGTACAAAATTGTTGCTCAGTTTTATGAATCCGGGCTTTGATCGGATCATCAATGATTAACTGTCATCATTAAATTGAAATCATGAGGCTTTCAAAGAAGATTAAATTTTATCTTCCAAAAGCAGTTTCAGTAAACTTACAATGAAAACTTACTGGACTGTTTGTAACTTATAATTTTTACGGTACCTTAGCTGTTGTCATCTTTAGTTTCAGTCATCTGAAAAAATAATTTGTTTCTTCCTACTGCTTGAATGGTAATCAATCAGTACCAGGTCAAGTGTTAAAGAGTGAGATATGCATGAAAAACATTCAAATAAGGGAGTTTGGACAAATGAAGCTCTTATGATTGTGTTTGAGTTAAGATTTTCGTCTGGAACGATGAGATACCACTAGATTGCCACCATCAGGATATTTCGTTTTACTAGCACCATTTACTGCTTTGATAAAATTTGCATATTCAAGAGGAAAGTTTCTTCGAGCTTCACTAACTCTTTCATAAAACAGTTTTTTTGCATAGGCATATAATTCAATATCGAGTCTGTTTTGGTCTTTTATTCTTTCAGTTTGTTCAACAGTTGGGGCAATATTGTCACGCGTGCTATTCGTGTTATACTGCTCAAAAACCTCGTAGAACTCAATTTTAAAAGTCCGCTCGAACAGAAATTGTGACAACTTTTGCTCTTCTGCCAAGGCAAAGTAGGCAAAGTTTTTAAGATTAAACTTAGCACTTTCTAACATAATCCTGTCTCTTTCTTCTGTCGTCATTAGCGATTTATCATAGCACCCGACCAGCTTCAAATCACTCAGCATCCGTGTTTGCCGATTCTGAGCTAAATTTGAGTCACAATCAAGAAATTCATCTAATGACACACCATACCATGTATCATCGAAACAACGTGGTAGTTCTTTTTGTGTTGGTGGTCGATCGTTGCATAAATGTCTAGAACTATTCCATGTTGCACCACGAACTACGTGGGCAAACTCACTGAGAAAACGCGATACGGGTTCTCGGAGAACAGTAATATAGTAGTACCTGTAATAATAAAAAATAAATCACTAAAGATAAAATACATGTATTTCTTCATCTAATAAAAAAAAATTAATATAAAAAAAATTTGTGTGTGTTGGTATTGAATCATAGATCTGCATCTTGCTTTCTGGATCAATTACTACACCTTGTTCTTTACTATTTGTTGGTCATTTCATAGCTATTTTCATGTCACCATTATCACCGTTATTAGCATCATCATCACCATCATTACCAACAAACTTATAATCATCATCATCATAACCACCACCATCTTCATCATTTTTAATTTCCATAATACAGCTTCTACACATTACTTCAATTTACTTGTCTTTTTGTTGTTCTCAAGGTACACAAAACTCTGTCTCAGTTTGAAGAAACAAATAAATTCATGAGCAAGTCTTAATTTTGCTAGAACATATTTAGAACAGTCCGATAAATTCATTTATACCTGCTTTGCAAAAAATTTTGTTGAATGTTGGAATTTTCCAGACATGCAGAAGAAAGATTTCGAGGTGATAGAGTCAGATTTCTGACGTCGAGTTACAATCTCAAGGCAGGCAATGGAGTCATGCTTAAAAAAGCTTTATGATCTGTCTTTTGGAAACAAATCATAATAAAATTTTGTAAGATAACACAAGAATGTTTCAGTGCGACTGAAGGAGTCAAATTTTTTATGCAACATCAATGAGATCACAGTACCATTTCCCATCAAGTTTTTAGAACCATGTTGTCACTTCAAAAAATTGCGCAGGATGGCAGTCCTTAGCTGTACACTGCTGTATTGCCCGGATCAACTTCCAAAACCAAGTTTATGAGATCATGCAATTCCAAAATGGTGGCAATGACAAATTCAAACTGACAATTTTGTACAGCAGTTATATCTGTATATCTGTATGTATTATATCTGTATAAACGGTGCATTGTAATCAATAAATAATGGGTAAATGTTTTTAATTAATAAATAGAATTTTAATCAGCAAACTAGCTAATCTACAAAAATGAGCTGGTAAAAAATTTAAACTACACTCTGCTAGTTGCAACTTCATGCAGAACTTAGAAGAGGAACTAAGTTGAAATATCATTATAGTGTTAAGCTGCTTTATAGTTTGTTAATGGGAGTTATTTGGGTCTAACGTTTTTAAGACATAACCAATTTAGTTAAATCACTTTTTAGATCAATCTTTGGAATCACAGAGTAAAATAACTGATACATACATACAAACAAAGTAAAATAGATAATTTATAATCTCATGCTTTCTAGCAGCATTATGTTAAAACAGAAACTTAGAAAGAACTCAAATTTATTTTTGTAAACTGTAACTAATTAAATTCAATGCTATATCAATGCTTACTTTCTGTATGTCATTTTCTTTTCTATCTTTTTATCCATAGCTTCGTCTACACAAGCAACGAGTTCTGTAAAATCGGCATGCAGACCACATCTCCATCCTACAGAATGCCGACTAAATAACCAAGTTTCACGATCAGAGTTGGGACGATTGCAACCACAACGCTTGATACCTTTTCTACATTTGCATGGTTTCTGCAAGTTCATATCATGAGTGAGATGCCTGCCAAATGAGCTGCCGCTCGTTTTCTGTATGTGCAGAAATACAATAACATCTGTGCCATTAATATCAAAACTGTAGTTTGCTGGCGGAGGTCCCCTGTAGATATCTGGCGGAAGAGAATACGACAGTCCTGGCTCAATATCATGTCGAGGTAAAATATATTTGCGAGAACTTCTAGAAGTATTAGTTAATGTCAAGTATGATTCTGGAAATGGACATATCGACAAACAGTATAAGGCATACGTAATAATAATGCCAGAAATACACAAAGCTGCCAGCAAAGTCAACTTTAACTTCACACTGCTCTCCATGACAGTATGTCAGCAATCAGCTGACCTAATCTGCTGGTGACACTTTGAGTAATAGACTTGCCTCTTTTCGTGGAAAGTGGCTCGTTTCATTATTTCTGGTGGCTTACAACAGCAACATCTGCGGAAAAAATTAAAATGAAATTTTTAACGAAAAGCAGATCATCTCTGAAATAATTAATGTTAAAATTTTTGCAGCATACTCAGAATAAAAACAAATTGCTGTAGCTTGTAGTTATCGGTGGCACGGATTTGAAGTGGGTGCACAAAATTTTTGCCTTCAGGTCCTTGAATTGTAATAGTCCTTATCCTTACATGGCTGGAAAACATACAACATCCAAATGAACTAATGGTAATGTAAATCATTACCATACGTACAAATTTTTACTAGTTTCTAACGTGTGTGGTTTAATCAAAATTGTGGCTGTATATTTAATATATTTAAAGGAAGTTACAAACATTGAATACACTGAATATAAAACATATTTGAAATTTACAAAAAAGAAAAATCAAGCTGTTTTAGCGGAAAGCTATTTTAAAGCATATAAAAGAAGAAGGAGGAAATACATTGATCCTACACTTCCGCAATGGCAACAAGACGCTTGGATTTTTGAGGGAACCTGACACTATTGATCGTACAAAGAAGAATACGCTGATACTATTTTTCCAATCGTATCGTTAGCGCCACCACTTACTAGAAAACTGAAAATAAATAAAGCATCCAGAGAAGATCGGAGGGGAAAAAAGCAGTCAATGCTTAACCCCTATCCATGCTGTAAAAGAAGTAAACTGTATTATCATTTAAACGAAAGTCAGATACATTGTATGTTTAACGATCATTGCTTACAGTGCATGTGCATCTTATGACAATGAATCTACACTTAAAATAATACTACTGTACCGGCAAACTGAGTTGAGGTTCAAACTTTCTGATATGGACGGAACGACTGCCAACAGCCAAGCCAGATTTTCATTGCCAAAGATATTCCTGCATTACAATGCAATTTTATTTATTTTAGTCACATTCAGAACGTTTTTACTAACTCCGACACCACAACCTGGATTAGTAATGACTCAATATGGAAAATTTCAGCTGCTCATTTAGCACATGATCTGGAAAGAACGACAGATCTGCTTGTAATATCTCTTGATTAGAAGTATTTCTAATTTGGTAATAAGGTTTAATATCATCAAGAAATAGTGGTATAATTTCAATTTCAATTTATTGCTCAAATACATAATTATAATGTACATCGTATCAGGATACGCAATTAAGAATCAGAATTTTTTGAATTTATTGCAAGATTTACCATTTACCAAAAAGCATTAAATTAATACAAATTTTACAAAGAAAAAAACATTAATATATATTTTTCATTGAGACTACAGGCATGCCCCTGGACAACACCAGGAAGAAAATCTTGTGTTGGTGCTGCCCATACTAATAGTAAATCTAAAATTTAAGAAACAAAACAGAAGTGCATTAAATGATCTCTCTCACGCTCACTCACACACTTTCTTGTAGAGTGAGGACAAGGTGCAAAAGGTAGAAATTCAGCATGTTGATGAGGGATACATGAATGACACAGGTTAGTACTATGATGTTATGATGATGATCAACTCATGATAATATTTCCAAAGCATAAATATAGCCAAAATAAGAATTAAAAAAAAGCCAATTATATTATATAGTTTTATACTTATTATAGGGATGAATTGATAGTTATGAGTATTTGCTTGTGCTTGCTGTGAAGTAATGTTGGTATATACATCCACATATTCAAAGTGATCATTCGAAATATGTGGCAAATATGTGTGATTTAAGATTTTTCTTTAGTTCATGAATTGACACAGAGGTTTTAATGTATTCAGGTACTTTATTCCAAGTTATAGGGCCATTAATTAGTGGAAATAAAGTGTTTACCAACATTAGTTCTTGAAAATTTAATAATGTATTCGTTGTACCTAGTGTTACACCATTTTATGTTAAGTTTAGCTGGATTATTGAAAAAGTTTGGAAATAACTTGAAATGAGTTTAACACACACACAAACACTCTAAAACTCATAGGTACTCCAATTAAAACTTCATCTGAACCAAATTTGCAAAAAAGCACAAGAGATAAAATATTTCGCACCATGCTAATAGGTATCATCATCTTTGGTTAGCGTGGGCTATGATTGACCACATCATTCGAAGAACGTCAACAACTCTGCCTCTGGCCTGATACCATTGTGGCTTGTGTTGGGAGCCGTTTGGACCACTGCGCCAAGTAGACCACTTGATGCGCTAAAAGTACTGTCCTACATGGGCAGCCCAAGTAGGACACTAGCGATTTTTGTCGAGAAACTTGCTCTGGCAAAACTTGTTTCCAGTTTATATTACCATTGTTTATAAGTATTGTTATGACATAATAAAGCATAAAACAAAATTTCTTTTAGAAATGGATATTCCTTGGCAATTTACAAATGCATTTCTTACAATAATTTCATCATTATGATTAACTCCATTAATATATCATAACATTAAACCTAGTATCTAATGCTTTAAAGAGAGAAATTCTGCACACAGTTATTACAGAAATAATTGCAAATTTAAAAATGAGACAGATGCTGCTAAGCCTTCACAACACCAAAAAGTAATTTTTAACATTTAAGAAAAGCAAGGATAATTAGTTTTAATATTATCAGTAGTATTGTAACATGTAGGGCACTGTCCTACATGGCTCGCTAGCCCATGTAGGACACATAGATCGCTAGAACGTTTACTTATAAGAAAACAATTATTTGCCCAAGAGGTAGTGAAACGGATCACCTGTTTGTGAAGTGAGACAAAATCAAAAATGATATACCTTAAACAAATGTTGAATTCGCAAAAAAGTGAGGTTTTTTGACTTCAACAACATTAATATCGAAACCAAATTTAATATTGTCCGTTCTACCAGCTCAGAATAAAATTCTTTTATTTTATTAGATGTATAATAAATTATTCAACGTGTATTAACGTTTTTAATTATTATTATTACATAAACAAGCACAACGGACGGTGTCAGTACACTTAACGACTGAATTCACGACCTGTCTCTAGTGTCCTACTTGGGCAGCCCAAGTAGACCGCGGTCTACTTGGGCTAGCCCATGTAGACCGCGGTCTACTTAGGCTAGCCCAAGTAGACCAATTGGTCTACTTGGCGCAGTGGTCCAAACGGCTCCCAACACCTTGGCCACTTGGTATGGCATGACATCTATAGGCTGCTAACAGAAATGTTTTTCTTCATCAAATTTTCGTTAAAATTATTTAAGAGTGTTATAAAGTTTTTTTATATTATCACTGTTAATTTGCTTAGCATCTTCTATAATAAAAATATTTTTTCGTTTTCGAAACAATACTAAAACTTATGAAATGCATTAATTTACTGACGAACACATGAGCATCCTTTTCAGGCGAGATTAGGTGCTTGTTCGTTTGGTTTTTCAATTTTTGTATAATAATTATATGTTTTTTTTAGATAAGTCCATTATTTCTTGTTTAAAACTTTCAAAGTACCTTCCCAAGCATACATGAACTATCAGTTTACTAGGGTTGTTAAATTAATGGCATCTTTAACAGTAAAGTTTTACAAATCCATATCCAATGTTCAATTCAACTCAAAACAATTTTTTGATGTAATGTATAACGTAATCACATTAATTTTGAACTACAATATATAATCAGTAAAATAAAAAAGCTAAGGCTAGAGGTAGAGTCATGGATCACATGTCATACGTTTTCTTCTGGCATTTACAGATTTGGTGTGTGTGCGGTACTAGAAATTTGTGATTTCACTTATGTTCTAAATTTCTTCTGAATTCATTTATTGACTTATATGCTATACTTTTGCTACATAAAACTAGGTGAAGTAAGCGATTTTTTTACTACCGCGTGCTACCGTACAACTGTACTAATATTGGAGTTATCAATTGTTTACAGATATGTTTAAAAATTGACAGTTTGACAACTATTCAAATGTACTGGCATTCGTGTTGCCATCATTTAAACTGCTATTTTATTTATAGTAAATGCTTTTGCACTACACACAGACCTCTCAGCCCTAGGGAAAAAGCATATCCCAATATGAGCTAAGTGGTCTGTACCGAACTTTTTAGAATTAAGGCATTCTGTCACAATTCAGGCTCCAGTGAATTTCAGAGGCATATGCTGAACTTCCATGCATGGCATTGAGCTTGTGCAAAAATAGCCAGAAATAAGCTTAACTGACGTATCTATAATTTTGATCTAGTTTTGTTCTCTGCAAGCTAGTAGTGAACCCAGTAGTCAGTGGCAGGACACTTCCTATTTTCCTCAGAGCAAGGGCCCAAGTGGCAATAGCTACATATAAAATCATCCTTACATTACATTTCCTCTTTGCTTACCTCTAACTGAGTCAAATCAAATATTTATGAACATGTTTAACACATTTATAAACCTACTAAGCTCTTATTATTTAATATCACGATATCAAAATTCACAACTTCTTTTTCAAATCCTTGCTTTATTTAGATGGCTATTAAACCTCAACTTTCTTTATATAAGTACGTACATTATTTAACCCAATCTTTGTTAAAGGGAATTGAAGGCACAAAAAAATTTTTTAGGCAGTTATTTCGTACTTTTAGGATTAATAAATGTTTGAAATGTTGACTGGTTGTTGCTGGCCTAGCAAACCTTGTTAGATACTTAGTACCTTGGCTACTAAGTACTACAGTACTATCAAGTTTAGCCACCATATTGGCATTTGTCAGAGGTTCTTTTTGCTACCTTTGCCACAAACTGGCCTAGGCAGTATTGCAGATGAAACGGTCCAGAAGCAGTTTTCTCGATGGTCAGTTGGTCCGTTATCCAGTTATTGACCAGCACACACTTTGGCCACTCAGTTATTACCCCATTCGTTCTTAATGCACATCTAATGAAATGCAGTCAAGCTGTTCTTCTACAGTTTCCTTATTGTTAATGCCTAGGGCTAGTCATCCTTAATGTACTTTTGCATTTATTAGTCCATCTACTATATGATCATTTTATGTTTTTGTTCTAAAGAATGGCTGATGCTGAGAAAGCTGCAGTAGTGCGAGATCCTCGCGCAAAAAAGCCCGGGCGGTAAGTAAGTAATTATGAATGTGAAGCACATTTTGATATTTTATATTTCTTGTCAACTTTATTCATTGCTGAGCCAGATGCAAAAACAAAATTATTTAAAAAATTAAACAGTCGCGAGAAAATGACAGAAACAATATTCTGTTTAAAGTACAGTTGATACTTGATAGACTTCTGTGATGACTGGTTTAAAACTTAAAGCTGTTTTGCTTTTGAAGATATAGATACGGAAATATATGTTTGGAATGTAAGATTCTTACTGGGAAACCTGTTACGAAATATTCAGTTAGATGAAATCTAAAGCACTTTTTGTGCCAACTGTAAAACCCCAGAGAGAATGAAAGAGAGAGTTGTGTGGTCTTTAGAAACCCCAAACTTTAGAAAAATACTGCTCCATAAAATATTCATATTCGGGAAAATGTTTAATGATATTAATCGCCAAGTTAAAACATTATTATGCAAAGAAGCTTTTTTTAGTTTAGCATAATCACTGTTTTGCTTTAACAAGCAAAATTTGTCAAGTAGATTTTTAGTGACTGTTTTTGTTTTTATATGTAATTATAGTGCAATATGTTTTGCAATGCTTTTCAGTATTTTGTGCAATAAATTGCAAGTTTTAATGATATTATAATTTTAATTAACATGAGAGAGCTTTGTCATTTGTCTTTTCTATGCAGGTCTAATTTCGATTTAACTGAATAACTGATCTTAAAAAGCATTATGATTTACACTATGGTGAACTAAATCGACAATGCAAGCTGCAGTACAGTTCTGAAAACTGTAGTAGACAGTTCATGAAAACTTGCGATATCATAGCAGCTGACCATAATCATGCTTTTATTAATGCAGTTAGTTGTTTTTGAAATCTTATATAATGACGTATGAGAACTTAACCCCATTTCATTTGTTCTTTGTACATTGTAAACTAAAACGTCCTGTCTCTTTGAGTTACCATTCATTAGTGACTTGTTTTTGCATGTGCCACGGAACATAACAAACATTATCATTTCTAAGAATTTCTAGTGGCTATGCTGTTCCTTTTGTTCCAATAGAGGATGTGCCAGGGTTAGTGTCAATTTGTGAAATTTACATACAGCAACAGCAAGAACTAATCTTATTTAATTTATTTCACTAAATACAAAAAATTATATGACTGCTTGGTGGGGCAGGTTAGTTTAGATTAAAAGATTATTACAGCTTGTTGTAAAGTGAACTTTTATCTCTAGGCTATATTGTAAAGGAATATTTACTGGCTACAAGCGTGCATTGAGAAACCAGAGGGAAAACACTGCATTAGTAAAAATTGAAGGATGCATAACCCGAAAGGACACTGATTTCTACCTAGGTAAACGATGCGCTTACGTGTACAAGGCAAAAAAGTAAGTATTGCCTCATGTTTCTATAGATTAGAAGATCACAATCTCGGTTTCTTATTAGCCAATTCATTCTTTTTTTACTGCCGGTCTAAGTCTTTTACTTCCGAGAGTGATGTGTAATAATATTCAACATGAAATGCTCATCTTTATTATTTGGATAGTTTTACATCAGGGGTGTGCAAATTGCGGCCCGCGGGCCACTTGCGGCCCGCCGAGAGAATTTGTGCAGCCCGCGAAGAGGTTTGTCTACCTAATGAAAGTGCGGCCCGGGCGATTTATTGAGTGTATCCAGCTGAAGTCTGTACCACAATCCCAAAGATAGTGCGGGTAGTTTTTTCTACTAGATCGGATGCCATTAACCCTTACAAGACGGTTGTAGCTTAATGTTACTTTACTACACAGACTGTGTGATACACATTACTAATATGCATTGTAATGAAATTACCACTATCTGTCCTGAAAGTAGAAATATATGGTTTGTAATATAAATTTTAATAACTTCTAAAATAGTTTCTTGAGTGTACTAGTGATGATGTACGCAGGTCGGATGCAAAAAAATCGTTATTAGGCCTTTCTCTACTTGATCAAACTGCCTGTGGCCCGCAGCAATTGCGGGAAAGTTTTTAGTGGCCCGGCTAGTCAGATAGTTTGCACACCCCTGTTGTACATTGTCATAATCACGTCATTCTGAGTTTTAAATTGACGCTGTTCAATTTGACAACTTTATTGTTTTTGGCACTACCAGTAATGTCGATCCAAAGATATTGCTGAAGCAATTTGTGTAACTTTTTTGCAAGTAAGGAAATCATATCTGACAATGAAGTCAGTGATTAGCGTGTTCATATCCAATATCTGGTTCACTTGTATTTTTTGGTATTACAGCCTGTTGTTTTGCTGTAGTTAAACAGAACAGGAAGTTAATTAAAAAATAATACTTGTTTGTGTTAGCATTTTTGAGCAGAACTGCAGTTTGAGGTACGTTTTTCATTTTCAGTAAAACACCAACGCCTGGCCGTGATAAGCCAAACAGAATACGAGTAATATGGGGTAAAGTGATGCGGCCACATGGTAACAGTGGTGTTGTAAGAGCAAAATTTCGTAGAAATCTCCCGGCCACAGCTATGGGAAAACGAATTAGAGTGGTAAAGTCTTTTTCTAATTTTTGCAATTAAGTTTTGTACTTGTTGCTGTTGCGGTAACACAGATAGTTCTTAATTACAAGAACTGGAGTGATTAATAAGGAAGCTTACGTTTCCAGTGTTTTACAATTTACTCTGTCCGCTAGACGCTTTTCAACTCCAAAGGTATTTTTCAAATTTGAGTTGAAATTTGGTAAGATGATTTGATGGGTCTGTGGTTATAAACAAAAAAATTGTACCAATTCCTTCGCGTTAATTAGAGCTTTTTGTTAATTTGTTTTTTAGTCGAAATTGACTTCAAATAAGCAGTATGTCACAAGACTGCCTTTCATATCATAATTGCGTAAACAGATGTGCCCAAAGTGAATTAGGGCACAAACTCTGGTTTTCTCCTATCTGGGCAATTGTACTGGCCACTATGCCACAGAGGCACGCTATTTCTCGGACCTAGAAATTTACTCTACAAGCTACTAGACGTTTTACATACGTGTTTAAAACCCGGTTAGATGACTACATATAAAAATTTATAGATATATCTATAGATACTTAGAAATGCATATGTACAATTCTACATTCATTGATTATATACACTTTCAAAATGCATTTAATTAGCTGAATCATATCACTTGGAAATACTAGTGAAATTAGTGAAATATGAAATTTTGCTAAAAATTTAGTCAATTAAAATTAATTCTTAAGATAAAAAACCTTTATTTTTCCTTTGTAAACTTTAAAACGTGTGACCCATCTTATATTTTAGCAATAATGAAAGGATGGTTGTAATAAGTAATCTGTAAATGTAAAAGTCTCATTTTAACATTGAGTAGCTTGTGAACAAATTTTTTTATTTCCTAATAATCTGATTTTTTAGTAAATTGTCTCATAAATTGTTGGCATATTATGTACTGTGGACTTTCATTAGTTTTTTTTATATTTTATTTCAGATGCTGTATCCATCAAGAATATAATGTAAAGCATTGTGTATGATAAGAATAAATTTGGGTTATTTAGAACGTTTCTGTCAAGCCGCTTAGTGTGAGTTATGAAGACACAGAAATTTGATTGCATCATCTTACATGCTATTTACATTGTTAACAAACCAACAACCAAACTGTCTTGTATCGTTGTTAGATAGAGTACAGTCTATATGACCGGACTGTGTCCATCTGAAATAAAAAGGGCTGTTCTCAGCAGGGTTTGAGTGAAGTCATTAGCAATTAATTTTGTTTTACAATTGGGCAGACTGCAAATCAGTAGCAAGGTCTAGTCAGTATGGATGGTGATGGTGGCAGACTTCATCATCTTGCCTCTGTGATTTAGCTAGACAGAGAATGTTCAAATGCATGTGAACTAGACTTACCTGTGCAAATTAATAGTGGTTTTGTGCTTATTAGGAGTCCTTTATGGTAATGGGATGAAGACTAAATTAACGGATGTTTAACTGTTACATGAAATTTAAAGCACAAAAAACCCTCCACTTACATAAAGCTTAAAAAATTCGTCTTGAAATTTTATACCACTTTCAATACTGCTTTTTGCATAGAGGGCTTGCGTCAGCAGTAATGCTGTATTAGACATAAATTTAAACTCCTGCAATGACTGTTAGACAGCCATTTTGACGATAAGTCATTTGAAACAAGTTTAGATAACACTGAGTAAAGTTTGAAAAAATAATCAGAGTATTTGCAACGCATGCGTTACTAATGCAAGTAAAATTTTAAATTACTGTATCTTGTCAATAAGATTAAAAATACGTTTCTTGGTTAGTGAGTGCTGCACCCTAGAGGTGAGTCAATGATATTTTATCAATGGGTGAAAACATTTAAATAATTAATAATTTTCTTTTCTAGTTACATAAATCTTTCAGCAGGGTAAGCAAAATGCTAAGTAATGTAACTTTGCATGGAAAGTCTTTTGGGACATAGCTTTACATTTGCTTTTCTTCCCCTCATTTACATACTTTTATATGACATATAATGGCACGGTCGGAACAGTGTTGCAGGAGATTTAAAATAAAAACAAAAAATCCTTTCGACGCAAGTATATTTACGCATAAAATTGCTATAAGCTAACAGTTTTTTAAGTTGATTTTCTGAAACCTACTTCAGGTACCCTTTTCTTGTCCTTGAACATTTATGTTATAGAATTAGGCCAATATTTTAGCTAAAACAAGTTTGTTCAACAAAATTTGAACTAACTTTCAAAGTTAAACGAATTTAAAGTTAGTTAGTGATATCAGTAACTAGGTAATGGAATAAGTATGAGGATCAAGTAAATTATATGAGTCTGTACTTGCAGAGGCAGGAGAGAGACATCAGACCATTTAATTTTACTGAACTTTAAACATTAGCAAGCCATGCTTAAATTTTTCTATTTGAGTCACAATAGAGGGCGACACAAGCTGTGCTAAAATAAATAAAAGCAACATGAGTAGATTCTTGTCTTCTACCTACACTACATTTCAATTATTTTAGTTAAGTAGTTCAGGTGATCTGTGCATTTACTATCTCAGTACCCTGAAAGCATTTTATTCATTTTGCCCTGAAACCAAACTATAATCAAGACTCCGGTATTCTTACTGAGTGAACAAGAATGTTTTAAAAGCTTTTTCAGTTTTTGTTCACACGAGTCTACTACGAAACTGTTGTACAGTCGCATTCCAGTAACATCAGAATGTCTTATCACAAATAAAATGGCATCTATAGTGAAACAGTAAATATCTGCAATGTTGCACAATATTATTGCACAAGTTTTATTTTACTTTTTTTAAGTAAAACATTTTGTCAATAAAGAAAAGAAACTACATCTTTCAACATCTAAAACTTTTCATGTAATTGGAAGTTGAGTTGTTGGAATTTATACAATGTTAGTACCGTTTAGCACGTGCATTAATAATTGCGTTCATTCAAGTGCAATTACATTTTACAGTTATTTCTATAAAGGTATAATAGTGTTAATTTTACCAATGATGTGATAATTTCACTCCAGAAAAACATGTAAATGCGATAATTTTAACAATTTCTAAATAGAATAATTGCTGTAAAAATTTGTAATGCAGTATTAACTACTAGTCTAGACTGAATGGCGATTTACTCTTCCTAAGTTACACAAGCACAGCAGCAAGCAAGCAGCGCACCCATAAACGTGATGAGTTGATAAGAGAGAGTAAACAGATAAACTGTTCGGTTGCACCAGTTTTTATCTACCATGTTTCTTGGCTCGTAAGACACACCAACGATGCGAATTAGCCAGTAGCATCCTGAAAAAATCCAAGCGTGATTTGATAATAAGGTTATATAATAGTTTTTACACTGGAAACTGTAGACAAATTCAAAAATAGCATCAAAATCGGACATTATCAACTGTTAAACTGCAGAAACATTAGATAATTATAATAGAATAGCAAAATTTCTATCACGATCTGAGTGACAAAGCTAAATAATGAGTGAATGGATAAATTAGTAAACATAGGATGTACGTTCTGGCATGATAACCAATCCCAGGAAATATGGAGGAAAGTTCTGGCATGATGGCATGGACATTCGAAAGAAACCAAATAATAGTGTGTAAAACAGCTACAGAAATATTATTACAAAGAATTAATTTGTTAGCCGGTGGATGAATGCTTGTCCAGGGAAGCTCATTACGCATTTTCTCGTATTGTAACATGTACTTCGGGGAATCAAGTCGGCTTTCAAAAATTTAGGTTTTGTATTTTGCTGGATTTAACCAACTACAGAAATGAGCTATTGGGTGCATACATTTATTGAAAAAATGTGGAAATCTGAGATAATAATATTAATTAATAACAGAGTGATAACAGTTTGTTTATTATGAAGCACTTATTGAGTCATATTGTATTGAAGCAGTATTTTAGTACCTACCTGCAATAAACCATATGATCAGAAACCAGAAGACGAGTGAACTAATAATGCGGAGTGCCTTTGGACTTTGTTTTTCCCGTACAGCAACGAATAGTAGTTGTGCACTTTCAATCACTCCAAATATTCCACCAACAATTAGATACACAGGAATAAGCCTTTCAGCTGGGCATTCATTTCTGTGAACTGTCCCTGCATTAAAAATAACATTTTGTTGAGATATGAGCATTGTCATGATTTGTTTTTTTAATAAAATGCTTGTTCGTGAAATGCCATAGCAAAGCGTTGCGTTAATGTTAATATATTACGTAAAATGGCCTTATTAGACGTATTAATAACAACAAATAACACATTCGCCGGATAATTTTACTAAAATAATTTTCATGTATTCCAGACATTATTTTTCTAACAGTCATCTGCTTACCTATACAAACCATCACGATCCCCAGGACTAGGGTAAATACAAACCAACATGTGAGGCATTCTGCAAAAAAGTCACAGCATTTAATTCAGTTCATTAACTTTGCTTTTTATAAGTAATTGTGTCAAATTTGTCGCCTATACAGTCTTTGTTAAAAGTTGGTAAATGGAGCTCTCTCACTTATTCCCTGGTGACAGTGCAACCTTTTATTAGTGATCATATGGGTGCTTAGTGCAAGGTTTTCCACGAGGGCTGTTTAGCTATTAAGCAAATAAGGCTGTAGCTTTGGGCCCTTGAGGCCGATGACCAATTAAAAAAAGATAATGATTTATTAAATAGGATAATAAAACTATTTAAACTGAATATGTTGAAAATAAGGGACATTTATTTTTCTTCATTTGCATAGCCATTAAGTACGTGAGCAATTGAGCCTATATAGTATACATAATATTTCATTTTTCATAGATTATTTGTGTACATAGGCCATTTAATCACAAGAATTTGACAGTTGCAAGAGTATGACGTCTCTGGCCATCCATTTAATATCAAGTGTCCGGTCGATTTCAAGGACTTACCTACCTTGCGTTATAATGGCGTTATCATATGCACCATCACGTACTAACTCCATATATAGATATCGATATCACGCCGATGTACCTCTTTGTACATTTTATTCTTCCTCTTCCCAAAGACAGGCAAATATCCAAATGTGTGAGTCTAGTGAAAAATGGAATATTTTGTGTGTGTGTGTGTGCGTGCGTGCGTGCGTGTGTGTGTGTGTGTGTGAGTGTATGTATGTATGTATTGGTAGGCAGGTATGTGTATTTATGTATGCATGTACATTTGTGTATGTACGCAATTTATTGACAAAAATATTTTCATTTACAACAAAAGGGTATACACTTCAAATTTCTGTTTTCTAGAATACACTTGAACAAAAATATAGTTCTTTATAATGTTCAGTTTAAATAATGTTGCTAAACAGCACTATCTCTGTTTAACTGGTCATCGATTTCAGGAATCCGAGAGCCTATTAAAATTTAGGGCCCGAGGTTACCTTATTAGTCTAGTATTAACCCGCCCTGGGACTTGGGCACTGTGTATGCTCATTTTTATACGTTTTCTGAGCGGACTGATAGAAATAAAAGCTTACTAAATGATTATGAACTGTTGGTCTGAAATTCACCAAAACGTGACTTGGGATTTTCAAAGAACAGGGTCTTCAATTTCTGTCCTGGCAGAAAGTTAATTGCATGCGCTTTTTTAAAAGCTCAGTGAAAGTAGATATTATGAAACCCTCTAGCTCAAATAAAACATATGGTGTTATATAAAAATAAGGAGAGTACCTACATCTAGAGTTAACGAAGAAGTTCTAACAGTAAACTTCAAACTAAAATCTGTCATTGCAATCGCGCGGCAAAGTATCTTTCATTACTGGTGTTTATGCGATTAGATTTGGCAAACACTTTAGATCGGTTGAATATCTTAGATATAATTTAATGCACGTAAAACAATTTGAGACTAAAGTAACTTACTTTTAGCCGCACTCATTTTGAATGCTTCTAACAGCCCAAACCAAGTTTGATTTAGAGCGATACTGGTGCTTACTGGTGTTTTGCCGAATCCAGAAAGCACCAGCTAGTGCGCTGATGCACTGAAGTAACTAAGACAAACACATTCTATATAGTCTGTGATGTCACTTAGTGATAGCCATGCAGTTAACAATACATGTTAGATTCTAAACTGAAGGATGGTAAGTTCTTAGTGCTGAAAACAAAACATCATTATTCGACCATGTAGGCCTGTTTCCAGTGTTACTAGAAGCTACTATCGCTTATAGGCTGTCCTCTACAAAGAATACACACAACTTGTATACTACGAAGAAACACTCTATTAGATTTTTTCAAGGTTTTCGATATTTCGAGTTCTTCACACATACTTTCAGTGCATACAAACGCTAAAAATGTTTCAACTTACGTTTTTAACTGTGCGCTGATTCGATTTGATTTATTTTTTATTCCAAACATAAAGTTTATATTCAAAATACAGTTACAACAACAATAAACAACAATTAAATAACATACACACACAAATAACTTACAAGGTTACCCTACTATATAATATTTACAATTAAGACCCGAAGCATGGGCTCCGACTCATGGTAACTGATTAAATTAAACACTCGTGTATAGTAAGGTGCGCCAGTACTTTCGTATAACGGACGTATGTACAACATCACTCTGTAATATTGCTCTACAAATAAATTGTTACTATTTAAAGTTCTATTTACAAGAGTGAACACACTTCTATGTATCACGTCAAAATACAGCAAGTTCAGTTCAATTGACATAGACCTAGCGCTGTAGTCGTAAGGGTAGAGTGAACACACTTCTATGTAGCTAAACAACTTTCTCATACAAACATTGTATGCTACTTTAAGTTTTTTTTTCAAATTATAATGATAAAAGTATCTACATATTGCCATACAATAAAAATTACCACTAAAAGAGTTAAAGAGCTGTTTTTCCACATTTGCAGTACAAAATTTAAATTTTCTAATTAGTTTGTTAGCTCGGTAGTAAAAAAGAGATTTTTCTTTGTTTTTGTCTTCATCGTCCTTATTTTCTTTAGTACTAAATTTTCCCATTTTGCTCTGGAATCAGTACTGTTATACTCTCAACCAGACTGGCGCACCCCGAAATAGAAACCAATTAATCAGTCAAAAACGTTTTGAGCTATTTTACCGTACCTATTTAGAAGAACCGTGCAATATAAACCATGTAAATTATATCTTACACTTTGAATTTCCTTTTTCCTCTGCCAAAATCGAAAACGTTAGAGAAGGTAAGACATGTTGCTGAACTTGCTTAATAATAAAATGTCAAATTTGGGTCTGAATCAATCCCGGCTTCAAATTCTGTTTCTTTTTACTGTAAGCAATGTTCGGTGTTCGATAAGAGATGTCAGTCATATCATAACTATCATTACGTAAATGGATATGCCAAAACAGGTAGGATGGTTCTCGGAATAAGACAGTTTTTACTGTGTGAGACCTATAAGCGGAAATTATTAACAAGAAACCTCGTTAACCTCCCACTCTATTATTTGCGGCATACTAGTCAGCCTACGCGTTGCTTGTGACTTTGTTAGCATAGCAGATACCGTCACCACTCAGCTATACAAACCCATCAGACACGTGTAATCTGAAGTGATGTCGAGATATTTTCGCCACAAAACATTTGGACGCAAGGTCATTTGGACACTAGGTACTAGATACATAGATAATTTGGACACGAGGTAATTTTGACACAAGGTGTTTGGGATACATAGGCTATTTAGACACACAGGCCATTTGCACACACAGGCCATTTGCACACACAGGCCATTTGCACACATAGGTCATCTGGTCGTAAATCAACTTGACACAAGAATTGGACGCAGTAACAGTATGGCAGTAAGCCATGGGCAGGTTTTTTCGTCTTTCAATGTTTTGAAATCCTCACTGGAGGCAGCCTCAGTGTCGAATTGCATTACTATATTTCGCCTTTTGGTTTAACCAGATGAGCAAGCATGTTAAAGAATAATTATTATTTCCATTCTACCAATAATAACTAGTCTAGCGACAAAAACTGTTGATAAGTCTGTATGTATATAAAAATTGAAAGATACCTGTCACACGGCTCCACATTTTTCTTCGTAAATTTTATTTTTAAGCAAATACTTAGCCAACTTAATACAGTTTTGTGTTGAATTTTTATACTATCATGGCTGTAGTTTTCAGGAACCAAAACCGTGTCATTTTTGTTAATTGTAATGAGAGTCCAATATGTTGGCATTAAGGTAGCATCTTCATTGTGCAGCCCCATTTTTGTCCATAGCTAGGAGTAGTTTTTTAAGCAAGAATCAAAAGCTACATTGGTTACAATATGCAAGAATATCTTTCCATTATTTTATTGAAGGCATGAAAGCTAAAGGAACAACAACACATTTCAGGAAGCTGAATGCGTTACATTTTGATATTCCCGTTTACTGATTTTAGCGTAAAAACTAGTTCTGAATTCACCCATCAGGGTACTTAGTATGACGTGTTTTTAATGGAATTGAAGCGTCAGTAAGACTGATAGGGAGTGTCAATAGTTGCTTTTGACTTGCTACATTTAAAACTAAATAATCAATGCCCGTGTGCGAAATTAATTTGCTACCGTCTTTACAGCATCTATACAGGAAGTAGGTGATCAATACATGATGCGTTAGACAAAAAATTTTCTCGATTCCAAATAGATGTTTTAATTTTAATTATCGTATCCATTCTCTACACGACCATTTTGTTTACTGTTAAAAACTTTTATTGCACTGCCGTCCTTGTCATCGCCGTCGTTGTCGCTGTCGTCATTATTGTGTGCTTTCTTACCAGCTATTCGAGTTCAACTATGTTCAACTATGATAAAATGGAGAACCAATACCATGGTGTTAAGACTCTTAATTCAAAATGTCACAATTTTGGTATTTTAGGCATTTTAGCCCACTGTGAGCATTGATTGTGGGTCTTTCGAACTTCTAACACATTATACCAGTAGTTTTGTAACTTTGGTAAAACTTCAAACGTTTCACCATTGATTCTGCACAGGCTTTGACAATATAAATATGTAGTGAGAAGAGACGGCATACCAGTTAGTCGAGAGTGTTGCTTGTTGCAATAGTTAGCAGAATATATCGTCACGTAACTTTCACTCAAGATTTGCTCCAATCAAACCGGTGTAATTATCATTTAACAACCTCAAGAAGAAGCCATTAGGACCGCTATTATCACCGAAATACTCATAGATTAAGCGAGTGGCACTTGTTTAGGATGAACAATTTGTGGAACGTATAGAATGCAATTATTCTACCTGGTTGTAATTATCTACTGCCTAATTATTAACCTAGACGCAATTTTTCTTTCTTTGTTCGATTAATTTGTTGAGGACGTTCATAAAATACAATTCACTATTTTTTTGACAAGTCTTTTATAAAAAATATCAAGGTGTGCTACTTAATTTTCTTAGTTATAGGAGATGCATCATTTTGCATACAGATAATATATATATATATATATATATATATATATATATCGTAACTGCCGTTAGTTATACTGAATAACTGTTGTTAGTTGAATTATTGCTAGACTTCGAGCCCTGCACCAGCGTATGATTTTGCAGTTCATCCGTTAAAGCACAACAGGTATTAATTTCTCAAATAAATCTTTTTCATAAGGTATAATATGGAAATATTTCGCTATATTTCTGAAAAAAGTACGGTCAACAAGTACGCCTTTTTGGCTTATGTAAACACGCTTTGCAGTCCGTCATTTTACATGACAACAAAGAGTAGAAAATCTTTATTTATCGTGCCTTTCTAACCATTTCCTTTTATAAAGTACTAGCTGTTGTTTTTTATATTTTAAGGACCCCGCTCGCGTAAAGTCAGTGTGCTCGTTATTGTAAATTAGGCCATATATTTCCTCTCGTTAAATACCCTTTTGTACCATGAATAGAGTTAATTATCCCTGGACTTAATTATGCCTGCCTTTCACGGAATTTCGATAATGGAACGCATTATAAGGGTTCTTGCAACAATATTAATCAAATTTGCAGTACAGCAGATAAGGCTTATTGCAACACATTTATAAGAAAAACCGATAGAAGCACACAAACAGCTAATAATAGCTAACTATTAAAAATCTGCATTTCTCATTTTCACGGTTTTTTACAGAAATCCAGGTTGTAGCGCGTTGGTTATTGGAAATGCTAAATTCGCAGTGTATTTTGCTTAGTTGTGTCTTTGCTTCTTTAGATTCGTGTGAGCGTATCTACTATTGGTTTATCTTTTATTGGTAGTAAAAAATCTATGTATATTTTATGTAATATATAGTACCGTATACTATATATATATATATAAAACGATTGTGTATAACACAATATATAATAAACAAAATTGTGCTATAGATCCCGTTTTCTTGACGTTTGCTGTGTCAAAGCTGCTCCAAATTTACTATTCACTCGATATATATATATATATATATATATATATATATAATAATCTTTATTTGCCATTAAAAACATTGATAATCACTGATAAAAACTTTACAGAGATAACCAATCAGTGTTAGTTAATAAAAACTTACACTGCTAAAGGCAAATGCGTCAGTGCAATCTAAACTACTGTGCAGTAATGACGAATAAAATCAAACATATTTACAACCATACACAAAAAAAAAATAAAAAAAAACAAAAAAAAACTATGATTTAATTAATATGGCCGTGGGTATATGAATTCTGAATTAGTGTGTATGTTGTCGTACTGGTGCGATGGTATTTCATATCTGGTTAATACTAGTGATTTTAATTTTGTTTTAAATGCCGATAGGGACTTAATTTGTTTAACCTGTAATGGTAGAGAATTCGAAAGTAAAATTGCTTGTTTGATTACAGAGTTCGTTCCATAGTGGGTATTTGTCCTAATTTGTTTTAGATTGCTTGTTCTGGAATTAACGATAGGATTTGGAAAAAAGGTAAATCTGTTATTCTGGAATGGTTTGCTGATGTTGTTAATGTATTTAAATATAAAAAGCAGAGTAAAATATTCTTTGTGTGCTTCAATGATTGGGAATTTTAAAGTTTTTCTCAGGTTAGTTGTTGAAGCTTTGAATTTTTGTCTACCTGCCTTATGATTGTATGAGTACCCAGCTATCAATCTCAACGCATAGTTTTGAAGGAGATTTAATTTTAAGTAATTTTCTCTTTTGGTTTTTTGAAGTAGCGTACATCCATATAAGAAGTGTGGTAGAACTAAAGTTTTATACATTAGTGTTTTAGTTTCCTTTGTTAGTTGCCCTTTAACTTGTCTGAGATATGATGTGCTAGATCTTTTATTAAAAATTGACAGCTTGCAGTTTTACACTTAATGAAGTAGGTTTATATTTTAAAACCCCGAATAAAAAATCGCACAATAAACAAGTGGCGTAGCTAAACGGGTGAGAGGAGAGGGCGATCCGCTCTAGAGAACGCCAAAACGCGCCAAAAAGCTCTAGCTGGTCACTGAATTAAACAACAAGGAAAAACAAGGAAGAGGCACAAGGCTTTAAACTGCCGTTCATCTTCAGATAAGCATAAAAGACAAAAAGAGAAAAAAACACAAGGAATTACTAGAAATACTAAACCAAACATTTTTTGGGAGTTTTTGTTTATATTATATTATTAACGTAAATAATAATAATAATAATAATAATAATAATGATGATGATGATGATGATGATGATGATGATGATGATGATGATGATGATGATGATGATGATGATGATGATGATGATGATGATGATGATGATGATGATAATAATAATAATAATAATAATAATAATAATAATAATAATAACTTTATTTAATTATCACTATTCTTGTCACTAAGAATTGATATGTTATTTTAGAACTGACAAGAATTGCAGGTCTTTCTACTTGTTTTCATAATCAACTATAGATACAGTAGTTACTAGCCTCGCTCAACTTTTGTACGTACTGAAAGTTTCGCAAACAAAAAATTCAGTCTTTTCCCACTGATCTGCTCTTGGCGAAACTCTGTATCAGCTTCGTTAATTCTTAATTTAGGCCTGTTGAAGAGATCTTCGCTTGTCCTTTTCACCTTGGCACACACTGAAAAGAGCCAGTTAGTTAGTCACCGTGCCGTAAAAGCTACAATATTCTATGGTTTTACCTAACGTAAGTATTTTACAGAATTTATCACCATGTTTATCACCAGGTCTATCAAATTTCTGGCTGATAAGGTAATTTCGTTTGCGCTTCAGTTTTTGAGATAATTGCATCTTCTTTTTTCTAATTATTTAGTTGCATTATATGAATATCAAAAGAATATTAAAAATAACCCCGTCTCGATGGTTTCACATTTTTTTATTTGAAATAAGCAGTGGCTTAGTAAAACTAATTACGTAATTAAAAACCAAGCTTAAAGAAGCGACAAGTGCAAATTAAATGAACATTAATAATGCCGAATCTTCGCAAGTTATTCAAAGTACATGAAATTAATCGCTCCAAGGAAAAATTAATGTCGATTGAAACGGAGTACGATGTACGCAGGTGTATCGTTTTTCGTAGAACTTGATTAAAAACCTAAAAGTTATGAAAATAACAATGATGGATTTTGAACTGCTCTTCGTTGCCACAGGTGTCGCCATAGTTGCCGTCGTTGTAGTTATTGCTGTTGCATTGTTGCATTTGCTTGGCGAAACAATTTCTTTCTCCACATGCGTAGACGTCTTTGTCATTGTTATTTGCTGCTCTTCCGGCTGCTCTTAACGTTAATGTTTGTGTTACAGCCCAAAGTTAGGTAATTGGGTAGACTTGGGGCATTTAGCCCTTATTGTTGACCAGCACCCAAAAGACGATTAGATAATACATGTAGAGCAATCAGTTATTTTCGAAAAGCATGTAATTTGTGCTTCTTACAGAACTTTTGTACCAGATACACCAAAACATGACTTTGACCCAAGCTCTACTAGTCCTCAACGCTCGTTCTAGTTTGATCCGCCAGTGCTATTACTTTCTAAAAATTAAGAAAATTCACTGTCATCCTGTAATGTTTCAAGGTAGACTGGCACAGTCGCTGGTATGTTTATTGTTGTTGATTTGTTGTTGTTCCAGCAGAGTCCAAGTCTCTGTGGTCGTTGGCTGGTACTACTTCTATCACTTTTTTGTTTGCATTGTAATTTTGAGTAATCTTTAGTTTTTATATTTTAGTTCATTTCACACCATATATAAAAGTATACAATATACATTAAAACATATACGTATACATACAAACATATAGATCATACAAAAAAGCAAACAGAACACATTAAAAATACGTATGCGCATATAAAGTAGCAAAATAATGAGAGGCGGTGTGGGGGAGACACAAAGAACAAACGCTTCTTACATGTGCCGGTTAAAAACTAAGAAAGCATTTAGGTCGACATAATTTAATCGCCATTTAAAAACGCTTGCAGTTTGAGCTTTTACCAATGGTGCATCATTTACAATTTTGGTAAACTATTCCAAATCCGAACAACCCTATTAGAAAAAAGTGATTAAATATTGTTAACAGATCGCTTGACATACAATTTAAGTGAGTTGTTGCTTCTTGTCCAACTAGATGCAGCTAATGTAAAAAATTGTCTCTATCAACATCTTGTCTTTATGTATGATTTGATAACACAGTACTAAATCTTTGTGTAGCCTTCTTTCCACTAATGATAAAAAGTTCAATCGCGACGGATATGACGTGACGGAAGTAATGTTAAATCTACTAAATCTACAGTACAAGCGCCTGGTAAAATATCTTTGAATTCGTTCAATATTATGCAGCAGTAGTAGTATCTAAACAATAGGAAGCCTGCTTATGTAAGTTCTAGCATAGCATTTTGCGAAAAATCTCATTTGACATTACGACCGCGGCTGTAGGGCTCGTGCTTTATTCTATATTTAGCTGTGAAAGACACTGTAAAACCCTCCATTGTTTGACAACATGAAAGTGGAGATGAATTAAATGAACAGGCTAAAGATGAAAGGCAGAATTTTGACGGAAATTGACAGAAAATAATGAGCGCTTGTCATCATTAATTTCCACGCAGGGTAGTGACGTGATTTTAGAACAAATGCGATCATTGTGAAGAACAGGTAATTACATCAGATCGTGCCAAGTGCTTCGCACCAATTAAAGGTAACAGTATCGCGAAAAACAAAAGTTCGCTAGCGTATAGTGTAACGCGATTAAATTCAGATACTTCGGCTTCGTTGTTGCGCTTTACGTATAGGTAAAGATGTGCTTTTTGTTGAATAAAAAATACTGAAATAAACTGACGACATATTTTTTCAAAATTATTGTTACGTAGTCATATAATTTGTGCTTATAACAGAACTTTTGTTGAGCAGAAGTTCCAAATACACCAAATGTCACATCAGAGACTCCAAACTTTAATACATTTTCAGTGTTTCTATTTCACCATCATGCAGTATGATGAGAGTTAGTATCGATCACATTAGCAAATCATTCTAGTACTATACCTTGTGATAAATGGGCCTATTATTAGAGTAGCCTTCCGATGTTGTTCCACTACTGGCGAAAGTCATGAGGGTATATCTTGACCATATGGCCTATGTTATTGTAAGCGTAACAATAATATAATGCAGTCGTGATGGTTATGTGAATAAAAGAAAGCTTGTTTGCTAGGAACTTCAGTGCTACAGCACTACAGACATTTCACAACTGTTTCTTTTTTCTGTTCCGCCTCTTCCTCTTCCGCTTTCTATTTTTATTTAAGTTTTTTACCCCTCTAGAACTGCCACACATGATTACTATGCATATTTGCTGCACATAAATAATTAGCAAATCTTCCAACTCTTCTTCCCGTGGAGAGATCGATAATGAATAAGAATTTAGTAACTAAATAAGTGTTATAAATTATTCATCCTTCGAATATCCCTTCAGCCTGTATTACCATAATGCAGGGTCTTCGCCATACAACCGAGGTCTACACTACAGGTCTACTGTACAGTATTCCTATAATAACATCCAACAATAAGGTGATTTGCTAGCAGACTTACCAGTCTTTTGAAGTTCGAATGCAAGATTATATTTACTCAATCGGGTAAGATGCAGATGCTTGTTTGAATGTGTAGCGCACCCTGCGCATTCAAGCAGGTACTTCAAGGCTTCAGCAGGTAATCTAGGAAGCCCGAGTTTGCCCGTTAAGCGTGATAGATTGCGATTTGTTGTTGATTGAACGGCAAAGAAATTATTCATAACCGCGAGATTCATCTATACTGTGAGAATTTATGTAGAGTGATTTAGAATTATTCTACCAGAGACTAAACCTTAATTAAACTATAATCATATGCATGGTTGGCTGAGATTGCTCAGCGTGGAGAACAATAATTCAGATTGGCAACGTCTGCTATAGGTAATTAATATTTTTTAAAATTGTCTTGTCTAGAAGAATATAAAGACTAATCTAATATTTAATATAGTATAATTAAATGATGTAGTGTCATATTTAACGTAGGCTTAATGGTATACATATAAGGTGGCATTGGATCTGACATGAGTTGTTTGGAGTAAAATATTGCTATTGTCTGCTGACCTTTACAGGTTTCTCAGTCACTATAAATATAACATGTAATAGGCCTTCCACGCAGCTTATTATGGAATGAGTTATTTTTGTTTCTCAAGGCTCCAGATACAATTCAATGTGTCAATTCTATATAATTAAAACAACGTACTAATGCAGAAAGTATTAGTTTAAGCGTCTTGTAACACAAAGCATTAGCTAATTTTAATTATCCGAAAGCTAAATATGATAAATTTTATGTATGTCAGCAGTGTACGTTCTTCCAAAGCACCAACATAAGATTCTAAAATACTAATAACTACACGTAAGAAAATTAATGTAAAACTAGATTTTTTGTTTACCATTATGACAAAAATACCGATTTATAGTTAGCTAAAATAATAATATGCACACTGTGCATAACTTCAAGCCACGAGTTGCTTTAGTATTACAGGAAATTTGATATAAGTGCACATATACTGTACACCATGTGGTTAATAACTTGCATATATAAAAATACCAACGCACAAAGCTTGATGTCATGATATTGAAAATCTTTATAGGAGAGCCTGTTGGTGCAACCTGTTAGGTAAATAAAAAACCTTTCACCTTTCACTAATTATTGAGCTTACAGATGGCTAATCAAACATAAACGATTGACGTAGCCATAGATTCAAAACTATGACACCGTGCATAACTGCTGATACCTGCGTCATAGTGGAAGACCTCCTTAAGATGCCTTACAGACCTGCACCGCTCGATTACTAAACTATTGACCTCATTCAAAATGTCCTCACCTATTTAAGTCCACTTAGGCAGCTCGTGTATTCACACATCCTGCTTAAGTTAATCATAACGTTCCTCTCCCAAAGCAAAAATATAAACTCAGTATTTCGTGAAAGTAACGACTATTATAGGATGAGTGCTTGGAAGCCAAGGGAAAATTTAGGTAGTTAACGAGGCAAGTGATACAGCTTCACTGACGCTGTTTTATACTCTGAGTAGCGCTGTAACTCTTTGAAATTACGTTATAAAGTTTTGCTTCCTTTTGCTCAGTTTGGATAACTAATTTGGTGGAGTTTTGTAATTGCCTAAATTTAGTTATTTGGTGCAAGTCGGTACGTTTGTTTACCAGCGGGAACCAATTCCAGTTATCGCTTAACATAACCAGTCAGATAAAACCAGTAACAAATGGTTATATATAGTCTGACACTTGGATCTGAACCAAATTACTCTTCCCACTTGCAAAGTTGAATCAAACAATTTGATGTTTCTTAAGCTTAAAACCGGCACACCCGCTGCGAAAATCAAACATTTTGTAATTGATAAGTTTTACGTGACATTCTGATAACTGACTGAATTGTTAAGTTTTTCTAAGCTGTCCTGAGATGTGTTGTAAAGCGAATAGAAGCCAATAGAAAAATATTTTTCTTCTGAACCTGTTACATTTGTTTGCATAGTTCGAAGCAAGATATTATAGTCTTATATCAAAGTAACGTCATGTTCTTACAAACGAACATAATTTCTAATAAACACAGACCGACAGAGTAGAAAAACATAAAGTAAAGCGATAATTATCGGAAATTGAATCAATAATCGGTTTTCGAACAACAGCACATCGTCTAACTCAAGCTCTTTTCTTGGAGCAAAGTCACGCATTTGGATGAGAAGAATTAACTACGCATGCGCGAATCAAACAGAAAGGTGTTTCAACTAAGATATTGTTATTAAACTGACAGCTCAATCTTAGAGGTTAATAAATTTTCATTACATGGTGCAGCCTCGAAGAAAATGAACATCAAAATTGATTTATTTTGCAGAAAGCACTGCAAACATCGTTGCGTGCTACGCTAATTGCTAGGCCTAACCAGCTAGATTTTAATTATGTGAAACTTTTTAAGTTTATTTAATAAAGTTTACTAGGGTTTCTTTTAAGAATTATTTTAACCACAATATCACGTCACAATGATTAAAACATTAATTTTAGGAAAAATAGTATATACTAATTGAAAAGTAAGGTTTCGGCAAAAGGCAATTAGCAATTTTTAATAAATTAATGCAATATAACTTTTAGACAAGTAATTTTCATTTTTAGAAGTTTTTAATCGCAAAAATTTATTGTTTCATTTCTTAAGCTTCTACAATTTGTTTATTTTCAAATTAATTAGCATATTACTCAATAAAGCCAATAAAGATTTCATGCCAATTCATGTTAGAGATAATTTAAATACACCTTTGCAGCTGTAAGCTAATAAAAAATAACTTGTGAATATGTGCAAAACAAAAGCATGCCAACAAAAACAACAATAATCATAAAACAGTCATCATAAGAGTGTGAATGCAACGCCCATGAATAAATAATAATAGAAGCATTCCTGCATTACGTGGAACAAAATTTCTCTTTTGATTCACAGCCTGTTTTGGAGATTTTGTTATTTAAGCAAATTCAACATGTAGGGAACATTCCTTATTAGGAAAACAGAAATCACTTGCTCTGTCGAAATCGAAAGCGTGATTCGTTTTTCTAAACTAATTAACCCAGGGGTGTGCAAATCATCTGACTAACTGTGTCACATTAAACATTCCTGCAATTCTCCGGGCCGCATGCAGTTCGGTCAAGGAGGCAAGAACAGTAGGACCTAATAACGTTTTTTCTGCATCTGATCTGTGCACATCATTATTACTACACCCAGGAAAACTATTCTTGGAGTTATTAAAATTTATATTAAAAATCATAGAATTCAATTTTCATGTCAGATAGTGCTAATTTTATTGCAATTCATATTAGTGTAGTGTATCACACAGTCTGTGTAGTATAGTGCATATTAATCTGTTTTGAAACACTCGATGTTCTTCTTCAGTCTCCCGCTTTTTCTTATCCATCTATAAGAACACTACACACCTGATGGAATGATGAAACAGCCACTGATCAAGGTGTGCATTTCTGAGCCTAAGCAGAATCTAAAATTTGGGAGTCCCCCTATATCAGGGGCGATCACAATTTTACGGCTTGCTGGCTAAATACAAATTGGTCTGCCCAGTCGTCTTCTTGGAAATAATAGAAGCCTAGAGAATGGCTGGTTGGTCTTCCTACCAGCCAATCAGATTGCTTCTCGCATTTCTTGCACATTTGAAAGTTCCAATTGGTGGGTTCCGCGGTAGTTTGCTTTGTTCTGTGATTACATCGGCTTTTTTGTGTTCCAAGTGAGCAACGTTAAATTTCGTCATGTCCGACAATGACATTAAGTGATAACCGTCTTGTAAGGGTTAATGCCATCCGTTCTAGTGGAAAAAAACTACCGCACTATCCTTGCGATCGTGGCGTAGACTTCAGCTGGAAATATCTTTCTGATATTTGCAACTCAAATCCGCCGGGCCGCACTGTCATTAGGTTCACAAACCTCTTCGCGGGCCGCACAAGATCTCTCGGCAGGCCACAAGCGGCCCGCGGGTCGCAGCTTGCACACCCCTGAATTAACCAATGCAAATGTCCTAAACTCGGCCATTGATTTACAGCTGTTGGAACTCGGGGCACCGGAGCTCCAGATTTTCAATTCCAGGCTGCAGAATTTTACATGTCCGACGTTTAAAAGGTCTAACGATTTTGTGCGACGGATTATCTTTGCAATCACCTATTGTTTAAATTTGTGTCAGAGTTTCTTGAGTTATACAATACAAAATTCAATACCACGTGGAGCCCATATATTGCTTGCGATCTAGATACAACCAAAAACCTAATAGCTGGATACAACCAAACACCCAGCAGCCAGATACAACCAAACACCCAGCAGCCAGATACAACCAAACAGTTAGTAGCCACATACAATCAAATGCCTAGTAGCCGGATACAACCAGTTAGCCAGATACAACCAAATGGCTAGTAGCCGGATACAACCAATTAGCCAGATACAACCAAATGGCTAGTAGCTAGATACAAACAAACACCTTATAGCCAGATACAACCAAACACATAGTAGCCAGCTACAACTAAACACCTAATAGCCAGATACAACCAAATACCTAGTAGCTAGAGATACAAACAAACACCTAGTAGCCAGAGATAACCAAAGCCTAGTAGCTAGATACAACCAAACACCTAATAGCCAGATACAACCAAATACCTAGTAGCTAGATACAACCAAACACCTAGTAGCCAGATACAACCAAACACCTAGTAGCCAGATACAACCAAACAGTTAGTAGCCACATACAATCAAATGCCTAGTAGCCGGATACAACCAGTTAGCCAGATACAACCAAATGGCTAGTAGCCGGATACAACCAATTAGCCAGATATAACCAAACACCTAGTAGCTACCTAGTAACCAGATACAACCAAGCACATGGTAGCCAGCTACAACTAAACACCTAATAGCCAGATACAACCAAACACCTAGTAGCTAGAGATACAAACAAACACCTAGTAAGAGATAACCAAAGCCTAGTAGCTAGATACAACCAAACACCTAATAGCCAGATACAACCAAACACCTAGTAGCTAGATACAACCAAACACCTAATAGCCAGATACAACCAAACACCTAGTAGCTAGATACAACCAAACACCTAATAGCCAGATACAACCAAACACCTAGTAGCTAGAGATACAAACAAACACCTAGTAGCCAAATATAATCAAACACCTAGTAGCTACCTAGTAACCAGATACAACCAAGCACATAGTAGCCAGCTACAACTAAACACCTAATAGCCAGATACAACCAAACACCTAGTAGCTAGAGATACAAACAAACACCTAGTAGCCAGAGGCAACCAAAGCCTAGTAGCTAGATACAACCAAATACCTAATAGCCAGATACAACCAAAGCCTAGTAGCCACTAGAATGTCGGAATTTGAGAGCCAGATAATAGAAGCTGATACATTGAACTTCCTGACCCAGATGTTCGCGAATGGGCCGATTTGATCACGTAGACACTAGCTAACTAGCCTGATACTAAAATTGTTCATATTTTTTGCCAACAAAATCTATGCACCAGCTTGTTCATTATAAAAAATTATTTTTTCATTATTGAAAATAATTTATGCACAGAGATTAAAAAAAATTTCCATTGCACTTATAAAATATGTACATCTCGAACCTCTCGTTCTCGTCTAATTTTATAATGTTTCTCAGTTCCATTGCTTCCACTGCTGAAATCACATTAACACTTATGTGTAAGTAACAACTAAAAGCTGTAAATTATTTCACTTGCATTAGTGATAATGAGATGCGATTGATGGATATCTACTCAAAATATCACACGGTGCAATTCTTTAGTTCATTTCACGGAAACGGAAAATTTTCACACCAATACAGAAAGTGATTTATGCAAAAATTAATGTTCGTGTGCTTACTGTGCATTCGTAAATGTGCTTTTTCTTGCTGAGTGGTACTATGAATTTTCAATGATACACTATACGCAAGTGTTTAAAGTACTTGTGTCGCCATCTGCCAAAGAATTTATATGATAATAGTAAGTAGTATAAACTTTTCTTTACTTTAGTTAATAGTGCCATATAGAAAAAGACCTTGTGTATTCGTTTCTTTTAATTTCACGATAGTGGTATTCTCGACTGCTTGGTTATACACACACAATGTATAATTTTAGGGCAGCAGCTTAATTTCCATTATTAAGAGGATGTATATCTAAAGGAGCTCCAGTGTTGTAATATATACCTAATCTTTCACTAATCTACATAGGGATTTGTAGGAAAACAAAGAGGAGACAGAGAGGGTAGGAAAGATAAATGGGTGATAATGGTGCCGGGTAATGGCATAATGCTGATTAATGATTTAATACGTTCGCGCTATGATTAACAAGCTAAGTTTTGATTGAAATATACAAGGAAACCCTTCAGATATAAGATGGGAAGTTACAAGGAATAAGTGCAAAAATAAGTTTATGTGAGACTATAATAACGAAATACATTCCAGTCTAGCAGGGGAAGAAAGCACGTGTTAACAGATAAATGAACAAATCAAAATTGGTATATAGAACTCACAAATTTGTTTCTCTGTAATTTTTGCTACAATAAATGGTCAATAAAGATTAATTATTAAAAACATTTATTAAGGTTAACATTGAGTATTTCAAGTAGGTCGTGTGTTTATAGGCTGAATAAATAAAAGTTGACAAAAGCAAATCTGTCTTAAAAATCAAATTTCTTTTCAATGTATTTTCGAAAGCACATAGCAACCAACGAGTTCGAAAATGAATGCAGTACATCTTTCTGAAACAAACACTTCGTACATTGCTCAAAGGATTACGCAATAA